>CM061921.1:274265181-274440183 GCA_031002005.1 Vandiemenella viatica | reverse complement strand
GACAGACTAAATATAATATACATTCTTTACATCCCAATAATATTATAAATGTAAAAGTTTGTTTGCTTGAATATTTGTTACTGTTTCACGTCGAAAAGGCTGAATTCAAGGGCGTAGCCAGGATTTTATTCGGGATGGGGGGGGGGGGGGGGGGGAGGCAAGAGAAACTGATAATATGCATCCTACAAAAGCGTTTATTAATAGAATACATATATTCTATTAATTAATTAATATATATTATAAATACACTAATAGTAATTTTTCCAGCAACTTCATCTGCAATTTTATCACAATTTTCTTATACAAATTTTCTGTATACACTAAGCATACACAGACAGTTTAGATGGTTCTCTAGGCGCAGTATAGAAAAGGGTTCTCTATGTTTCTTATTGTACAAGGCTGAGCCAAGGAAATTCGGATTACATTTTTTGTCGCAGAAAAGGATATTACCGCCTCATTTAACTCTTTCATAAGGTCTAGTTATCCAAGATTTTCTGTTGTCATACCCTTTTCCCTCCATACTTTATACCATAGTTCGAGTTCATAATCAAAAAAAATTAAGTTATAGTATTGGTAGAAACTTTGAGATTTTTTTATAAAAAATCAACAAATGACATACTTAAACTTTAACTAGAATGTAGCTGGGGATTTCAATCCAACAATGCGGCATTCCGCATAATTTGGCAGTCTGGCGGATCTAGCACCTAATTAAGCGGATCCACAATCCGTAAAACGGGTTGAAAACATGTTTCAGTCTTCTACACCTTGCCTCCCTGCCGTCACTTTCCGGTCCAACTCGTTCTTTACCGGTTGTGTCGCCCCATTTACCTATAACCGTCAAGTTGACATTTGACTGAAGGCAACAAACGTATGTTTATATCGTCCTTCGTGATCATAAGTAAATAAATTCACTTTTACGTTTTTGTAAGAACTCCAGTTGGTTTTTGTTGTGTGCATTACTGTAATTTGAGTTATGTCATCCTATTGCAAAACTGACTCCCAAAACGTACACACAAAAAAGATACAATTACCGTTGTTTCTGAGGAGGATGTAGAAACAATACAAAAAGAATATTACAACTATTGACGGCTATTTCAAAATCTATTGAATAAATAATGTGTTAAAATGTTTTTGTCATAAACTTTACTTCATCGTATTTGAGATACTTCATTTCAAAAAGTGGATTTCAGTTTCCTAATTCAATAAGATCTATGATAACAAAGTTTTCAAATACGATAAAAGTTGACATAATTGTTTAGTTTGAGTATTTCAAAAAACAATGGAAGATTTTCGTTGAGTGGATGTTGCAAAAAATTACCTATATTACCTATTACCTATATTTGAACGTTCACCGCAAAGAAACACATTTTAATATCAGATTGCTTAGAAAACGCGGTTCGTGCACCACGGAGTAGTGAATCAGTTTGATCAAAGAACGACTAACAAGCTTTGGTGTTGATGTTGAAACTGATATTATCGGCAAAAGATCTGACGGATCAAGCGTCATGGAAAACGATCTGCCTTGGTAGCTGCAACTGTACTTTTCACACAGTACACAGTAGGCAGTTGTCGACGTCTGGTACTCCACCCCCTCCCCCCTCCCCAAAAAAATAAAACTACTGAAAGAAATTGCAAGCAGAGAAACAACTTCGACTCGGACGTAGACCACGAAGACTTGGACGCCACAATTGAAGCACAAAGCGTGACCGTACCACTGGTTCATCTAAATTCTGAGGTGATTCTCAGATATAATGATCTCAAAAAAGTGCAGAAAGTTGTTAAGATTTTTAAAAAGTTTTTTATTTATGATAATTTCAATCAAACCAATAAACGAGGAGCCAGAAAGGGCTTTCTCGGCTGCTGACTATATATGTAATTCTTTGCAAATAAAGTGATAGTTTCAGTGCTTGTTAGATAAATAGATAATTTTTCAAATTGACGTGACTTACTGTAAAGCATGAAATGTGATTTAAAACTGAATACTTACCATAATTGATTATTTACTAAATAGCTAGAGTTAGATTTAAAACAAAACGTGTAAAAGCGCAATGTATAATCTCAAAACACTGCTCCAGAAAAGATATAAGGGAATTTAAAGAAGGTATGAAAGTAGACCCCTTTCAAAAATCGTATGTTGGCTTTGCAGGGTAATTGGAACGACGTTGTTGGACAGATAAAATGCCCCGGACTTTCAAATCAGTTCCAATGGCAGCTACAGTTCTGGTAGATGTGTTTAAAATATTTTAGCTCTCCATGTCCGCGTTGCTACGATGATCTTTTATGACAGACATTATTAATATGAGCCATACATTTATACATGTCGATCGTCTTTGATTGTAACTCAGTGGCAACAGATTCCAATAAACCTGATGAAAGCAATCCACAGGTTATTGTTTTTTTGATTAATTGAAAGTCACTTACTGCACATAAATAATTACTAATGAAATAAATGTTCTTTAAGCCGCGGTCGCCAGGTTTAGGTACTATTGTTTGTCGGGTTTATTAAATGATAAGTTCACACACTTTAGAATGAACATCTACACAAAAACTTTATTCAAGTTCATAAACTTATGCATTCACACCGACGGAAAGTACCACCACCAAATTAATATTTAAACAAGGAATCAGACTCCTTTTCCGAAAATTGCAAACTCGTGGGATAAGAGAAACTGAACTACAAAAACTCCCATGCTCTCCACAGTACTCTTGACACGTCCACAGTCACTTGAAATCGCCGCACTCCATTCAAAACAGTGAATATAACACATTACTAGTTTCCATGATCCACATCACCGAATCTTCTTTTCTTTTCACAATTTCTACAATTAAAACCGAAATGTTCCCGCGTCCGAACTTCTCTTGATGACGGTCAAAGATTCACTACTCATACACAGACAACATCATATTCCCTCCCGGCGCTGGCCACAGATATTACTGTATGGCTCAGATGTATGTTATGTTATACTCCCCAGCTAATATGCTGTGATAATTTATCTGGTTTCAAAAAAACACGATCAATTATCAGAAAATGTTATGTCACACTGAGTATTCAATCCAATGCATATAATGAATTCAGACTGTAGCTGGTTAGCACCTTTCCTCGCCGCTTTATTCCCCATTACTTGGCTCGCGAGCATTTAAGACGGAGGCGTCTGTTCGAGTTGTCTCACGCGGCACAGCGACAGTTTGTTGACATTCAAAACGAAAACTGTCGCCTTTTAATACAACTGTACGGAGCCAAATTTTTTTGTGTAATAACGAATGTGCAGCCTAATCAGACTCAGATGGGATCACCTCCATTACCACTACAAACATCAATTGAACCTCTAATCAACGAATCTATAGAATCGCCAAATGACATGATTAACTCAATACATTTTACCTAAGTAAAGAGTAATTTCTCGTTAAGAATGGCAACGGAAAAAAGAAAAGCAATAAAAAAAATTAGTATAAAATGGGTGCTATTACCTTATCTTTGCCCATTCTTTCATGGCTTCGCATAATTCGTCAAAAACATCTGGAACTGTTCAAGAAAATGATTGTTTTGACACTCGAAAAAGGTATTGCATGCTAGTACACGAGTTTCCAATTGCTAGAAATCTTGAAGTAACAGCGTCTTTCAGTAATCAAAATCGCCTGACGAAATTGAGTGTTCGCTGGCTCAATTAATTATTTTAGGAACATTCTCGTAAAATTGGTTTATTGTATCCTCGATGACTTCATATCTCATGCCTTCCATGAGTTTCTCAGCATACTGTATTCTATTAAAATACAATTTACATATCCACCAAATCATTTTTCGTTTAGGTTTCTAGTGTACAGTGTGATGCATCACAGCTAAAGTTGCAGCAACTCGTGCACGTGAAATGTCAACGGCAGCTTCACGAAAAGACAGTGCCTGGATAGTTTGCCGCGTAATCCTGGATGGGTTGCGTTGCCAAGCGCGGCAGCCGCGCTCGTCAACAGAAATGGTACGCGCAGCAAACAACCGGTACGGCGCGCTTGACATGGCTCGCGCGGCAACCGCACATTGTCGCCAGTAGCACCGTGCGTGGCGCGTTGTGCCGCCTCACCCTCGCTAACGTCTGTTTCCCGCAGATAGCAGTAGCAAGCAGGTTTAAACCGCGCGAACCAAATTAATTTTTGAAAGTTGCTTAACATTGTTTACTCTTAGGTTCATGAGAACGCCGATCGAGCGCATACCCGTGTCCTGCTAGGGAGAGGGGAGGTGGTGCTGTTGCCACCATCTGCCCGTACCTGACTACGCCCTTGCAGATTTGCTAGAGAGAAGTGGGTGGAGAATTCATGATGTTCTGGATTGCGGTGCGGTTTCGTCTTGCACATGAGTGACCTGAATTATATGTTTTGCTAGTTTTGAACTGTCCCAAAATCAGTTGTTCGTTAAGGTATAAAGAAAAAACATAATGACCATAAGAAACGGTAAGGAGAAAGCTACTAAAAGTTTTGGAATGTCTTATTTTCTTTCAAAAATAAATAAATAAGGGAAACTGAATAACATGTAAGAGTATTGTACAATTGTTGTACGTCCACCAATAAAAAATAAACTCTTTTTTTGTTGCTTTTGAATTACAAGGTAAACAATTTTACAAATCATGAAATCAAATCATGAAATAAATCATAAATAAAATTGATTTTCAGCTGTGCAATACGGAAACAGAAAGAGCAACTCAGTTCTGAAATTAAATAACTTACTTTTCAAGCTTAAATTTAGTTCATGCGTTTCCGAACTTCGATATTCTGCTCTTCGTTTTTTCATTGTTATATGCAAATTTTAAAAGGCATTTATAGTTGAATGTGGCAGAAATATTTTGAAATACTTTGATAGTCATTATGGCAAACTCAATAATTTAAGTGAGAGTTTGGGCATGTGATTTATTTTCTTTGGGTATACTAAGATGATATTAGTGGCAGCGTGTTTTTTACTGGTAGGAAATTGCAACTGGGAATAACCGATCGTATGTAATACAATTTGTGTTTTTCTATACTTAAGTGACGAAATTTATGAGCACAGAATCACAGGCTGACTACATATTCCTGGACTTTACAGAAAAGCTTTCTATACAGCGTCACCCATGCAGCACAACAACGATAATCGGATTTCCCAGTCGGAAAATAGCATTATGTCGTAGTAGATGAAGCCTCGAGTAACTTAGTTGTCAGAAGTATGTGTTCTAGGACCACTTCTCGACTTTTATGAAGGAGTTTGGAAATATCTGAACAAAACATTCTCATTCTACGCAGACGATGTCGTTTTATAAAGACGTTCTAGATCTCGAATAAGACCTTTACACTAAAACAATAAAGTGTGAAAAATGGCTGATGCACTTTACCGGGAACATATATGATTTATAGGAAAAAGCCTATCAGTTATGATTGTCATTTTAGGAGCCTAATTATTCAAACGTTTGACTCAACAACATGTTTAAGGATGATACTTAAAGAACAACCAGCTAATGTACTTGGCAATAGGTAAACCAACTTCTAGACTGCGTTTCATTAGACAAATTTTTAAGAAGTGCAGCAAAGAACTAAGAGTGACGTATAAACTGTTTTATGATCATACCGACAGTTCTGTAGCGGTATATAAAGACGCATGTGACACAGAAATTTTTAAAATTCCAAGGAGAGCTGCCCGTTTTATGACTATTGCAGCTAGTATTTGTGTGAGTGAATTTTGATGCAGCGTTTGAGCTTGGTAAGTTCGGCTGTGTGGAGACTGTAATTTCAGCTCAAATTTACTGCCCATAATCGTCTGACCGCAAACCAAAGTTGTATATTTTGCCAGAGAATTTATAAAATTTTCTTATTCGTTATCAGAAAAACTCATTGTCACCAAATAAATACGTTTCTTCGGTATGCGGTTGGAGGCATTACTGGTTCGTGCGAGGTAGTGTGGTCTGTGGTGGCGGCAGGGCTCAGATGAAGATGACTGTGGTGTCGTATTCCGAACGCATCTCGTAGAAAATCATAGAAAACAGTGGTGACGTCTGCGGATGGTCGTCTGCTGGTTGTAATAGTGTTCGGAGTCGTACTTTAATTGAATTGTTCATTTTCTATGACAGAGAGGTCAAAAACGTAAAATTTTAAACTTTTGATGGTATGTCTCTTTGCCTGTGTGTGTGTGTAGGCACGCAACACGCGACAACTAATGAATAGATTTTAACAAGAATTCACATGGTGATAACGTCTATCATCAGCTAACATACAGAATGCATTTTATCCAGATTAATAACACAGTTACCAAAACCCCATATTATGAATTTTTTATCTGCTTACATGCTCATGATGGAAAATCTAATTAACGTATTTTAACGAAAATGCATATAGTAGTAGCTCTTATCATTGATTAATAGACAGGGTTCATTTTGACTAGGTTAATAACGTAGTTCCAGATGATACAGAGACAAAAACCGTAAATTTTGATACGCCTGTCTGCGCGCGCGTCACGAATAACTTAATTTGCGGATTTCAACAAGGTTGATAGCTCATGTCATAAGTTAACATGTACAATACTTTTTATCCATCTTAGTAATATTGTTCCCGACGACCCACAAACTAATCAATACCGTTTTTTACACAATTTGACCCACTGCCCTCTTTCTTCATTTTTTAAACTAGCTTCTTCTTCTTTATTCACATATCATTTCATACTTTATCGCTCTACTAGCTTTCAATAGTCTTCGGTAAAACACTCTTTAAAACATTTCATATTTCTTCTTTCTGTGCATTCCCAACTCTAAGTATAACCTCAACAATGTGCGGGTGATATATTACCATGCGTTTAAAACGTTAGATTTGAGTATTCAGTCATTATTTGTTTATAAATAGTTTTACTTATGATGACGACCATTTTTCCTGGATTTAAGTTGCTTTCCTCCGATATTCTGTTACGGCTTTACTTACCGAATAAAAAAAAATTATTACTTTTTCAACTACACCTATTTCAATTCTGTAATTTCTACTGCACTTCATGAGCTTTATTTGCTTAATGTGTTATTTGTGCAATAAACGCAATTAAGTTCCTATTTCTTAAATTTGTTCTTAATTTTTGTGGTGATTTATGAGAGCAGATGATTTTTTTAATTATTATTGAATTCAACAATATGTTTGACTTTTTAGGGGTGGCTTGATCTTACTAGGACATGCTGAAATGGCTTGAGCGTGAGCTTTAGAACTGAATTATTTCTAATTGTTTTAATGGCTAAGCAGCATGTTCAACTGACCAGCCATCGCTAGAATTTGTTTATCACAATATTGCCACATGCCTTTTTCTGTCAGATTCTTTAAAACTTCAACCCATTTTAGACAGATAACTGTACATAAAATTTAGTTGTTTTGTTTATATTAAATCAATGATTTGTTTTAATAGAATTATACGTGCCAGCTTTTTAATGTGGAGAATATCCACCTAGAATATTTACGGATTCCAATCTTAGAGAATATTCAACTAATCGTTGCCTAGCGTGGTTATCCAAGAATAAGTGCCTGACTATATGTATAAGACGATGCCACATCTCTTCAACGGAGTCCTTTGTTGACTTGAAGTTATGGTATTTATTCCTCAGGTAGGTTCTAAAACACTCCTTTGAGGCCTTACTGAATCTGTATACAATCCGCCCTTTTTTCCTTTTTCGCTCGGTCATTAATTTGATAGTCGCAATTACCGCTTTGTGATCGCTTATTCCTGTGGTCGTTGAAATGTCGGTGAATAATTCTGGCCTGTTGGTAACCAGCAAGTCTAAAATGTTTTCGCTACCGTTATGACACCGCGTAGGTTCATTAACTAGCTGCTCGAGATGATTATCTGACAACAAATCGAGAATTACTTCAGAAGCTGCCTTATCCCTGCTACCTGTGATGTGAACGTAATTACGCCAGTCAATATAAGGCAGGTTGAAGTCGCCTCCTAGAATCATAGCATGATCTTTAAAACGGCTAGCTATACTATTTACATTATTTCTTAACTCCTCGACGATAGCTATATCCGAATCAGGTGGACGGTAGAAGGCACCTATGATGAGTTTTGACCCAGCAACGTTGAGTTTAATCCATATGACTTCACAGTTCGTATCGACGTCTATTTCATTACATGGGAGAAATTTACTCACAGCTATAAATACCCCACCTCCATGAGAATGTAATCTGTCTTTACGAAAAACGTTCATGCTATCTTTAAAAGTTTCGGCGGAACTAATTTCCGGTTTCAACCAACTTTCTGTACCGATAACGATATCCGCTTCTGTACTACAAATAACGCTTTCAAGTTCCGGTTGTTTGTTACAAACGCTTCTACAGTTAATTACGAGAACTTTTAACTGACGAGATTCTTTTACGTTGCTCCTACATTCCGGTGTTGTCTCTGATTGGGTTGCCCGTAACTGAATTTCGTGTTTCGGGTCTTCCTCCCTCAGCCTAAAAAACCACCCAGGCATGGAAATACATACACCAAAGCGGACAATAAAGGGAGAGGATGATCGACCGTGGTACACATGCGAAGTCAAAAGATTACTCAAAAAACAAAGGAAAATACACGCACGCTCAAGAAGGAAGGGGTATCGCAGCGATTTAGAAACCTTAGCTGATTTAAGAGGACGTATTAAGAATGTAATGCGCGAGGCCTTTAACGATTTTCACTCCAACTCTCTCTCTAAGAGTCTCACAGAGAACCCAAAGAAATTTTGGTCGTATGTACGAAAAGTTAATTGTACCAACAGCAATATTCCAGCACTAATTCGTGAAGGTTCCGAGGTTAATGAAAGCCGCGATAAAGCTAACGTACTAAATACTGTATTCAAAAATTCATTTACAAATGAACATAAGGATAGTATTCCCGTTTTCCCACGCCGTGGCGAGTCGGTGATGGAATCATTACGAATAGATACTGCAGGTATCGTTAAGCAATTAGAGCTCCTGAAGTGGGGGAAAGCACCGGGCCCGGATGGAATTCCAGTAAGAGTATTTTCAGAGTATGCTGCAGAAATCGGGCCATTTCTGTCTGATATATTCAGTAAATCATTAGAAGAGCGAAAAGTACCTTCAGACTGGAAAATCGCGCAAGTAACTCCGATTTTCAAAAAAGGTGATCGAAGTGAATCCTGGGAACTATCGTCCCATATCTATAACATCTGTTTGTAGTAGAGATATGGAGCATATTATATGCTCGAACATTATGAATTTTCTAGATTATAATAATTTGCTTACAACAAATCAACATGGATTTCGGAAGAAAAGATCATGTGAAACACAGCTGGCCCTATTTACACACGACGTAATGAAAGTTATCGATACAGGTTCACAAGTAGATGCAATTTTTTTAGATTTCCAGAAAGCCTTTGACTCTGTGCCACACAACCGCCTTTTAGCGAAGCTTCGAGCGTACGGTATATCGGATCAGCTTTGTGAATGGATAAAGGATTTTCTAACTGGTCGGTCGCAGTATGTTGTCGTTGAAGGAGAAAGTTCTTCTAATCTAGATGTTACATCGGGTGTACCTCAAGGAAGTGTAATAGGACCACTTCTTTTCTTAATTTTTATAAACGATCTCGGAGACAAAGTGAAAAGCCTTTTTAGATTGTTTGCTGATGATGCGGTTATTTAAAGGGAAGTAAGAACTTTGGCCGATTGCTTAGAAATTCAGCGCGATCTGGATGTTATTTTGGCTTGGTGCGCTGAGTGGCAACTTACTCTAAACTGTAAAAAGTGCAAGACAATGAGCATAACTAACAAAAAGAATCCGATTGTTCAGAAATACGAGTTAAACAATACAGTTATTGATATGGTCGATTCTATTAAATATTTGGGAGTAACAGTACAAAGGAACATGAAATGGGACATACACATTAATTCTTTAGTAGGTAGAGCAAATTCTAGGCTGCGATTCATAGGTAGAATCTTGAAAAATTGTAATGAACAAACAAAGGAGATAGCGTACAAATCTCTTGTGCGTCCACATTTGGATTATTGTTGTGCCATTTGGGACCCGTTTCGTAAGGGATTGATCGAAAGTATAGAGAAAGTACAGAGAAGAGCCGCTCGATTCGTGACCGCTTGCTACAGTCCTTATGAAAGCGTCACAGAACTGATTAGTACATTAGGTTGGGAGTCTCTGGTAGATAGACGACACACGTTTCGTTTAAACTTATTGGAAAACATGCGTACTCCAACTTTCACTCATGAGTGTAGTGAAATACTTCTTCCACCAACCTATTTGAGTCGGAAGGACAGGAAAGATAAAATTAGAGAAATAAGGTGCCGGACTGATTCTTATATGAATTCTTTTTTCCCTCGTACCATTAGGGATTGGAATGCACAGCAAAGAGATTAGCTTTGGCGCTGAGCACCCTCTGCCACCCACAATTTTGTGAATTGCAGAGTATATATGTAGATGTAGATGTAGATGTATATAATCTGATGAGATCTTGACGAAAAGGTATTTATTTATGTATGTAGTTACAGAAAATAAACTGTATTATTAGCCACACCAAGAATTTATAAATTGAAGAAAACGTAAGGCTTTTAGTATTTTGATCTCACATAAAACGTATTACGTGCAGGCAGATACGATGCCGACTGTGGAACACAAATAACTGGAATCCATTTCATCTCATAAGTAAACTCAAATTATGGTACTCTTCTAATCTATATGTTGTCAAATAACTTTATAGATTACTTACGTGGTTTTTCTGTCGTAGGTGGTCACTGTTATATTTCTTACAAATGCTGATTGGTGTTACATGCTCTCATTTCTGACCTATCACACGTCACGTTAGGCTACGAGTGGTTGGTTTACTGTTAATCCACTGGTTTGCAGGGCGCATATTTACTATATGAAAAATTTAAATTTTTTTTTTAGATTTCTTCTGCCGCCAAACTCCTGCTGTTGTGGTGGCACCGGGTGTTTACAACTGTTTTTTTATTTATTTGCTTAAACCGGTCGCATCCAACAAGAGAACTCAAACTTGATGCTTCCATTGAATGCCGAAATTTGATTCCAGAGGCCAACAGTTAACTATTAATATCTCAAAATTTCGACATACAGCCTTGTCATCTCTGTACCTATACTGTCCTCGCACTCACTGTCCACTATCGAGAGTCTTTATGTAGACTTGCGAAGGTGGGTGACTGCTGCCCCAGACAGTGGAGTTCGCACCTCCGCGTTACTTCTGCCCAGGTAAGAAGCATCTCGTACACTCCGAGCGTCCCTACATAGCGCTAGGGAACCTGAAATTTATGCGTTTCCTTACAAAGTGATGACGAAAGAAATGAATAACATTACCAAATTACTTAAATATCGACAAATGAATTAAACTATTAAGTCATCCACTTGACTGTGTGAATGGAGTATGTTGCAAGTGACTGTTCTTACGGTCTGTGCCAGATACTCGTTTACTCTGAAAATTATCCTTACCTGTGGTTCTACTAAGTAAACGATACAATCGCTCTACGAGACGTCACGCGTTGCCAGAGATATTACTGAATGCCATTGTATTTCGCGCTTTACAGGTTTTTACTTTCAAAAAGCAGTATTGAGTTTGTTTTTTAGTTTTAATACACCCTGGTAAATGATATTCTGTGGTACAGTAAAAATCGTAAGTCACGTTAGGTCAGAGGTGAACATTGAGACGTCACTACCATTAAATAGTTCAAACGATATCATTCACTCGTAGTTGACTAATCTCCATATCTTCGGATATATTCAGTAAAGTGTATGTATAGTCGTTGGTCATTTAGGACAAACAAATTACTAAATATGCGTGTTCAATAACAAACTGCTTTCCTAAGTAATTATTTCACTATTTGCTTACCATTTCCTGGATTTTTCTGGACAATTATCCAATGACGTGGGTGACTGGTAACGTTCTGGCATCGTATTCGAGGGGACGCAAGTTTGAATCTACGTCTTGACGTCCAGATTTCGGTTTCTACGGTTTCCCAGAATCACTCCAGGCCAATGCCCAACGTCCTTTCCTGCATCTAATGACCTCGACGCCGACGAAGCGTAAAGCCATAAGTAAAAAAAATAAAAAAATAAAAAACAATTTTGAATAGTGAATTTGTGTATATCGTAGAACTAAGAGAATTTTTATAAAAATTGAAGTCGACTGATCTCTGAAATGCAGTTCAGATCTGGTTTTTTCAAATTTGATAGCTAGACGTTTATTTGCAGCCACCGCCTCTGACGAAGGATTATTATAATTTTCGATCTTAGGGCAGTCCCTTTCTATGCTATAGTCAAATGTAAGACAAAGTGTTTTTAAGCAGTAATAATTTTTCAGACACCAAAATTAAATAAAGCATAGGGAATATTGTGTAACACCAAACTATCAGATGATTAAGGACAAAGTCGATGAATTACTGATTCACATATCTGAACTGAATGCTGTCAAGAGAGCTGAACACCGTCTAACTACAGAAAAAGGTATGTTAAATATAATTTATTTCAACTAGAGTAGTTTCCAATAATAAGTTAGGTCTGCTATTGAATTTTTCCGTCTTTGTCAAACTACCGGCTTGCTAGGACTATCGTACTTTGAGGGGGAAATGGATGTGATGATTGCTGAAAAACGCCTAAAAACCGCAACGAGGACAGCCGGTACGTGGGGACCAGGACTCGAGCGTGCCCCCCCTGTACCTCCCCAATTAAGAGTGTGGAACTATAATGATCTGAGCCACATTGGTAGATATGTTGAATATGCCGGAGTTGAGCTTCAGCAGTCGTTAGCAACAGACGCCGACTTTCGTGTTTAATTTTAAAGTGTGCTAGATAGCTTTTGTTTTTATCTTTGTTTTTTCTGTGTAGGTAGTGACTCAGCAATCACTCAGTCGTTTCTCTGCAACCGACCTTTACATGCATTACTTCCTCCAGTGTTAATTTAATATAACGTGTGTAGTTAGTTGTAGCTTCATCTTTGCATATTTACGAGTATTTATCAGTAGTAGTAGCAGCACTCGTTCTTCGGCAACCGTTACGTGGAGTACCTGCTCCAGTGCTAATTTAATTTAAAGTGTGTAGTAGCTTTAGCTTTGTCTTTGTACATTTGGTATTCGCTAAAATGCCTCCTATTGTGAACGCTTAATGAGTCCGTTTTTTTTTTTTGTACTCCTTAGTTTTTCATTCTGTAGCGAATGTATGCGTAGGAACTGTGGTTGTTGTGTGCAGACGCAGTCTGAGGTGGCTGATGTGCACACTCAGCTTGCAGCTTTGTTAAAGAGAGTTACACAGCTGGAAGCTGCCACAAGTGAGTGCAATAGATGTGGTATTGGTGACCCTGTAGACTCTGAGCGGCTCGCAGGATCTCCCCTACCAGTCATCGTACCTGCAGTCCAGGCCGAGACGTCGGATTCTGTGCGGCTGACGCCTGGTGTTGGCTGGCGTGTGGTTTCTGGACGTCGACGCCGCATGTGGGGGCACACGTGTTCAACTGGTTTAGCGCATTGTCTGGAGCTGATTCAGTCCTGAAATCGTCGGCCTGTGAGTTGACAGCCCCACAGCCCGCAAAGTCTGGACAACTGCAGAAGGGAATTTTCGTGGTAGGTAGCTCAAACATTAGGCGGTTTATCGAGCCCCTTAGGGAAATGGCGAATATGTCGAGGATGAAATCCAGTATCCATTCATTATGTATTCCGGGAGGTCTGATCCGACATGTGGAACAGGCCATCCCGGATGCCATTGAACGGACAGGGTGTAGCCAGCTGCAGATTGTAGCTCATGTCAGCACCAGTGATGCTTGCCGCCCTTGAACGGAAGTTATCCTCTCTTCCTTTGGGCGACTTACTGAAAGGGTGAACTCTGTGGCCATTGCCAACAAGATTTCTGCTGAGCTAACCATCTGCAGCATTGTCGATAGAACTGACTGTGGACCACTGGTTCAGAGCCGTGTTGAGGGGCTGAACCAGAGACTACGGCGTTTCTGTGGTAGTCATGGCTGCATATTCCTCGATCTTTGCCCTGGGGTTGAGTCTTGTAGGGATCCCTTGGATAGATCAGGGGTGCATTACACACGGGTGGCAGGGGCCGTGTGGAGTGCATTGGGAGGTTTTTTAGGCTGAGGGAGGATGACCCCGAAAAGGAAATTCAGTTACGGACAGCCCAGATAAATTCAGCATCGCGGGTTAGGGGTAGCTTAAAAGAATCTCGAACATTAAAAGTTCTAGTAGTTAACTGCAGAAGTGTTTGTAATAAACAGCCTGAACTCGAAAACGTTATTCGTAGTACAGATGCTGATATCGTAATAGGCACAGAAAGTTGGTTAAAACCGGATATAAATTCCGCCGAAATCTTTAATAGTAGCATGAACATTTTCCGTAAGGATAGGTTGCATTTCCAAGGAGGTGGAGTATTTACAGCTGTTAGTAAGTACCTCCCATGTAACGAAATAGACGTCGATACTGTTTGCGAAATTTTATGAATCAAGCTCAACATAGCTAGGACGAAACTTGTGAGCGTTCACCAGACGCAAGCGTAACTATTGCCGAGGCCTTAAGGAATAATGTAAATAATATAGCTCGGCAATTTCCAGACCATAAAATAATGCTAGGTGGTGACTTTTAACTTGCCATATATCGACTGGACTAATATCGTTCACGTTACGGGGGGCAGGGATAAAGCAGCTTGCGAAATCATTCTAGACCTTTTCTCAGATCACAATTTTGAACAGCTCGTAACTGAACCAACGCGATGCCTCAGCGGTAACGAAAATATTTTAGATAATCTCTTTACAAACAGGACTGAATTATTCACGGTTATTTCTACCACCGCGGGAATAAGTGATCACAAAGCTGTAATTGCTACACTAAAATTAACAACCACGCGCAAAAAGAAAGGATCGTTTATGGATTCGAAAAGGCTTCAAAAGAGTGTTTTAGAACTATTTGAGGCATAATTACCATACCTTCATAGTAACAAGAGGTACCGTTGAAGAGAGGTGGCATCGATTCATACGTATAGTCATGGAAGGTTTAGACTTACATACACCAAAACGGACAATCAGGGAAGGGAATGATCCCCGATGGTATACACGGGATGTTAAAAGGTTACTCAAAAAGAAAGGAAGATACATGCACGGTCAAAAAGGGCGATGCATCGGACAGATTTAGAAAAGTTAGAGGAGTTAAGGGAACATGTTAAGAATGCTATGCGTGCGGCCTTTAATGACTTTCGTTGCAATTCTCTCTCTTAAGAGATTCACCGAAAACCCTAAAAAAATTTGGTCGTATATAAAAAAAAGTTGGTTGTATTGGAAACAATAAGCCAGTTCTAATAAAAGACGGACGGGAAGTTGACGACAGCCGCGACAAGGCTACCGTATTTAACACCGAATTCAAAAATTCATTCACGCGCGAAAACATGGAAAACATCCCCACTTTACCACATCGCGTGGTATTAGAGATGGATCCGTTAGAGATTGATAGGGTAGGTATTGCAAACCAATTAAAGCTCCTGAAGTGGGGTAAAGCGTTGCGTCCCGATGGTATATAGGTAAGAGTTTTTTCTGAATAAGCAGAGGAAATTTAACCATTTCTGACAGATATATTACGGAAATATTTAGAAAAGAAAAAAGTACCTTCTAGCTGGAAAATAGCCCAGGTAATTCCCGTTTTCAAGAAAGGAGATCGGAGTGATCCTGGGAACTATCGACCCATATCTCTAACATCTGTTTGCAGTAGAATTGCAATAGAATTCTGGAGCATGTTATGTGCTCTAAAATTATGAAGTTTCTAGATGAGAACGAGTTACTTACACCGTGTCAACACGGATTTCGGAAGAAGAGCTCGTGTGAAACACAATTGGCCCTATTTTCGCATGACGTAATGAAAGTTATCGATGCAGGTTCACAAGTTGATGCAATTTTCTTGTATTTTCAGAAAGCTTTTGATTCTGTACCACACAACCGACTTTTAGTGAAGATTCGAACATACGGTGTACCGGATCAGATTTGCGAATGAATACGTGATTTTCAAACTGGTCGATCTCAGTATGTCGTTGTTGACGGGGAATCCTCTTCTAAGATAGATGTTACTTCGGGGGTTCCTCGAGGAAGTGTAAAGGACCATTTCTTTTCTTAATATTTATAAACGATCTCGGCGACCACGTCAGATGCTGGTTGCGATTGTTTGCCGACGATGCAGTTATCTATAGGGAAATAAGGTGCTCCGACGATTTCTTATAAGTTCAATGCGATTTAGATGCTATTTCCGATTGATGCCGTAAATGGCAGCTAACACTTAATAGCAAAAAGTGCAAGGCAATGTGAATAAGTAACAAAAAGAATCAGATTGCTCACGAGTGATAGTACCAAGTAACATGAAATGGAACTTGCACATAACTTCCGTTGTAGGCAAGACTAATTCTAAATTGCGATTCATAGGTCGTATTTTGAGGAACTGTAATGCTCATAAAAAGGAGATAGCGTATAAAACACTAGTGCGTCCGTATCTGGATTACTGTTGTGGAGTTTGGGATCCGTATCGCAAGGGCCTAATCGACTCAGTGGAGAGGGTGCAGAGGTGGGTCGCTCGATTCGTGACTGGTTGCTACAGCCCTTATGAAAGCGCCACAGAATTGATACATAGATTGTGCTGGGATAGTTTGGAAGACAGACGACATAGTTTGCGACTGAATTTATTGGAGAGTATGCGAAAATCTTTGAATTACGAGTGCAATGAAATACTTCTTCCACCATTCTATTTGGATCGCAACGACCGGAGGGATAAGATTCTTGAAATAAGATGCCATACTGATGCTTTTATGTATTCCTTCTTTCCTCGTGCTGTTAGGGATTGGAATGCACGGGTTTAGGAATTGGTGTTTAGCACCCTCTGCCACCCACAATGTTTGTGATTTGCAGAGTATGGATGTAGATGTAGATGTAGAACTGACTATAATTAAGTTTCAAATTACTGTATAACTAACATGTAAAAAGGAGGAGTTGTCACTTATATAGAAATTATTATACTTTTAATAATATAAATATTAGCAATTATTGTTTTGATCAACGTACAGAGGCATGTGCTACACAGCTAAATTTCTATGATGAAACTTTTGTAATTAACTGTATACAGATCACTCTCTGAAAATTTTGCTGTCTTTCTGAAGCGTCTATTAGACTTTCCGATGAAGTGTCCCAGTAATAACTATTAACACTTTAATAGGAACCAGTTACAATAATAATAATAATAATAATAATAACTGATAAAATTGCTACAGAGAGCCCGCTCCAGTGCCAATCTCCCTATACACCCGTCTTTATCCTTTCCTCTTCCAACCTACTTTTCCCTCTACTAATTTTTACTTTAAATTCTTACGGTGTTTCTGGTAAATTATTCATCACTTCTCTTGGCAATTTATTCCAAACCCTTACACCCTTTCCTACAAAAGGAAATTTTCGGACTCACTTATACCTGAAATCAAGTTCTAGCTTGTAATCATTGTCAACATTACCCTTCCAAACACCTCTCTTAATAATGTTTTCAATATTCAGCGAGTAATAAGTGACAACTCAGTATTTTAGAAATTACCTTAATATCACAAACTTGAAACATATCAACAATGCACAAGGTATGAATAAAAAATATAAAATTTTTAGTAACTCTGAATCAAATTACTTTGAAAGTAACTTCAACATGAAAAGATGTCATGATTCTTGAAACAAACAAAAATCATGGATAACTATGGGTATTAGAATATCATGAATTTCTGGAAGAAAGTTATATATGGCCTCTAGAAATAGTCACAATGCTAATATTATAACTCATTACAAGTTTACTTCAAAAAGGTTATAAAAGAATCTAAAAGTAAGTACAAATACAAAAACTTAATGACTCCAGTTGCTGACATATTTAACAAAAAAAGTTTATCTGTTGCACATCGGTTTGCTTTGTCCCTAGAAAGTTTTAATGCTGCATTATGTGGTTCAATGTTTTCTGAGTAGGGGTGTATCAGATGTGGAGTATCTGAGGGTTCTCTATTAGGATTACTATTGTTTTTAATATATATAAATGATCTATCATGTGTTACATTTAAAAACTCAAAATCTGTTCATTCGAAAATCATACAAGCATAAAAATTAAAAATACTCCTGATATCTCCACTAAACATATTTCAAAATATGTCTTTGTCCATATTAATAATAGGTTCACAGCTAATGGCTTGTCTTATGACTTGACTTATATCTGTGATAAAATTCAGTTCGTGTAATTCAATACAGCACGCAGATAAACACCAGACATACACATAAAATTTCCAGGCCTGTACATTCAAGAGGTAGAGAGCGTGAAATTTTTAGATTTGCATACTGATTATAATTTAAATTGGAAGGAACGTGTTTGTGACTTCCTAGAGCCATTGTGTGCAGCCATATTCCAGTATTCACCTGAAAAGAGTTGGGGAAACCCTGGAAAATCCAAATCTGAATGCGGATGCCCAGGTGGGATTCGAACCCGTGTCCTCCCGAACGAATATATATATAGTTGATATATTTAACGTATATATTGTACTGTGACAGTGTTTGTTCTGGTGCATACACTTATTTTTTCTATAATTTTTTTCCTGTAACAGACACTTACCACAGAGACAGTCTCTTTAATTGGGATCTAAGGAAAATGAATTTATTATATTATCTTGAATAGTGATTCATATCTAGTCAACCCCAAAATATTACCAGTGGAAATTTATAAACTGCTTCAACTGACGAAATTAAAAACATTGATGACAGAAAATTCTAAATAAAATTATATGATTTAGGAATCCCTCATCATAGAACTTTATTAAATTGTCAACTTTGAACTCAATCTGAGCTGTCGCATAAAAGTACCAGGAGGACACTGAGATAGTTTCTTGGCGAACTCTAGAAAAGAAATTGGCACATAAATTGTCAACACCAACTAGCATTTGAAGCCTGGGTGCAATACAAAGAGGACAGAAAGAGTACATGTGGTCGATTGAGATCACTATGGTGTCCTTGATTGACCAAGGCTAGATGCCAGTCACCCACAAATAACATCAGTAATATGGACATACGATAAAGAGAACTAAAAGTGAAAACACCCCACCATACAACTTTTCATGGTAAGCTCAGCAGTGTAGGCCCGTAGAACAATGTCAATAATTGTGGCCGACATTTACGGCCAACTTTGTTTACTTATAAAAAAGAAGAGAATCGACATCGATCGCAAGATGGTGGTCATGATATATCCCTCTTTTTATATCAAATTTAAGTGACAGGCAACTGTCACTAGAACAAAATGTCACCTGAACCAGAAAAAGAAATGCGGTTTCATTTGCTCAACGTATTCGCGGCCTGGAAGTGAAAAAATATATTTAGTTGCCTACATTAGCAGCTGCCTCTAAATGATGATGCTATTAACCTGTAATGTTTGTATTTGAAAATCAGGAATAGTAACCCATTATGTATGGCCGTCTTATAAATATACTTAAAGTAATTGTAAATTAAAGGAACCTGTTTCCTAAAAGATTTCTCGGGAGTTAATTGAAAACATGTATCGAATTATTTGGATTATTTACTCACTATATTCACGCCCCTCTCTGATTCAGTCACAAAATGCACCCTGAACTGTGGCAAATTATGCTAAAGCAATGGGTGCTTATTCACAGGAAAACGTTAAAGTGCCACTACTTAGTACTGAGAATGTTCAAGCAGTGGCACTGATGCATCTATGTCCTGATCATTCTTTTTATGCAGGATTTTCATAATAGTATAGGAGAAATGCATTCTAAACTATGGTTTAATAATGTAATTCCACAATTAGAACAAAAATAAAAACTATAATACACAACTAAAACAGTTTGTAAGTTGTGACAATTACTTCATAGAAGGGTAAATGAGAGTAACAATCTATTGCTAGATATATTTAATTCTGATTCGGACATTGTAATGGATGCAGAAATGATAGTTATCCACTGTAAGTAGGCTACGGGAAATTACCTGAAAATGGTACTATCAGGGTTCAACCAGCACCAGTAGCTCCTAGTAAACTAGGGTTTTCAAAGCTTTGGTAAGTCTGGTGGCTTTTATAATATAGTAATAATAGCCATAGGTGGGCACAGTTAATCGAAAAGTTCGTTAATCGTTAATCAGCTACTTAAAAAGTTAACTTCGTTACATTTTACCGATCGTGGCGGTGTAACGGTTAGCGTTCTCGCCTCGCATTCGGGAGGACGGCGGTTCGAATCCTCGTCCGGGCATCCAGATTTGGGTTTTCCATGGTTTCCCAAATCACTCCAGGCAAATGCCGGGATGCTTCTTTCAAAAGGCCATGGCCGAATTCCTTCCCATTCCTTGCCCCCATCCTTACCCCCCATCCTTACCCCCCATCCTTTCCCGTCTCCAAAGACCTCGCTGTTGAGAGACGTAAAGCAGGTAAAAAAAAAAAAATCGTTACATTTATGCAAATTTAACGCAAGTCATAAGTTAACCATCCACAAGTGGAACTGATCTTTATATTTTGCAATAGGTATTACTGCAAACAGTAGCAAGGTGCTATGTACCGCGATGTGAATCAATAATACGTCTATCCAATGTCCTTCTGGAAACTGAATTTTTACTTCAACGTTTTAACCAGTTTCTCAAACGTATCGGATTCTTCAACATGTAGTGGAATCATGTTGGCAACGAAAAGGTTTACGATACATCGGTCCACACCAACTTGGAATACGACGGAGCCGGTAGCTACGATGCCAAATTGTTTACTGACGTAAACTTTCATTATCAGATGGAGGTGAAATCAAGTCAATTCTGCTGCTATCTGCATCAGAAGAAGCCACAGCACTTGAAGAAGGCTTTGAATTATTTTTTTCCCGCAATTATGCCCTGCTTTTACATTTTTTTCAAACTGTTCATTTTTGGATATATGTATCCTCTTCAAATGTTGTTTAAGATTATTAAGGCTAGACACGTGAGGTTTGATTGTAGAAAATTTAGGCAAAAAACAGTTTACATTCACATATTAATTCATCTCCCATTCTTGATTTAAATGCAACATAATCGCACAAATGTGGCCAAGGATTTTTAATATTCTCGTTGCTATTGTTAGCGTTGCTGCTTGCACTAACGGATTCAAGAGTTCAGTTTCCATGACGTAATCATGCAAAGAATGTCATTATAATTTATTTCTCTAACGAACACCAAACCATTACCAACTAAAAAGTGACATTTTCCTGGCGGTAAAAAAAGTTAGATTATAAAAATATAAAAATCAAACACTGATCGAATTAGAAACAAGTAGTGAGCTCCGGTTTGCAGACGTAAAATAGAAACGTTCCAAAACTCTAGCTTTCCTGCTCACACCCACACCATGCCTAGCACAACAGTTGTATATGCACAGTACCGGAGATAGCAAATGCTATGGGCCTAGCGCCTTCTAGGGGGCCTCGCGCCTTCTAGGGAACCTCGCGCCTCCTTGTGGGGCCCTGCACCTAGGCTAGCCGGCGAACTTTTTTTTTTTTTTAGCTCTACAATTTTTCTCCGGACGGGCCTCTTCTTCACATTTGCTACGGGCCTCGCGCTGTCTTAATCCGGCCCTGTATATGCATCACACTCGAACTTCGTATTACCTAATTCGTTCGCCGTCCGCCTCACCGAAAGGTCGAGCGTGGCGTGGCGCGCAATTCAAACAAACCAAATACATCAACTACCAATGTAATGGTAGTTCAATTTAACGAAAGTTAAGAAGACTGTTAACGATTTTTAGGTTAACAGAACATTAAATTTTTGCAATTTTGCTAACTTCGTTAGTTAACGGATTAACGGTTTTCTGCCAAGCTGTGGTAATAGCGTATCACAAACTTAAGGAACAGAGGATGTTAAACCTCTAATTTTGCAAAGAAATTTTATACCCATAAATTTGATATTGAAAGATTTTCGAGTAAAAATCGGACCTGTAGGCTACCGTGTTATATTAAAAAAATGAACCACTAAATTAAACAAGAACTTTTACTAAAATTTCTACAGATACTGCAGTCTAAAACAAATATTTTCTTGTAATATTTATGGGGTTAGAAAATTTTTGTTCAGGGTAGGAAATCCGTTTGAAAGTCTTATTCACCTTGTGATTAGAAGGAAGTAATGACGTCAGAAAGTACCAAGCTCAGCATAGGAGCAGAAAGCAAATTTCAGGGAGAACAATGGAAAGGCATTTATTTAAATAGACAAACAAAATTTAAGTAAAGCATCGCTTTGTCAGCATGAAGCTAGATTTCCTGACAAAAATTCGCATTAGTAGGTAAACCTAAGTATGTTTTTAGAGCAATAAGTAAATACGACTTTTTAAATGACTCAGTTACAAACTCAAAAAAGGTCAAATGAAAGATAAATTAGTAGTAAATAATAATACAATAACAGTTTGAAACTAATAGTACATTTAAACGATAAAATCAGGAATTTAGATGTTTGATATTGGAACGTCAAACATAATAGGAAACTGTCAAAGCAAGACAGGAATAATTAAATAGAGTCTGAAATTCTAAGAAGAATACTGAAATCCCAAGGTAAAACTATAATTAAGTAAGAAAGAAATGAGTTTCTGAAATTTTAAGGTCGCACCTGGAGGATAATACAGAAGCTAAACATAAAACATAATAAGGTAAAATTAAATATTGCATCTAAATAAAACCAGCCACAGAGATGAAACATACATCAAAACAAACAGAAATTTAAAATAAATCTCGTATTAAAAGTAACTTTATGAGGAACTAAAAATCTTTTAGGCTAGAGATAAATAACCTAAATATTCAACCCTCGACTTTCAGAAATTAATAACTCCATAATGAGTAGTATTACAAGAAAAATTGTCATACACGAAAGTATTTATAATAAGCCATTTGATAAGATAGCAGAGTTTCAGAAGAAGAAGAATATTAAAATAATGTACCGTGGGAAACAAAGAACGGAACTTTCCCGGATGCTAAGGTATTTAAACCCGCCTTTTTCCCTGCTCATTCCTAGTTGTTAACCACGCACAATCCGCGACACTCGTAACCGCGATGCGAAAGTAGTGACACAGAAAATCTACCAATATCTAACAGTGGCAATGCAACAAAAGTTTTGGTGATGAAATATTTCGGTCAAGACATAACTTTAAAATTATTTTTGGTCAACTACAGGAAAGTAAGAATTTTACAGTTAGTGTGGAATAGTTTGGCTGTAAAGCTAGTGGACTATTTCCACTAGTTCACAAAGATTTACTATTATTTTTTAAGGAATTCTTAAATTATTTTGAACGAAAGTATGTGAATGTGGATTCAGCTGTAATAACTTGCATCTTAGGATTTTTTGAAGTCTGATTGATCTTTCAATAACGTTTGATGTAGCCTGATATCAGATTAAAATTCAATACTTATAAGAATATACTGAATGACTTGCAACTGAGACTTTAATTTCTGTGATTCACACTCTCCATGGGATCTCTTGTGCTAGAAATACAAGAAGATTGGCGACCGATTTGAATGTGAACCTTTCAGGGACAGATTTATTATAGGTATCAGGGAATCATAGATCCATGTTTACAGTTTAAGATAGAACTTGCCATATTCCCAATGACACTTTCTCATAACAGTTTGTTTGAGGAGCTTTCGTAAGAATTTTGATTTATTCCAGCCATACTTCTCCCACAGAAATAAATTTTCACAAAGTGCAGTAAGTAAGAAACCTAAATATTTAAAACTTTCAGCTAGTATGAATGTTATAACAAGCTGTAATGCAAACAAGAATCAGCTACCACTAAAGTACGGATTGACCTGAATGGATCAAATTAACCAGGAACTATTGTTTAGACTGAAAAGTTCATGAATCCATAAATAATCTCTATAACTATGAGAATACTTAAATACATGTTTTGTGGATTCTATATTGATATTTGTTCCATCATTTAGTTCATTTACCAAAAGTAACATTTCAACAGATGCTGTTTCAGAATGAATGATGTATCATATAAAGCGGATATGAGTAACATATTAATATCTTTCTCTTGCAGGTATTTCACCCCATTCTAAAAATGTGTGTCCTGTCTGGAGATGATGCATCTGGGAAAGCAAAAGCTGAAGACTCTGAACAAAATCATACTCCCCTCAAAGTAACACCCTTGCATCATACACAGTCATCTAGTGTTGGTCTGAATTCATTTTACCCTCATAATGATAAAGTACAATTAGATAAATCAGGTAATGAGTTAATGATTTCCACAACACAATCAGTAATAAATTCAGGTAACTATTTGAACGATAATGATTTTTCTGCTCTTTCTCCAAATCAAATGTACACTTTCACAGTGGATGAGGGTCACATAAATGCCATGATCAATAATAAAGGGGTTTCAAGTATGTTTTATTCATCATTTGAGTCCAACAACAAAAAAGACTTGAATGAAATTCCAAAGGTAAATGGTATGAAATTTGAAGACGAGCATTATGGTACTAAACACATTCCTAACAAAAGTCCCAGTGGTGGAGAAAACAGAGATCATAGCATACAAAGAGAAGCAGATGATATGGTAGTTTTGGAAACAAATGAAGGCAGGAAACTAAATGTGTCACTTTCCCAGCTACAGGATACAATGAAAAATAATATTGTATTTATCAGTGGCAAAAGTGATTACATGAGCATGGCAAATTATCGATCTTCCATTTTACCACTAATGAAAAGTGGAACTATCTCTTTACTCCCATGTCGAACAGGCTTCCGTATGCCAAACAACACTGACTGCACAAAATATTACATTTGCAATGCAACAGCAGGGATTCTGCGAATATTCTCATGTCCCACTAATATGGTGTTCAGCAAAGAAAAAAACATTTGTGATTATGGAACTGTAGCTGACTGTAAGGGCACAAACAGAAAAGCAGAATCAAATGGCATAGTGATCACTCCACCTACAGTTCAAAACAAGACTTCTAAATTTTCATGTTACAAGCATGGTAAGTTTCCTGATCCATTATCTCCTTCTCACTATATCTCATGTCTCTTTAACACCAAATCTGGTACTTTTACAGCACTTAGAGTTCCATGTCCAAACAATCTGCAGTTTTGTACAACACGTAACACTTGTACCTACCAAAACATATGCCCATCAGCAAATGCATAAAATGAAATTATTTTATTTGATATTTATTAATTGGCCGCTTAGCATTATATAACATACAAAATACAAATGATGTGGGATAAGTCAAGTGGTCTGTATGAGACACACACACATACACAAATTTATCCCGTCTCTACAAGTTTGATTAATACAAAAAAAAGTCATTTTTACAGATGTAAATGTAATACCTTATTTATATAATTTTTCCTATTTACCTTTATGATAAACACTGCAGTATATTTTTGTCCTCTAAATCGTATACATAATCCAGTATAATGATATCAGACATATTGAAGATAAATATAGATGTTCACATCAGTTATGTCAGTTAAGGTATTTTATATACTCTTCTATTGAGTAAAAGTTGTGGTATTAAAGATATGATATCAAAAATATCACAAAATTATTCGTTTTTTGATGTAGTTGTTAAATTTTGGGGTAATTTATTGCAAATCTTAATACCTAATTGAAGTTTTTACTGGATACAATAAATTGGAAGTGATTCTGATCATTGATGTAAATTAATTTTAATAATGAAAATCAGTACAAATTGATTTCAATAGATTGTTGGAAACTTTATTTGTGGTATATTGCATTGGTGACAAATTAAAGATAAAAGTAGGCTGAAATGTTTTGGCTCGTAAATTACAGTCAGATGTTTAAAGATTAATCTTTTATTACTGAACTGTTTCAATTATTTCTTGAAAACTGTAGTTAAAGTTCTGTATGCTGTTACTTTCTTTCTTGATTTTACTCTTTGCCAAACTGTAACGTCTAAATAAAAGATAACATAAATAATATAAAAGAATTTTGTAACTAATTAAGTGTTCTCATTTTTCTATAATTTTATAATCTGAAAAAATGAAAT
Organism: Vandiemenella viatica; assembly: GCA_031002005.1. Lineage (NCBI taxonomy): Eukaryota > Metazoa > Arthropoda > Insecta > Orthoptera > Morabidae > Vandiemenella > Vandiemenella viatica. The sequence goes on along the minus strand of CM061921.1, from coordinate 274,414,202 downwards.
TAACATAATTATACAGATCAGTAGACATTTTCAAAATAAACTATTATTGTTTCAAGCTAATCTGATTTCATTTCTTTGTTTGTTATTTACAATATTAGTTAAGCGAAGTTATAGACACCATTAACTGCTGAATTACAAACCAGAAATCCATTCATGATGTTAACAAAGGATACGAGAGGCAATATTGTCTTTTAAGTCTGTGTTATGATATTGCACATGTAATTACAAAATATGTTATTCAAACATACTATTGTAAACAACAAAACAAAATATTCTATCCATTAGGCATCAGTTTGTTTTAATTGTGTTATTTAATACTGCAGTACTGTCATATTAGTCAACACAAAACAAATTCTGCCATAGATGTGTCAGTAGCAAACTAGCGCATACTTAGATCTTTACAGGAATCTGTCTGTAATCTGTAATCACGATATTTAGTGTACTGGCATTAGAATCTAAAAATGTATTATTCATACCTCCAAAATTCTAGTATTTTTGTGAAATCTCAATGCTTTCATCCAATGAAGACTATTAATGCTAAATGATGCACAAATATACTTATTGCTACATGGCTGATGTACATAACCTGACTATATTTCTGCATGCTTTAGTTACTCTGTGTGAGAGATCTGTACACAACTGTGAGTAATAGGAATATATCCTGAATCTCACTACTTTGCAAATCAATTTCAAAAATGTTTAAACTGTATTGCAAATAATGTAAAGAATTTAGGCTTGAAGATGTGACATAAACAGTTGAAAAAAATCACAAATACAAAATTAATTTGATGTTTGTAAACATTCTGACAACATTTAAGTGATATGGAAAATAAAGAATATTTGTACATACAGCTCAGGCAACGTTTGGTTGTAGGTGATCATTTGTCTGCCTTAGTGTAGGTAGTTTTCTGGTGTAGTTGCTGCTGCAGATATATGAGTATAAGTGAAAAGAGCTATGACAGTAAATTGGTAGATCCTAAAGCTAACCAGAGACTTGTTAAAAACTTTGACAAAGGTATTATAAATGCAGCCGGTATCTCGAGAAGATGCACTGTCACAGAATAATATATAGAGTAATTATATCCCTAATGTTTTCACAAGCAACTGGCAAGTAGTTTGTCATCATCAAGGTTTTTCTGCTATTCAGCAGGTCCATGCACAGGGACAGTCTTCCACCCATTCCTTTGTTCCGCCATTCTCTTAATCTCTATATATTTCCCATTTATCATTATGTCATCAATCATTTTCTTCCTTCACCGACCTTTCTTTACCCTCCGTTCACAATCTCCTCCAGAGCAGTTTTAAGCAGGCACTCATTCCTCAGCACATGACCAATCCCGTTCATTTTTCTGTTCCTTATTGTTTTTAGGAGTGACCTTTCCTCTCCTACTCGTTCCAGCACTTCATCATTCTTTACTTTGTCTTTCCAACTTATTTTCTCCACCCACCTCCATATCATCATTTCTAAAACTTCCAACCTCTTTAGATATTCTTTGCGTAGCGTCCATGTTTCTGCCCCGTATAGTCCTACGCTCCATACAAAACATTTATTTAATGTTTTTCTCAGGTTTATATCCAGCCTTCCGCATAATAAATATTTCTTTCTATTGAAAGCTTCCTTTACCATTGGTATTCTAGTTTTCACCTCCTTCTTGCAACTCATATCACTACTCACAATACTTCCGACATATTTGAAGGACTCCAATTGTTCAATTATTTCTCCTTGTACTGTTCTCATTATTTCTGTCTTACTCCTTCCCACCATCATACATTTAGTTTTAGTACTATTGATTCTCATTCAGAATTCCTTACACCCTTTGTCTAAAGCCTCTAACATTCTTCTGAGTATCTTGACACTTTCCGCCAGCAAAACCATGTCATCAGCAAACCTTATGCAGCTAATCCTACATCCACCCATGCATACACCTCTTTTACCTCTTAAACTTCTTTTTATAATTTCCTTCAAATATATGTTAAATAATATGGGTGACAAACAACATCCCTGTCTTACACCTCTTCCAATCTTTCCCTCTTCTGTAAGATCATTCCCCACTCTTACTCCTTGTTTGATGTATAATTTACTTAATAGCAATCTTTCCTTCCAATCAATGCCTTTATTTTTTGGAATATCAATTAACTTCATCCATTGCACTCTATCAAAAGCCTTTTCCAGGTCTATGAAAACCATGTAACAATCTCTTTCACTTTCGATGTATTTTTATCCTATTGTTCTCAGCAAACCAATAGTGTCTCTTTCACTTCTTCCTTTCTGAAATCCAATCTGCTCTGCAGCAATTGACATGGACAGTCTGCTGGATATTCGTCTATTTAACACTCTTAGTAATATCTTAGCAGCGTGGCATAAGAGGCCAATGGTTCTGAACTATTCACATTTCAAGGCATTCTTTTTCTTTCCAATTGGTGTCAATACTGTTCTTAACAATTCTTTCGGAAATTCTCCTATTTCATATATCTCATTGCACAAATATAGTATTTCTCTTCTTCCCTCATCTTTCAAACTTTTAAAATTTTTACAGGTAACTCATCGATCCTACAGGCTTTCCTGTTCTTCATCTCCGCCAAAGACTTCTCCACTTCCACCACTAGGATATGGCCTCATATCTCCTCCTTGCAGACTCTCTCTTCTTCTTCTAATACCAAATCCTTCGGTCGGTGTTGCAGAACATACAACTCTCCTATATATTCTTTCCATCTTTGCTGTATTTCATGAACCTCCCTGGCTAACGTTCCATCCTAGTTTTCAACTTTAAGCCTCGCTGTTCTTCTTTTTCCTTGAAAGCAAATCCGCTCGGCCTCCTTGTACATCAAGTTTAATTTTCCCCTCTCTTTCTAATTTCTCTATCTGTTCATACTTACTTCTCATCCAGTTCTCTCCTGCTTTCTCAACTTCTCTTTTAAATTCATTATTTAATTTTCTGTATTTCTTTCTCCCCTCCTCAGTGCCTGTGTTTTTCCACTTCCTTCTCTCTTTCATCTTCTGTAGCAATGCTTCAGTCACCCTTTCTTTCTTCTATTTTTCAGAACCAATCTGAACTAATATTAACATTTTAAATCAGAAATAGTTGTCTGGCGATTTTAATGTAGATTTTTTAAATAACTTACCCTGAAAGGTCACGTTGGAATCATTAGTCAGTTCATTCAATTTAACTCGGGTAGCTGGTTTTACCACTAGAATTTTGAATAATAGTCACTCAGCTACAGGTAATGATTTTCCAGATACCTCAAAATTCAGCTATAAATGAAGCCATATATCAATGGACTTTCGGATCTTCATGCCCAGTTATCAACTATCAGCACTTTAATAGGAACTAGCTTTAAGACTAATGTTTTTATAACTTTAGCGAGTAATACTTCGCGAATCAGTTACTTCTTTTAGAAACACCCATAATACCGCAAACCGGGCATATTTTTACAGTGCACAAAGTATGAATGAAAAATACAACATTTTTAATAGCATTGTATTAAATTACGTTGAAAGTTGTATCCTCTTGGAAAGGTATCATGGTTCTCAAAAATAACAAAAACCATTGATAACTGTGTGCAATAAATCATCATGGATTTGTAAAAGGAAGTTATATGTTGCCTGTAGGAACAGTCACAATGCTAATGTTAAAACATATTACAAGCAGTACTTCAAATTACTGATAAAGGTTAGTAAATAATCTAAAAGTATATACTATAAACATAAAATTCATGACTGAAAGTAAAATTAAGATAACATGGGGCATTGGAAAAAAAGGAAATAGGGGAAAAAAATCAAATCAGAAATAACGTTTATAACAAAGAAAATTCAGTGGAGTCTAATTCTTCAATTGCTGATATATTTAACAAACATTTATGACCCGTTTATGATAAATGGACTGCCAATAGCTCAGTGACAATATAGGATTTGTAAATTTAGCTACTCCAGAAGAAATAAGAAAAATTATCAGGACTCTTAGGTGCAAATACTCAAACGGTTGTGATGGGATTTCCAGTAGATTAATTAAACTGTGCTCTACAGAATTAAGTAATATACTAAGTTATCTGTTTAATATAGCTTTACTTGAGGGTACCTTTTCAGAAATGCTGTAGTTAAACCACTCTATAATAAGGGAGATAAGTCAGCCATATCTAATTACCACCCTGTTTCATTACTAATAGCCTTCTCGAAAGTTTTTGAGAAAGCAATGTACAACGGAGTTTATGAACACCTTAAAAATAATAATATTCTAGCTAAATCACAATTTAGTTATCAAAAGAGCCATTCAACAGAACAAGTAATATTTGCATTCACAGACAATATTTTAGACTGAATAAATTATAAATTAATTAATACTGGAATTTTTTGTTACCTATCTAAGGCATTTCACTGTGTAGATAATGGAATTCTGATACAGAAATTTAAGTATTATAATATATATTATTGTTAATAAATCGATTAGTTCTTACCTACTGAATAGAAAACAGAGAGTATCACTGGAAAGTTTTAAGGCTGCCTTATGTGATCCACTGTTTATGGAGTGGGAATTTGTCAAATGTGGAGTATCGCAGAGTTCTATATTGAGGGCACTATTGTTTTTAATATATATAAACGATCTACTCTGTGTTACAGCTAAAACTCAAAATTTGTCCAATTTACAGATGACACAAATATAGAAATTACAAATGCTCCAGATTTATCTACAGACTATCTACATCTATACTCTGAAAATCACAAATACTGTGGGTGGCAGAGGGTGTTAAGCACCAATCCTAATTCAGTGCATTCCAATCCCGAACAGAACGAGGAAAGAAGGAATACCTAAATGTAACAGTACGGCATCTTATTTCTCGTGTCTTATCCCACCTGTCATTGAGACCTAAATAGGTTGGCTGAAGAAGTATTTCGTTGCACTCGTAAATTAAAGATTTTCGCATATTCTCCGACAAATTCAAATGAAAACCACGTCGTCTGTCCGCCAAACAATCCCAGCACAAACCGCCTATCAGCTCTGTGACACTTACGTAAGGACTGTAAATAAAAGTCACGAATAAAGCGGATCTCCACTGTACTTTCTCTAACGTGTCAATCAATCCCTTGCGATATGGATCCCAAATTCCACAACAGTATTACAAATGTTGACGCACTAGTGTTTTGTACACTATTTCCTTTGAATGAGCAATAAAACTTCTCAAAATACGACCTATAAATTGTAGTTTAGAATTAGCTTTGCCTACGACGGAAGTCCCATTCCATGTTGCTTTGTACTGTTACGCCTAGATACCTCAGGGAATCCACAGTGTCAACAACTGAATTGTTAACTTTGTACTCGTGAACAAACGGGGCTTTTTTATTACTTATTTGCATTGCCTTGCACTTTTTGCAGTTAAGTGTAAGCTGCCATTTACGGCACCATTCCGAAATAACATCCAGTCGCGCTGAATTTCTAAGCATTCGTCAGAGCACCTCACTTCCCTATAAATAAGTGCATCATCAGCAAAAAATCGTATCCTGCAATTAACGTCGTCACAGAGATCGTTTATAAAAATTAAGAAAAGAAGTGGTCCTATTACACTTCCTTGAGGAATACCCAAAGTAACATCTAGCTTTGAAGAGGCTTCCCCGGCAACAACGACATACTGTGACCGACCAGTTATAAAATCGCGTATCCATCCTCATATCTGATCATATATACCGTACACTCGAATCTTCGCTAAAAGTCGGTTGTGTGGTACAGAGTCAAAAGCTTTCGGAAAATCCAAGAAAATAGCATCAACTTGTGATCCTCCATCAATTATTTACATTACGTCATGCGAAAATAGAGCGAGTTGCGTTTCACAAGATCGGTTCTTCCGAAAGCCGTGTTGGTTTGTTGTAAGTAACTTGTTTCCATCTAGAAACTTCATAATGTTAGAGCATATGACATGCTCCAGAATTCTACTGCAAACTGATGTTAGAGATTTGGAACGACAATTTCTAGGATCTCTCCGATCTCCTTTCTTGAAAACTGGAATCACCTGCGCTATTTTCCAGTCAGAAGGTACTTTTATTTCTTCTAAAGATTTACGAAATATATCTGACAGAAATGGTTCTATTTCTCCCGCGTATCCCGAAAATACTCTTAGTGGTATACCATCGGGACCGGCGCTTTCCCCCACTTCTGGAGATTTAATTGCTTTATGATGCCTACACTATCATTTTGTTCTGGGTCGATCTCAAATTCTATTCGCCGTGGAAAAACGGGAATGTTTTCCACGTTTTCGTCAGTGAAGAATTTTTAAAATTCGGTGTTAAATACAGTAGCCTTGTCGCCGCTGTCATCAACTTCCCGACGGTCCTGTAGTAGAACTGGCATATTGTTGTCACAACCACTTTACTTTTTTACATACGAACAAAATTTCTTGGATTTTCATTGAAGCTCTTGGAAAGTGAGTTGCAACGAAAGTCTTTAAAGGCCTCGCGCATCGCATTCTTGACATGTCCTCTTATAGCAGCTAACTTTTCTATATCACTCCTATACATCGTCCTTCTTGAGCGTGCAAGTATCTTCCTTTGCTTTTTAAGTAACCTTTTAACCTTCACGAGTATACCAAGGGGGGATCGTTCCCGTCCCTGACTGTCCTTTCGGCATATGTAAGTCCATAACTTCCCTGACTATATTCATGAATCGAAGCCACATCTCTTCAACCGAACCTCTTCCTTCTATGAAGGTAATGTAATTAGCCCTCTAAAACGTTCTTAAACTCTCCTTTGGGGCCTTTCGAACCTGTAAAAGACCCTTTCTTTTACCTTTTGCGCGCAGCTGTTAATTTTACTGTAGCAATTATTCCCGTGGTGGTAGAAATGTCCGTGAATAATTCAGGCCTATTTGTAACGAGAATATCTAAAAAGTTTTTCGTTATCGTTGTGGCACCGCGTTGGTTCAGTGACGAGCTGCTCAAGATTAAGATCTGAGAAAAAGGTAAAGAATAATATCATAGGATATCTTATCCCTGCCACCAGAAACGTGGGCGTAATTAGTCCAGTCGATATATGGAAAGGTGAAGTCACCTCCTAGTATTATTCCATGATCCAGAAATTGACGAGCTATATTACTTACATTATCTCTTAAGGTCTCAGCAACAGCTACATCCGCCTCTGGTGGACGATAGAAAGACCCTATTACAAGTTTTGTCCTAGCTACTTTTAGTCTAATCCATAGGATTTCACAGACCGTATCGATATTTATTTCGTTACACGACAGGTGTTTACTAACAGCTATAAATACACCACCTCCATTTGAATGTAAGCTATCCTTACGGAAAACATTCATGCTATCGTTAAAAATTTCTGCTGAACTTTAACCAGCTTTCAGTACCTAATACAATATCTGCTCCTGTGCTTCTAATAATGCTTTCTAGCTCAGGCTGCTTATTACAAACACTTCTACAATTAATAACGAGTACTTTTAATGATCGAGATTGATTGACGCTACTCCTAACATATGGTGCCGAATTGAATTGGGCTGCCCGTAACAGTAATCCTAGTTTCGGGTCTTCCTCCCTCAGCCTAAAAAATCCCCCAATGCACTACCCGGCCCCTGCCACTCGTGTAGCCGATTCACGTGGTTAGTGCACATCTGATCTATCCAAGGGGAACCATACACGACTCGACCCCAGGCGTAGATCTAGGAACCTGCAGCCATGATTATCGCAGAATAATATATTTCAGATTATATCTTTGACCTTATTAATAAGTGTTTTACAGCTGATGGCTTGTCTTTAAACTTTTATAGAACTCAATATATGCACAGTTTAAACACCAGACATAGACATAAATTTCCAGGCCAGTCCATTCAAGAGACACAGGTTGTTAAACTTCCAGGTTTGCATACTGATCATAATTTATATTGAAAAGGTATATGTTTCTGACTTACTGATGCGACTGGGAACAGCCACATTTGCATTCCTACATTTCTGCTATTGGTGATCTCTGTATGAGTAAACTAAACTAGTTTATTGTGATTATTTTCGCTCCTCAATGTCATATGGAATAATATTCTGGGGCAATTCTATTCATAGAGACAAAGTGTTCAGAGCCCAAAAGCGAGTAATAAGAAATTACGTGTGGGATTAGCAGTACGAATTCATGTAGAAGCTCTTCAGGAAGTTTATGGATTTGAACATTGTGGTTGAGTGTTTATATAGGCATTATGTGCTTTGTAGTCACAAATTATAATTCTTTGGAACAAATAATAAAATACTCAGTTATGGCATTAGAAGTAATGTCGAGTGGCAGCCAGTGAGTTGCGCCAAGCCAGCGACCCAATTACATCAGTCATTATTTTAACGCATGTTTACACCAGTCAGCGCTGGGTAGCGTATATAAGCCCGTCACTGGGCAGTACAGATAGATCGGTCGCCCACGAAATTAGTGCGTACCATCGGAATGCGCTGGCTGGCTGCGGCGGCTCCTCACCACACACTAAGTAAGCTGAACTTATTGCATTTCTATATTTTGGGATTTAACGATAGCTCAAGCTTTTCGGCTGAGTAACATTTGTGACTGAAGGCTGCCAATAAACGGCTGATGCTGTCAATTGTGAGACTTAGTCTTCCTAACCCTTCTGTTTCAGTCTGAAATTATCCAACCATGTAGGTTTTAGCAACGCTCGGTATTACCAGAGTTAGCTCTAGCCACTGTAGAGGCGTTGCCCTGAGTTCTAAGAGAACCGGGAACGCGGCAGTAGGAATATAATTTTGGTGTCAGATGTGGGTTCTTGTATCCTGGAAGGGAAAGACAACATAACTTTGGCAAAAATTGTCTATTCAAAAGCCGTACTAACTTCGTAGAAATAAAGGGAGCCCAGGAGTGGGGGTAGGATATTAAGTTGCAGACTAATAGATAGCGTGGTGAGGAGTCGGAGGCCGCTGGAAACAGCTCATAGGCGGCAATTGCAGAACGAATAAGCAGCCAGTGGTGGCGTAAGCATAAGTCAGCATAACACTGGAAAAGGGGGTCACAATGAGGCTCACACGTAGCGCTGGGGGCATAGAGGAAGTAGAAGAGATCCAAGGAAATAATGCTGCTGAGATGGCTTGATATTTGAGTTTATCAGAGGCTATTAAGTTAGTGCCGCAGTCCTTCGACGGTAGCAAGGGACAATTATGGGAATTTTTAGATAACTGTGATGTTGCAATTGATTTGGTAGCACCAACAGATAAATTGTTAGTTAAATGTATCAGAGCCAAGATAGTGGGTTCAGTAAGCTGTGAATTAATGACTCGAGACAAAGTCTCGACATGGCTAGAAATAAGGGCAATTTTTGTGGAGAATTATGGGTGCCGTCGTACACTAGACTACTATGCATACTCACTTTTCACAAGTAAACAAGGAGATAGGAGAAAGAATAGTAGAGTGGGCAGCCTGAATTGATAAAAAAAATCCAGGAATCTGCTAGGGACTGTATGTCAGAAGGAGAATTACCGGGTACAACCAGACTTATCTACAAATTAGAAAGGGCGGTATTTACTCAAGGCTTAAGGGATGACAGGATTAGAACTATAGTAAAAAGTAGGGATCAGAAAGTCAGTCTCACAGAATTGGTAGAAATAGCTGTCAGGAAAGAGATTTCTATGTTAAGTGCACAATATAATGAGCGGAAAAGGATTGAGAGACCCAAATTAAGAAGGGATCCCCCAAAACCCACTTGTTTTTCATGCAGGAAGTTTGAACATATGGAAAGGGACTGCAGAAGTAATAACAGAGGGCAAGCTGAATGTCGAAGTGCGACTTTTTCGGGCAGAAGAGTTAGGACAGTTAAAGTAGATAAATATGAACAGGATATGCTTAAAGAATTAAGAGTTTGGCGACAAGGGCCGGGAAGGTTAATAGAAATGAATCCTGAAGAATTCAGGTGAAGCTGTAAGGGCAATGATGGCCCAGGGCAAGGTACGCGGTGTGGGAAATGCAAATTGTCGGGACACAAAGGGGTGTGCAACCTATACCATCCCAATAAATGCAATAAATGTAACCATGAGGGGCACATGCCTGAAAATTGTAATACATGTCCATGGTTAATGTTGGGAAAGAAGGAAGAGGAAAAACTGCAACCAGGCATAGGGGGGGCAGTCAAACTATGCCTATGCTAATAAGATATTTACAGTAGGCTGTGGAAACAATAACGAGATGGTAACAATTCCTTGGGAGGAGGGTAAATTTGAGGCTCTAACATTTCTTTTGGACAGTGTTTCACAGATTTGATTATTACAAGAAAGTGCCCTAAGGAAAGGGGTAAGGATACAAGTACAGGATGCAATGCGAATAATAGGCATCGGGAAAGAAGTAATTGAAACAAGGAGAAATGTGGAATTAAGGTTACAGTTAGGGCAGTGCCCTTGCCACGGCAAGATGCTAGCACAGTGGCGAGGGCCCTGGTAGAACAAATAATCCTTCGTTATGGTATTCCCGAAAAATTGGTAAGAGCCCGGGATACTCAGTTTTGAGCAAAACGCTTGCAAGTGTATGAAAACTGTTGAAAGTGTAGAGGGTGATTACTACGGCCTATCGGCCTCAAAGTAACGGAGGGGTTGAAAGGACGAATCGCACCCTCACTGAGTAATTACGACATTTTTCAAATAGGCAACAGAATAATTGGGAACACTATTTATCTTATGCCGTATTCGTTTTTAATACCACTCCCCATCACACCACTGGGCACGATCCGCATAGTCTGTTTTATTGGTAGACCAGTCAACCTACTGGGGATTCTTCAAAACAACTGTACTGAGCCTCAGTACAACTATGATGATTTTGCGGCGGAGCTGAGAGCCCGTATGCAGCAGGCCCACGAATGCGCAAGGCAACATATAGAAGCAAACTAGCTGACCCAGTCACGCGTTGCTGTGACTCAGTAGTTATAGTACTTTGGATCAATGTTATTCTAAACTACCTAATGTAGTCAAATATATATTCACTAATAAAGACAAAAACATTTTAGTCGATTTGAAAATTCAAAAGTAATTGGTAAAGAGTTTCTGATAGTTGAAATTAAGGACAAACGAACAGAAAAAATTTCGATTATATTTTATTACAAATTACTTTATTGAAAATATACAAAAATTGATATTTATAAAAATAAATAAATTATTTTTTATTTTTTTCTAAATTGAAATTTCAGTTTTATAAATAAGGTAGACGAAGTTGATTTTTAAACTTTTTTAACAATCATTTTCAATATTTTAAATTATTACAATTTATAATTTTAATTTATTTAAGCGCTATTTGGTGTAACAAATTTTTGGTTAGCCTGTCTTTTGCTAATAAAAATAGATTCGATGGTTTCCCCACACGTGAGAAGGAAACATATGGCTGCCCATGGCAGAAACACGTATTTTCCAAGTCCAAGCCGCAAACGGACATTGTTTGGCATTGAGACTTATTTATGGCCATAGCGAAAGCCAAACGAATCGGAAATTGAAGCATTTTAAACGGTATTGGAGATTCTGACGGTATCATTGGAATACGTAGCAACAGGACGATTTCTCCTTTGAACTTTCCAGTCAAAATAGTTGCTTCAGGAACATTTCCGGCGATTCTTTTGATGACCAAACGTGTACCGTTGCATAATCTAGGTAGATTCAAATTCCGAAGTAGAATAATCGGTGAACCAATCTTTAATGAAGAGTGTGTGGTGGCATTCCTGGTATATCCAAAGAATTTAAAAACTCAGTTGGAAAATTTACGGCTTCATTTTCATCTACAATAGTGTCTATTGATTTAAAAAACATCAGATCACCTGGCAACAACTGTTGTATCTGGAAGTTAATTTCGTTAACATAAACATTTTTTTGCTGCCAAAATAGCACGATTACTGGGCCAACTATGATCTGAGTAATTACTTCATATATCCGGAAACACACTCTCAATTAGTTCATTTTTGAGTGAAGAATAGTGCAAAATTTGTCTGGCAGTTTGACGTATTGTGTATTTCGATGCAATTCTATTTCACCGTTTCCAATATCCAGCTATTGCTTACAAAATACTTGTGCCGATAGATCACATTGCAATTGTACTCCCATGTTCATGGTAAATCGAAATGTTTCGACATTCCTCCATGAAAAAGGTTGTTTTAAACATACTTTAATCTCATCGGCAAAAGTAGAGTGAAGAATCACTGGTAATGTCTGTCGGAAGTCACCAGACAGTATTAGGACAGTACCACCGAAAAGTTTATCGTTGGCTTTCAAATCTTGCACAGTTCTATGAAATGCTTCGAGCGAATGTTTATGAGCCACAGTACACTCATCCCAAATTATAATTGAACTCTTTTGCAATACTGCAGCCATTCCGCTTTTTTTTTTAATGTTACACATTGCGGTTGGTTTGTTATGAATGTCTAGTGGCGCCCCCTATCTAACAAAGTGGCAGCAATGCCTGACGATGCAATTGAAAATGCAATTTTCTGTTGCGACAGTACCTTCGCAAGGATCAACGATATTAAAAATGTCTTACCGGTTCCACCTGGTGCGTCCAAGTAAAAAAACCGCCTTGTTCAGCATTAACAGTCAGCATAATCCGATTATAAATATTTTTCTGTTCTGCTGTCAGTAATGGCTTTTTATTCGCAGTCAATGTAGCTAAGTCCACACTGTTATACCGTTGTTCTCGTTGCAGATCACTGTTAACCAAGTCGGTGGCCCGGCGATCAGGTGATGGCATACCATAATGATTAAGTGGTAAATTTGAAATTAAAATACATAAATCTTCGACTAACACTAATGCTTCATTATATATCTCTGGTGTGAAATCTAGATTTGGGCATAGGTTTGTTTGCTTAACTCGGTGTAGTATGTCTTCAGTCATACTGTTTTTATATTTTTCCCACAAAATCGATGATTGTGTTGGATAACATGTTGTCAAAATAATTGCAAACAGTTGACGAATACTATTCGGCGTGGATGTCAACGGTGCATCAGCAAGTGTCAGGTCCCAATGATTGTCGTCCACCAGCAACTGCAACTTGCGACATGCATCTTGATATCCATTGAATACTCGACCATTAACTGTTCGTAAATATTCGAAAGAAGTTGGTCCTGGAACATTCACCAACAACAAACGCAAAAAGAAGCATTCACGTTGTTTCGGATGTACTGTGTAGAGTCGTCCTAATGCCTGCGATCAAAGGATGTGGTTTTCATTGTTTACGTGGCTCCCATTTTTTACCTAATTTGTTCCATGTAAAATAGCATGGAACATCGGTAAATAATAATGTTTTTGCGAATTGGCCGAACACATCAGATTTTTGACACAATGTGAATAATTCAGTTAATGTCGTTTTTGGTGGCTCAAGTGCTGTTTGTAGAATATTTTGTTCGGTGAAATATACACGTTGACCGTTATTAAGATGTACTGCAAGATGCTGGATAGAAGGGTCTCTTTCATGTATGGGAAAACTAAAAATATGCCAGATAACTTCGTTGCTGCTGATGTATCTACCTATCTGGTATCGTGCTATTTCGTCATTTTTGTTTACATTTTTTTCTTCAAATACGGCCAAATCACTACCTTTATTAACGTATTTGCAAATGTACTTAATGGATTTTACAGAACTGCAAAACTCGACATTAACATGAGCCTTATAAATTTTTGAAAGCAATGGTGACGATATCGAAGGATATAGTTATCCTGATTACGTCTAATCATCAATCGGTGGGCGTAGTACTTCATTGAAGTAACTTTTTTAATTGGTTCATTACCGGAAATAATAATAAATTAAATAGCAAAAAAAAAAATGAGAAGAATAAGAAATTAATATAGTGGGCCCGCTATAATCCGGCCTCTGTTCGGAATACCGCTGATCTACTGTATTAATAAAATAAGGATTTAAATAGTTGAATATTAAATTTACCAGTAACTGGTTCACACTGTTTGATGTTGATGTGATATTCATCCTGCCCTTGCCAGAATATCAGTAGATACTGGAGTGCCTCATACGAACAGTGTGGATCCGAAATTATACTAACAGTGCTATCTCGACGTGCGATTTTAATGGCTCTATTGTCAACTGAATAACCAAGTATAATAACTGCAACTTCATCTACAGATGCCGCGTTGAAACTGGATGTGAAATAGCAAATTTTAGTTTCTCCAAAAGACGTCATCTGGAAGCAGGAATTGAATTTGCGTGTCTTGCGCAGAAACAATTTTGAATCGTTTGATTCGCCAGCATGAAGTGAAAGGTTCTGGGGAAGTGTTATAATACAACTTTTCCTGATGCACAACACATACCGGCTGCTTCATTGTGGAATTTCAACGCCTGACAGTATAGGCATACTTTGTCCATTGCACCGATTGCAATTTTAGAATGTGTAGAGTAATCAATGTCTGGTGCATATTGTAACGCAAGACGAACAAATAATACACCTGTTAATGCACGGCTGATTTGCTGTCTCTCTCGTTCTCTTACTCTAAATGTAGCGATGTGCTGTTCTCGTGCCGCTCTTGTTCTCGATATATTCTGTCACAGACGTTCATCACGCTGTTCTTGAGATTCTTGCATACGACGCTCTGCTGTCCTGATTCTTTGGGCTTCGTTACTTGCCGTGATTTGCTCTGCTGATTGATGAGCCCTCTCAACACGTTTGCGTCGTGCCTCTCTGCTACACGTATTGTTGAGGTTAGATTTTTATGGCGGCATTTCACTGAAATTTATAATTGAAACAATAAATATAAAAATGGTTGAATTTCAACAAAAAGTGCCTTTCTAAGAGCCTTAAAATAAGACACTCTTATACAGTGCTGAAACCGGAATGCAAGTAAATGTCTGATATTAAATAATAATAAGTATAATTCCGTGTGGTCGTAATGACCTGATGACAGGGCTTCTGTCAGCTGCGCATTCCACCCTTGCCGTCGCCGCCTTAACCTAACCCGGCAACTCTGCCCGGTACAAGAAACCTACAGTTTTACATGGAATCCCGACCACGGAAGCGTTCTGGCGTACTTCACATTACACAGCAAGCTGTGCCAGCGGTGAAAATCGGGTTAAATGGCTATAAAAATTTCCGCCGAGACAGGGATTAGAACCGAGGACCTTTCGATTTCCAGTCAGACGCCTTAACCACTGAGCCACCAGACCACTCATTATTAAGTTAGAAATTGGGTACACTTGGAGTATTGGAATGGAGAATAACAAGGAAAATTTTGGATCCATTGAAAAATACAGTACAATGCAAGATAAGAACTAATGAGGAAATATATCATAACATTGAAAAAATAACAGAATCAGTTAGAGAAAAGTAGAATGGTATTTTTTTGACACATCTATCGCATCGATGACACCAGGCTAACAAAAAAGATATTAAAATATTTTTTGGGATTCAGGAAGTTAAGAATGACTTGAAACGAAATAATATCAGTGAACAGTATGGAAGGAAAATATTTTCGAAAGCAGATTTCGAATATAGCAGGATTCCAAGGTAAAGAGGAGAAGAAAACGGGTGCAAAATGGTATGAAGAGAAAAAGAGAAAACAGTGCATTAATGAAGGAGTACTGGCGAGGAAGAAAGAAAAAAAACAACAGGGGAAGAATTGAAATTGACACATGGTCCCTAGCTGGCCATAACGAAAAGAAGAAGAAAAATGAAAAGCAAGCAATAAATACTTACACGTTTTTGAATTTATCGTAACGTTTTATCCAATGTTATATTCATGTGTGTAATTACTTTTTCGTTAAATATAATAACATACAAACGATACACAACACAATACACAGCACAATTATAAAAATGATACTACACGAAAAATTCACGAAACTGGGTTATTGATATGGTATTATTAATAGGAGGGCAGCCCCAAAACCATTTACCAGGGAAATGGAAGGTGCCGGATGGGAACGCGTTTCTCACTTGACAATCATTCAATAATAACAATTCATTTATTAAGAAACAATTCAACAATATCAGAAAATGTAACGCACCGTAAGTGAGACTAATGTCACTTATTTTCAAACCAGATACAATACCCCAATCACAATGCGGGGGGGTAGTCCCTTAACATTTTCACAACACTTCACAACAGATAAATTTCTAAGCATAACCTTACAATTACTATGCACACAAGATAAGTAAATATTTCTGCAAGTCCCTGAGGGATAAAACATAACACGGTCCACACTTGGGCCTGGGTAGGAAGTTCCGGGTGAAGTAGATAACTTCACCTGCGGGTCCGCACCGCCGGGTAGGCCGCGCCCAGTAAACACACTGTCGTCCAAATGCCCCCCACGGCGAGCTCACCGAGTGCGCTTGGAGAGTCCGGGAGATCAGCGCCTTGATCACGCTCACAAATGAAACAAATACACCAAAACCATATTAACCATCATGCATACAATTATTAAGTAAAATAGAATGTGGTTAAGCGCACACAATTATTAGTTAAGGCGATAGTGGCGCAACAGCTTAAGAAACACCAGAACATACGATCCATAATTCACCGATTTGTAACAGTTTGGACCATCATCAGCCCCCCCTTCACATTAAACATTACACAGTAATTCCATGCAATTTGAATCAAGCACAATTCAACCACATATGTGCCAGTCCATAACTGGACCAGGAAGCATAGAACACGAGCCTACAATCAGATAGCTGGAGGTAGACTTAGTGCCCAGTAGGATCACTGGGTAACGGGCGCCGTCCAACTAACTGTCCACAACACCGACAACCGGCCCAAGGAGTAGCGACCATGAACACAGAACCAGAAGCAATAGCGATCGCTCTCACAGCCAAGCTGCCAGCAAGTTTCAATCAGGGGAGCCGGTAGTAACCTTAGAACTGCAGACAAGTTCCGAGACAACTAGGAGGATAACAGAAACGCGAGCACAAGGCCCCCATACACCGAACCGCGGAGCACAGGACCTCCGCGACGCCACACCACTCACTGCCTCGAGAGCCCCCCCCCCCCCCCCGCTAGAGCATTTAGAGCTCGCTATTGCTTTATGCGAGCAGTTAAGGCGAAGGGTTTGTCCTTACGACATTTCCTTCAAACGTTGCATGGGTGTTCTTTTCTTGCAGGTCTGTCTTCTCGGTTGCTCTCTGTTAATGTGTCATTTCTGGTTAATTGTTCTTAGCTTCACTATTACATGGGCCGGAGAGGCGATTTACGAGCTGAGTTAGAAGCTCTAGAATTATAGTCAGCTTGGGACCCCACTCCTGCGCGCCGGCGTGTCCGCAGCAACTGGGGCAGTCGGCGTGGCCAGGTGGTTGGCTGTGAGTCATATGGAGCGGAGTTGTGGTTGTTTTCTTCGTATCCTGACGTGGCTGCGCAGTTTTGGTGGTCGAATGTGCCTCGCCAGTTATAGTGGCGAGCGTGGGTGTTTGTCGGCGTGTTTTCCTGGCGCGGACTTCCGGGTCTTGTTTCCTGGCGGAAGAGCCGGTGGAGTTACGCGTCGTCTGCCGGTTGTTGTTACGAAGCTTCCTCCGCATTGGACACCCACGGAAACACGCTGCGTGGGGCCCAAAGCAGTTACAGCAGGTAGCTTCGTGCTTGGGTGTCGGGCACTCTTGCTTCGGATGATCACCCCCGCAGCGAACGCACCTCGGCTTGGAGGTGCAATGGCGAGCGTAGTGGTGAAATCTTTGACACCTGTAGCATTGAACAGGTCCTTGCGAAGGTTTCTTGGCTTCGGTGTTTGTGGCCTTGTTTCTTGTAGTCCTGGCTGAGGGTAGAAGTTCCTTGAAGTCTACCTTCAGTTGCTGGAGCTTGCTGGTTACTGCCTTCTGGTCCGCCAGGCAGGATGTGATTATCTTGAGTCCATCTGCTGACGGCCAGGCAAGCAGGGGCAGCATGGTGTCCTGTTGAAGAAGGCTTATCAGGTATACCCAGTTAGACTGGTATGCCACGTGTAGCGGTGGTACAGGCCCCAATTCTTGGCCGGAGACCTGCATCTCCATCAGGATTTGTTGCGGCGAGTCGGAAATCTCGTTGACCGGGCAAGTAGAAGTGGCTATTTGCCCAGCCGGAGCATCAGTAGATACAGAAGTATCTGTAGATTGCTGCTGAGTAGCTGGATGGTGTAGCTGTTTGGCAGGAACGTCGGTATCCATCGTCTCGGGTGGTGCTGGGTCCACTTCCTCGTCCGACCCGAATTGCGGTGCGGCTGGCCAGAACGGTGGCGGGTTCTGCTTTGCTTCCGCAACCATTCTGTCCAGCAAGCCTGGATATGTAGCAGTGTTCTTCGATGCTTTCTTCTTGGATGGCATGCTTCCGATGGCTGCACAACGTGCTACTTAAGTACGTGGCTCAATATCAAGCTCGATGCAGAAGCGCACAGTGATACGTCCACTCGCGGCAAGTATTCGCACTCGAATCGTCTACCTCTGCCTCGAGAGCCACCGAGCCGCCCCTTTTATCTGTGCCAGGGCAACGATATAAACACCAGCGCAGCGGGAATCGACTCAGGTCCCGACAAAAGCAAAGAGAACACGGCGGCGGGCGGCAAATATATCGAACCGTGAGAAGGACGGTTCAGTTATGTCATATATAAACACATATGACGTGGAGTAGACTGTAACATAAATAAATCGAAACACAACGCCATCTACTATATGGTTACCCAACCTAGATAACCAATTGTAGTGTCGATAATTTAATACACCGCTATATGTTAGAAACCTATGGAACAATTTCGTGTGATCGTAATAACCTGGTGACAGGGTTTCTATTGGCTGCGCATTCCACCGCAGCGCCGGAGGGGAAAGCCGAGTTAATTGCGTAAAAAAATCCACGCCAGCACAGGGATTCGAACCATGGACCTTTCCACTTCCAGTAAGACGCCTTTATCAACGAGCCACCAGAACGCTCAAACTTAACCCCCTTACAAATAATTACATACCATTGTCCTATGACAAACATTGAACGAACATTTAATTCGCAATAACAAATATTAAGGTCAATAATCTAGATAAAAACTATACTATCTTTTAAGTTAGACCAAATTACACACTGTAAGCAAAATTTCATCAAAATCAGTTAAGTAGTTTCGGAGTTCATCTCGGACAAACATCGTGACGCGAGATTTTTATATATATAAAGATAAGGTACAAGGAAGCTTGCGACCGAGACTGTAAGCCAAGAGTGTTTCATCCAGGTGATCAGGTATTACTTAAAGATGAAACCCTAAGGAGAGGCAGAAGCAAGAAGTTAGATTCCCAGTGGGTGGGACCTTATACGATATTGGAATTAAAAGGTCTTAATACTGTATTGCAAAAGAAAACAGGGAAGACATTCACAGTACGTTTAAACCGGCTCACGCCAAATTTCGTGTGGCTGGCATCCTTGAGGCGGGCTGAGTCAACAAGAGCGCCATGAGCCGCAAGAAAGCGCAACGCTGCGATTTACCGCTGCGATGAGCGGAACTGACACAACACACGTCTGTCTGTTCACAGATAAGGGTGCGTTTATGTTGGAGCTGCGATAAACGATGAGAGCGAAGATAAACGCAGCGACAATAGCGGTGCTCAATTTCTTTCTTCGTGTAGTGTTTATATTGGAGCTTCGATAATAGCGTAGAATCTTGTTTATATTGCAGGCAATTATCAACCGGACAGACATGTAGAAGAAATCTAGCTTATTTCTTTCGCATAGGAGTTGTATTGCAACAGTTTTGGAAGTTGTAAGAGTAATAATTATGAAAAATACTTCATATGACGATTCCGGAGGAACAGGATTTCGTAAAAAAAAAAAAAAAAAAATAGCCGAAGATTGTTACAATATTTCTAATTTTCCGAATTGTGTGGGCGCTGTCGACGAAAAATACTTCAGAGTTACTTGTCTTGCCCACTCTGATTTCATGTTCCAGAATTACAAGATTTTTTCTATTGTTCTGCAAGTATTGGTCAATGCTAATTATAAATTTATAAAAATAGATGCTGGAGGTAATGGTAAACAGAGTGACGGTGGAACAGTTAGATCTGCAGTTCTGTATGTCTCTTTAATGGATGGAAGACAGAATATTCCAAATCATTATGCCAAATTCTGAAATCACTGAACCCTCGTGTTTTTATAGGTGACGAGGCTTATCCATTTTTAAATAATTTATTAGATCCTTATGGACAATATTTAGATGCAGGTAGATGACACCTCAATGCTAGGTTATCGTGAACATGAGGAACCGTCAAATGTGCCTTATTTATTCTAAATGGAGAATTTTAGCCACAACAATAGATACTTCTGTAGTCGTAACTGACAATATTAATAATACCATTTGTTTGCTCCATAATATTATTGACTGAAAAGATATTGAATTTCGAAGAAACTAACACTTAAAATCCTAAGAATTTGACACCAATATTGGAAGGCTAAACCAATCTGCAAAAAATACCGGCATCTTACATAAAATCTACTTTTGTTACAATTCGAAATAAATTAATGCGAATTTATAAATATTATGCATTTAATTTGATATTTATAATTTAAATTACTTTTAATAGAAAAAATATTTTTTAAGTAAATTATGTACAATTTCTCTTTGGCTGTATTAGTATCTTATTTTTATTTTTTTACACACATTAAAATGAGTTTAAATTACGGAAATCGTACTAATTGAAAACGTTTAGAATTATTGGTTTTATTATTTTTGGTGGCCATTTCATCCTACAAATTGTCTAGAACGAATCTGTTATGGTGATTTTTGTATACACAGTCCCACAAAAGGGACTTAATAAAAATTTCACCAGCCAAACGGTCGACAGCCATCCCCGATAATAGCAAAGAAAATGCACGCAGCGATTAGCGTCGCTCTCATTGCTGCTCTGCTACTATGCGTTGTTCTGCGCGCTGCTCCAGTATAAACACCTCCGTTGTTAACAATGTTTCACTTTTCTTCACTTCGCTAGTATCGTCACTCTCATTGTTTATCGCAGCTCCAACATAAACGCACCCTAATGCGTGGGATACTAGCGATCTGGTTGCTGTGCATGGTGTTGGCGGAGCAAGGATTTCGGGTAGATTCCATTGCGACCCACCCGGGAATATGCTTTGATGGACGAGGTACGGTCAGAAAATATAGTACCACTTGGAGGTTAATAAGCTATGTACGATTAGGAGAATTAAGTAATAAATATAAACAGGCGGTGGGACATGCGAGGCGCACTTTAAATATTGCAACGAAAGACTAAACCAGGAGGAAGGGATTGAAGGAAGCTGCAGGATGCTGGAACAAGGCCTTAATTGACATACTGATACTATAAGCAGGTCGCAGAACCTTCTCGCGCAGATCACGCGCCATGAATTTAGTGTAATAAGGGGGCTCCTAAATGTAGTCGGGGTAGTCATTAAGGACCTGTTTGGGACATTAAGCCACGCCGATGGACGGTATTTCCGTGAAAGAATTACACACTTAAAGGAGCAGCAGAAGCGCTTAATACACTTGGAACAGGAGCAATTGACGGTTGTAATGGCAGCGTTGAATACGACCTGTAGGAATTTAGTTGAACTGGCAGAAGTAGAGGCGACCTTGGGAAAGGGGTTGGTAGCACTAAAAGAATATCTAGAGAATTGCGCTAACAACACAGAGAAAATGTTGCGAAAAAAAATAGCCTATCTACACTTATCAATGATCAATTGTTACGAGCATCTGTTGTATTCGGCAGTATAGCACGCGAGTACGACTTAATTATCAACCTGGTAGTAACACCACAGCATGGCATGCTCGCGCCCCATTTAATTACCCCAGCCCAAATCATCAATTAAATGAGGGACGTTCGGGCTGCCTTGGTGGATAAAAAATTTTCAACTATCCTTACTCCCGAGTGGGGATATCAATTATTAAGGATTGTGACATTAGATGCGTTTATTTTGGAAGACATGTTAGGGTATGATATTACCATACCGTTGATTGATGCTACCATATTTCAGCTGTATCGCCCTTTGCCTCTGCCATATTTAGTAAATGGAATTAACGATAACTATATGTACCTTTCTCTAGCGAAGGATCTGCTACTGCTAGATGTAACGAAACGACGCTATACTATGCTAGATTACCAAGAGCTCCAATGTAAAAACTTAGATTCACGTATCCACATCTGCAAACAGACCTTCGTACTCCAATCGGCCATACAAGTCGGGCCCTGTGAGATCAAGTTACTGCAAACACCACGCAGTATGCCAAGCAATTGCGCACCCGGGTTGGTGAAACTCGGCCACAGTACGTGGATCCAGCTTGATGGGAATACCTGGTTATATGCGGCCCCCAAAAGTGTACGAATTACTGTGATCTGTGACCAGCAACACCCCGCCGACGTCCAACTGGCAGGTACAGGAAAACTGACGTTCAGCAGGAAGTATAGAGGGTATGGATTGGACATCATGCTGCAGTCGGAGCAAGTGCTCACCACAGTAGTAACCATCCCTGATACCATACCTCCGCTGGACTTACGCCAGGATCAACCACAATTTACGGGGTCTAGAGTAAACTTGCCTATAATAGACCCATTATGGGTCCCACACATCCAGGCCCGTCACTTAGATGATCTGAAACATGTAGGCACGGAGTGGAGCAAGTTAGCATCTGGATTACCGCAAGTGCCCCACACCTCAGGAGAACATATTAATCTGCTGATCATCGGAATTGTTGTGGTACTTTTGCTCGTCCCAGCCACGTGGCTCATACACCACTATGAGTGTTGCAGGCACACGCTGCTGCAAGCGGCCTGCAAGAGACTAAGTGGGCGGGACACCGCCCCACCTGAGGCCGGCCACCGCAGCAGGGTACCCTCGCCGGGTCCTGAACCCCGGCCGCAGCCGCGGCACGACGCCATGGTGGACCGCAGGTGAAAGGTTCACCGCAACATCGGGCTCCGCGACCGACGAACCGCCAGGGAGCACACCGCACCCCTGCGTGAGTGGTTTATAGAATTTATTTTGTAAATTGGTTACGGTGTCATAGGGAACCATCTATTGTATCTTGGCAAATCAATAAAGCGCGTTTGTTTGCGCAGTCGTAGATACATATACAAGCCTGTATTGTAATAGCAATTGTAAATTATGTTGTAAAATGATTGTATATATATTGTGATGTAGTGATTCAAATGTATTGTATGGAGACACTATGTATTTAATTTACTGTGAGCTCTACACCGTCCAGCCACGCAGAGCGTACTTAGTAAGCCAGCGGCCAGGCAGCCCGATGTTGAATCACTTTGCGCTGGTACTCCCACCGGTTGCGGGGCCTGAGTGGCTGGATCGTGGTAGATTAGGTTAAGTACGAAGATACGAAAAATTTTGATGGCTACGCTATCCAAAATTTTTTGTTTTTTCTGGAGGGTAGGTGTCGCGTGCCAGACAGTGAGTTGCGCCAAGCCAGCGACCAAATCACATCAGTCACTATTTTAACTCATGTTTACCCCAGTCAGCGCGGGGTACGTATATACGCCCGTCACTGGGCAGTACAGATAGTTCGGTCGACCAACGAAATTAGTTCGTACCATTGGACTGCGCTGGCTGGCTGCGGCGGTTCCTCACCACACACAAAGTAAGCTGAACTTATTGTATTTCTATCTTTTGAGACTTAACGATAGCTCAAGCTGTTCGGCTGTGTAACATTTGTGACTGAAGGCTGCCAATAAACGCCTGATGCTGTCAATTGTGAGACTTAGTCTTCCTAAACCCTCTGCTTCCCTCTGAAATTATGTAACCCGATGGTTTTTGCACTGCTCGGCATTACCAGGGTTAGCTCTAGCCACTGTAGAGGCGTTGCCCTGAGTTCTAAGAGAACTGGGAACGTGACAGTAAAAATGGTCTTTACAAGGATTACAAGTTGTTGTCATTTGTTCTAAAAGGGGTCCAATATTCAGGGATACATATGTTCAATAAGATCCCAAAACACATTAAATATCTAGCAGATCATAAGATTAAATTCGGGTAAAAATTGAAACAATTTTTAATTGGTAATTCCTTCCACTCTGTTGATGAATTTATTTCTAAATGGTCTACAAAATAAACGCCAGCTTTAAGAAAAGGGCAGAGAACAACAAATGCCTGTCTTTTTGGTATTCTATGATCTAGATAAAGCCTTTGATACTGTGCATAGATGTGCAATGTGGACTATATTACGATGATTTGACTGCTCTGAACATTTTCTGGGATAGATTAGAGCACTCCATGATGACATGGTTGGTCAGGTCCTTTATCAAAGCGATGGCTCGATGGCTCTGAAAAATTCCCTATCACAATCAGTCTAAAACAGGGCTGCGTATTTGCTCCAACACTTTTTTCCCTGTATTTGGCAGCTATGCTCTATGAAACATCATCTACTCCAAATATAGGTGTAGATATCTGATATCGGTCTGATGGAAGACTATTTAATGCAATCGGATTCCGTTCATCAAGAATACCTGTCCTCACATAGATAACAGGATTGCATATGACAACGCCTCTCCAGCACAAATTCCTCAGCAGATTCAATAATCTGTCAATCGTTTCAAGGATGTGTATCATCGATTTGACCTGACCGTGAACACTCGAAACACTAAAGTGTTAGTGCAACCTGCCCCTCGAGCTACCCTCCCAGACTTTAATGTTACCATCTCCGGAACATCCCTAGAGCAAGTAGACAACTTCTCTTACCTTGGGAGCATTCTCTCAATAGAGTGTACCTCAGAGAAGGATGTAGAAAACACAATTCGCGCAGCACACATAGCTTATGGACGTCTTGCCCAACGTGTGTTACTGAACAAATATCTTATGCTAAGCACCAAGCTGCTGGTGTACCGAGCTGGTCTCCGCGCTACTATATGGATGTGAGACATGTGCGCTTTACCACCATGACATTGCGAAAATGGAGCGATTTCATAAGCAAAGACTTCGTTCCATAATGAACATTAAATAGGACGATTATGTGTCGAACGTTGAAGTCTTAGAAAGGGCACAAATGTACAGAAATGAAGCTCAAATCATCAGTCACCAGCTTAGATGGATTAGACATGTTAAGCGAATTAGTAGCAGTCGACTCCCTCACCAATTTTTATACGGTGAGCTCAGCATTGTCAATTGACCTCATGGTGCCCCTCTGAAGTGATATAAAAACCAGTTTAAAAAGATCTTGAAGAGCACCTACATAGACCTGAACATCTGGGACTGCCTCGCAGAAGACCGCGTTGTTTGGGGCAATACCCTCCACGGCTGTCGTTCTTTTAGAGGAGGAGCAGCGAAGTCGGGCAGTGGAAGCTCGTGTAAAGATAGAAAATGAGACAAACCCTACCGCTTCCGCCAACTAAAATTAGGTGCAACGTGTGCGGACGATTATTTTATGCCACGATCTGCATGATCGGCCACCAACGTACACATAAATAACTGTATTTATGTGTACAACATAAACTCGGAAACCAGTATTGGCCTACGACGACAAAATAATTGCCAGTAGTTTGTGTAAATGTAGTTGACATAATTAATGTACGATGTATGCTATGACTGTACATCTTCTGGTATATGTATTAGTTTGTTATGCAATTGTTTAACTGTAAATTGACAACCACATCCCACAGAGTCCGTCTCTTATATTGGGATCAATGGAATATTAATACATTGTATTTTATAGTAGAATAATTCTTATTATGTTAGATAAAATAATGTAAATTCTGATTAATGAAATTGTACAAATTTGTATCCGTGCATTAAATTTATTTCAAAAAGAGTAATTGCAATGTAAACTACAGAACATAAAGATGCCAAAACCGTAAAATTTAAAATTTTTGTTTTTCTGTCTGTACATTCGCGCATCACGCAGGACATTATTGACAGATTTTAACTAAACCTCACAATCATAGTGATACCTTATGTCAAGTATAGTCAAATGGAGGCGTAGGAATTAATGTCAACTCAGAGTCGGAAGCACGCAAAACTACCCTGATAACATCTTAATAATAATACTCGCCATCTATTAATTCTCATGAAGCCCAGGCCTCCACCCCTCCCCCTCCCACTACATCCCCCCTCCCACTACCTCCCCCCCCCCCCATGGACCAGTAGCAATTTCCCTACAAAACTACCTTTTCACTACGGTTCAGTCTTACTAACCATTACTATCCGAGACTCAGAGTTGAATGTACCACTGTACTTACTTACTTAATGTAGTGTCATCACGGACCGTGGCCGATCCATTGTATTACCTACCAGTCTTCCCCATAGAGCTCTCTCTCTGCTCTCCTCGGTTTTCGGGTTGTTTGATTTTCTTCCGTCTTCCTTTGTTGCATCCAACCACCTGAGTAGTGGTCTTCTGCTTGGTATCTTCCCTTCAAAGCATCATTCTATCACATGTTTTATGAAGTCCTTATCCCTCGTCATTATGTGGCCAAACCTCCTTAGCCCTTGTCCTTTTGTTATTGCCAGTATAGAAGGTAGCTGGTAAAAATCACGTAGCTCTCCATTTTTCCTTCTTGGCTATTCTTATCCCTCATTTACTGGACCACAAATATGTCTGAGTTATTAACTTTTCCTCAGGTTCTTTTGTCAAAGTCCATAGCTCGGCGCAATATAATACCACTGGATCAACAATATATGTATAGAGTTTGGATGTTCTCTAGTATGATTTGACCTTAAACCTTTTCCCAATCGAAAAACTGCATCTGTTTCCTGCGTGTACCCTTGCCAGAATCTTCTTTTCCATTATGCTTCTTTCACATATCAGCATAAGCCCTCCATGGTACTGAAAATCTACTTTTTCTAAAGCTGCTCCATGCATATCTACCACTGTTGGTCCTGCATTCCGACATCTGCTGATGGGGAGATATTTGGTTTTCTCAGTATATATCTCAATTCCTATTTCTTTCGTTTCTTTTACTAACACCTCTATTCCGTCACTTGGATCTTTCTTGGTTTTGCTTATTAGCACTATATCATCTACATAAGCTTGTACATTGATGTTACTGGCAGTACCTACTAATTTTTTCATTTCTGCCATTCTCTTATAGATTTTTCCTGAGCAAGGTTAGATAGGAATGGGGGCAAGCAGTCACCTGGTTTGATTCCTGTCTTTACCTCAACTTTCTGGGATTCTTTGATTGCTGTCGCATACCTTTTTAAAGTCAATAATTAGACAGTGAACTTCATTATTTACTTTTTCTTTTTGCTTATGGCTTTACGCCTCGTAGACGTCGAACTACTTTTTTCATCTCTGCCATTCTCTTTATAGATTTTTCCTGAGCAAGGTTAGATAGGAATGGGGTCAAGCAGTCACCTGGTTTGATTCCTGTCTTTACCTCAACTTTCTGGGATTCTTTGATTGCTGTTGCATACCTTTTTTAAAGTCAATAATTAGACAGTGAACTTCATTATTTACTTTTTTTTTTTGCTTATGGCTTTATTCTCGTAGACGTCGAAGTCATTAGCAGCCGGAAAGGATGTAATTCAATGAACGGGAAGGAATTCTGCCATGGCATTTTGGAGGAACCATCCCGGCATTTGCTTGGAGTGATTAGGAAACCATGGCAAGGTCAAATCTGGATGGCCGGACTGGAATTCGAACCCGTTGTAACATAACAGTAGCATTCCGCCGCTCCGAAATGAGCGCATGACTACATTGTTTAAAGTCAGTCGTTATCGAGGTATGGTAGCGGACGGCTCGCGTCGCGTAATGTGAGACGCTATACTAACTGTGCGGGTGTAGCAAGAAGTAAGAAGAATGAATGAACTAGTTTAACCATTGCGACGTATGTTTTAAATTGATTTGAACAGTGGGTTGAGATACCAGAACAGTGAAGTGTGGCATCGAAAGTAATTTAGTGTGGACTGATTTGGATTAATAACTTTCCTTTTTTTCTAAGAATCTTGCAATCGACGGATTACGAAGTTTCAATAGCCTTATCATCTAAATTCTGATAGTGGCCAACTGGTTCGATGTGTACTTTATTCTAATAAATGTGTGGAGAACCTATTTTCATTACTTAATACTTGAAGATTTCTCTTAATTAGTTATCCTCATACTTTTATCGGACTGGTTTGGACCCTATCTGGCGACCGACGGCGACTACGAACTCATTTATCCGGCTTCTAGTGCTGTATGTCAGTAATTAAAACTTTAGCAAGCACGAAGTTCGGTATACAGTAAGTAAGTATCATGTCAACCCCAAGAAAGGCAATAGTCTTACATGGCGACGAGTGACAGGACTGTGTGGTAGAAATTAGTACTAGGAGGAGAGACAATTTTTCTCAAATCCTAGGAAAACACACAAAAGAAAAAAAAAAAGGAAAACTAGTGATATCAAGACGACGACAATCGAAACAGGTGTCGACAATACCCAAAGGTGCGGAAGAACTCCCACTCGACGAAGGCAGCGCGGCTGGTCAAGGAGCAGCGGGGAAGATATTCTACATTGTTCGGCGCGGAGCTGGGCAGCCGGGACGACGAAGGCGGGAAAAAGAAGAATCGTCGTGCAGAGTCTCCGAAAGCTAAGGACGCGCTGTGCGCTGCTTATTTGGCTGTTTTTTGAAGGCTTAAATCCTTTCCTAATTTTTTTTCTGATAATATTTCTTTTTTTCTGTGAAATATCGAGGAAGAAAATCGGACAAGATTTTTCTCTCCTAACTCGACAATACATTTTCTTCTCCTTTGTCATCAGGGATGACAGAAGCAATTATTTAAATTCCACCTGTAGTTATGCCTATAGCGCAACCTTTTGTTTCCTTTTTTTCGTTAAATGGCATGCTTAGCTAGATAGCTTGCAGCAGCTGGCGCTTCGTGTATAACGGCGTTGTTGTGGTCTGGTTGTCTGATTCGCGGGAAGCGAATTTACAATATTTTTTGATCCAGTTTTCTGTGTAAAATTTATAATCATGCCGGGTACAGAAGGAGACGGTAGTCTAAGTCTCGCTGAGGTGGTGGAAATCTTGAGAGCGGAAATGCGCTCACTAAAGTCAGATATGAATATGAATATTGAAATTCAAAATTCCAAGTTAGAAAATCTAAAGTCAGATATTAGTACGAATTCTGAGATTCAAAATTCCAAGTTGGAAAATTTAAATACGAATTCGGAGATCCTCAGTTCCAAGTTTGGAAATTTAAATTTGGATCTCAAATCAAGTACTGAAATCCTCCATGATAAATTTGAAAAGTTAGATTCAGATCTTAAGTTAAGTACTCAAACCTTTGATTCCAAGCTCGATAATCTAAAAGCTGAACTAAAGTCTGACGCGGAAGTGTTACATTCTAAGTCTCTGAAAGAACACAAATCCCAAATAGCAGAATTACGTAAGGATATGGAAGAGTATCGTGCTTTGTGTAATATGCGAGCAGAGGACTTAGCAACCCAGTTTTCCGATTTAAAACAAGAGTTAAAGGGTGAAACTAATAGTTTGCGCCAGGAAACCGACGCCTTGCAAGAACAGTATGCGCAGTTACAAGAAAAAAGCGATAGTCACTGCCACCGTATAAAGACGATCGAAGGACAGTTCCAAACATTGAAGAAGGTACCCGACAGGGCTATGCGGAAGTGAAGTTTGGGATGAAAGAGATAACTGCGGAGGTGGAACAGCTGGATGAGAAGTTGGAGAAATTAAAAGTGTCAACTGCCGTATTTGTGGATGAAAGAATGAAGGTACAGGCTCCGCTAATTATAAAACAAGAAGTATTAAAACAAGTACCGGGTGTAGTGAGAGAAGAGTTCTGTAAATACAAAGAAACCGGAAAGGGCACAGTAATTCCTGTTCAATGCTACGACGAAAAGATTGATTGGGAAGAATTTTCTGACCGAAATGGCATCCATCCTGTAAAGTTTATTAAAAATTTCGAAAATTTTCCACCTTTTATGGCTGCTAGTGAGGAGAAGAAAATTAATATGGTAATAAAACATTTAAGAGCAGGACCTCGACTGTGGGCAGAGCAATTGGAGGAGGAATTTTCATCTTTTGAGCAGTTCAAAGAAGATTTTTGAATCTTTACTGGTCGGCAGAACGGCAGATCGCCGTAAAATCAGAATTAATGTGCGGTGACCGTTATGATCCGAGAAGAGGATCGCAAACCGATTTTTTCATGCGGTGCTATGCATCTTGCCGATACTTAGACCAGCCTCATAGTGAAGAAGAGTATGTACGAATGATTGCGGCTAGGTTACCGGAACAGACACAGCTAATACTTACTAGCCACAAGATCCGCTCCATAAAGGATGCTGTAGATATGCTGGGAAGATTAGATGTACAAGAGCAAAGAATGTACAGAACAAGATACCAGGGCAACATAACACTAATCATTTTCAAAATAACGGATCCAGACAGGAAAACCACCGAAGAGAAGGGAATAGAAATTTTCGGCAAGAACCGGAAAACTCATGCCGGCAAGACGGAATTCAAAAGGAAAACATAGAGGAAGGAAAATCTCATAGGCGGTTCCAGAATCACAACTACCGACCGCAAAATGAAGAACAGAGGGTAGCCGTGGTTTCAGAAGACAATACCAGACATTTAAACTAGTGCCTGCCACTGAGAAGGCTTCGCCAGCGGCGGAGGCAGAAAAGAGGCCGAATACAGCGAAAATATTACAAGTAAAAGAAGAAAAAATAGGCTTGAGGAGAAAGAAGAATCAACCAGAAATATGTCTGTATGATACAGTATTTAATAACGAGGCTGAAGAGGAACTGACAAGATACGAGAACATTTTATTAACCAGTACAAGTGGAGAATTGAGAGCGGATAAACTAGAAGATTTTAAGGAAGGCAATATGGAAATTGAGAATGACGAGTACCAGAAGACTGAAATTAAGTTGATAGAAATCGATGTATCCGGAGAAGAAACAAATAGCGGTAAAGCGAGCCGGGAAGTAATTGAAATGACACCCCAGCAATATGTCAAAAATAACAGAAGCATGCGCGCGCGTGACAGCAACCAGCGCTCGCGCAACAGTCAATGCGTAAGCACTATAGTAACCTGTGCCAAAAATAAGTTAAAGTGTGCGGCAGCCACGGGCGCAGTAAACAAAGACGGCGGAACATTTTTATCGACTGAAGAGTATTATGGAGGTAATAAGTCAATACCAATGGACTGCGGAGTATATGAAGAAGATGACTGGAAATTAAAGCAACCGCAGATACGTAAGAAAAGAAGAGAATCGACCGGAAATATATCAAATGGAAGTGGAAAGCTAACGTGACAGGGGTGGAGATGAGCCCTTCATCTATGGATGTTGGACGAGGATGTCTACTCACTCCGCAATGGTCACGAATAGGGGACACCCTTTTCTTTTTTCTAATTTTTCCTTGTATGGCGTATGCCAATTTTCACCGCTTCGGCGAATAAATCCTTGACTTTTCCGGCTAAAGCCAGCGAAATAAATCTACATTTCCAATTACCCTACCCTGCCTGAAAAAATGCCAAAGCAGCAGCAGCAACAACAGTAGGCGTGTAGTGCAGTGTAGTGCGTGAAGTGCTTCGACAAAAGTCGTATCGAGGTTAATGACCTCTACCAGTGTCGCAACCGAGGACTCCACCCATAGAGCCTACGGTAGAAGCGAAAATATTATTTTTGTCATGTTGTATATATGTTCTTTCTTTTCAGTTTTATTTTCTTGAGAGCTGACAGTCTATTTGAGAACTGTGACCACGAAAACTATAACAATTTCATGTGGTTCCTTCGTGTATTTTTTTCTTTATATGTTTTCTTGATGTTGTTTGTGTGCCTTTTTTTTTTTTAAATATTGTAAATGGCTTTGTGTATCTTATATTAGTAGTTTGGCCACACTCGAGAGTTTGAAACTTGGTATTTGTAAATTTTCTATTTTCTTTTTTTGTAATGATAATTCTTCAGTTTCTTTTGGAAAAAAACCTGAACAATTATCACAAATTGGTAGTTGGGGAATGTAACATAACAGTAGCATTCCGCCGCTCCGAAATGAGCGCATGACTACATTGTTTAAAGTCAGTCGTTTATCGAGGTATGGTAGCGGACGGCTCGCGTCGCGTAATGTGAGACGCTATACTAACTGTGCGGGTGTAGCAAGAAGTAAGAAGAATGAATGAACTAGTTTAACCATTGCGACGTATGTTTTAAATTGATTTGAACAGTGGGTTGAGATACCAGAACAGTGAAGTGTGGCATCGAAAGTAATTTAGTGTGGACTGATTTGGATTAATAACTTTCCTTTTTTCTAAGAATCTTGCAATCGACGGATTACGAAGTTTCAATAGCCTTATCATCTAAATTCTGATAGTGGCCAACTGGTTCGATGTGTACTTTATTCTAATAAATGTGTGGAGAACCTATTTTCATTACTTAATACTTGAAGATTTCTCTTAATTAGTTATCCTCATACTTTTATCGGACTGGTTTGGACCCTATCTGGCGACCGACGGCGACTACGAACTCATTTATCCGGCTTCTAGTGCTGTATGTCAGTAATTAAAACTTTAGCAAGCACGAAGTTCGGTATACAGTAAGTAAGTACCATGTCAACCCCAAGAAAGGCAATAGTCTTACACCGTGTTCTCCAAAATGTGAGACCAGAGCATTACCCCTCTCTCACCGCACTCAATACTACTTCCTTTATAAACTTCCAACATTTCTTGGTTACTGCCTGCAAAATGTGCATTTTATGGACGGTAGATTTGTTCTTCCTGAAGCCTTCGTGTTGGTATCGCATTCTCCACGTTAATCACGTAATGTCAGACCCAAAACTGCGTATGCAAACACATAGGTGCTCAAAAGGCACCTTAGCCGGAAAATTGTTTGGTAGTTTTGATTTCTTCCATTCTATATGTTTTTTGGGGTGCTGAATCCCAATCTGAGGTTTGCTAACAAAATTTCGTGACGGAACATTGAAAAAAAATGGCATAAAGGGCCAAAAATCTCATTTTTTGGCGGTTTTTTGCTTATAATTCTAAATCTATCAACGTCTCAAAAATAACCTCCATATCCAAATTAAAAGTACATAAATTTTTCTACAAATTTCACAGTTAAAGTTTTTTTCTCAGAAGAAGCGTTCGGACTCAAGCGCTAGTTGAAAATTGGCGTATTTTGTCTATCTCTGCAAAAACCCTCTTATTCCACTCCAAAACCCAAATTCATTATTAAAAAAGGCTGTCAATATTAGATAATTTGCCAAAGTTCTCTGTACATATCTTACTTAGATCATAAATTATATAAAGGTACAGGTCATTTTTTTAAAATTACATAATGTTGAAATTTTTTAAAGGAGTCCGATATTGTTCAAATTCTATTAATAAAAAAATTTAAATTCCAACAAAATTAAAAGTAAATTTAAAAATGCAATTGATTCTCTTTCTCTGTAACGTGTTGATAATACCCGAACTCTTTTTTTATATAATATCTCAAATATGCAGAATTTTTCCCGGTTATGGTTTTACTATATGTATAGATTATATCCAATAGTTTGTTTAGAATGACTCATTAATTCATAGAAGTCCATCCGTCCTTCGTTTTCATCCTAGTCCTTTCCTTTTTATGATAAGAATTTTTTTTAAAAAAAATCGATGGTAATTGTTTGTGTAATGCCAAAAACAACTCTCAAAGCTCGAAAATATGTGCTTTGATGCGGGCTTTAATTGAAGATTATGAAGTTTTTACCCCACACAGCAAGGTCCGATTTGGATGGGCCAAAGTCACAATACAATTAAAAAAAAACCAGATATGTATAAATTAATCCGTTGGTAAAAAATCTTCATTCCGTTGCCAACAGGAGGAACTGGAAATTCTAGAGATGAACGAAACTTTTGCTTTGTTTATCAGCAAAATGGCGAATTGTGTTTGTAAACGCATCCTGCATGCTGACTGTGTAAAGGTATCCTGGCTGCTGACTAATTCCGATCTTCTGCTAAGGTTTCCTAAAGAAATAATCGATTCAAGATACAATAGACTATCTCATGTTGTATCAATTTTTATGATACCTTGGTGTAAATCATACAAAATGGTGTAATTAACTAGCTTTTTTAACGAACAGTGGTTCAAATCATTTTCGTCAGCAGTAAAAATGTAACCATTGTACAAATTCAATTCAAGCCTCTCTGTTAAATTTATTTCCAGGTGACATAACTAAAATGATAATATTACAATATTTATGTTCCAGACTTTATTACAGTAACTTTGCGTTATGTTAATTGCTGGAAAAAACCGCTGTACTTAACTCTTCCATTTGACCCTGAATATCTCGGTATTTTATACTTTATTCGTTCTTACTCATTTTCATTATCTAAGATAATTCTTTTTAAGAATTCATGCAAGAGGCATTTTTTTCATTCTAATATAAAATTAAGTGAGGAAAAACACTGTTTTATAAGACTGCTGATTTCCTTTAATCTCTAAACATCCTAACGAAAGTTTTTAATTTTTTTTCTTTAAAATATTGCCTTCGGTCTTTGCGACCGAACGTATATTGAACTAAGTATTGTATCAGGCTTCTTTCATACAATTTTGGGACACAGTGGTGAGGACAACATAACACTAAAATAAAACTACCGAGGGCCTACGGCGGACACAAACCGGCAACTCGTAAAATGCGAGCCAATGTGCTTGCCCTTACGATACCAGGGCCGGACTAGCGAAAGTTATAGGTAGGAATTGGCCTCGCTCGACGTGATTGATGCTGCGGTGTATGATCCCCTAGTTTTAACTGAGTCTAAATGGACTGGTGCGAGATAGATCACTCATGTGTGGGACCATAATCCTTTTCCTTTGTCTGTGATGAGATTTCCACCATTGTCACTAATTGGATCTACCTTTGTTGCGTATCCTTTTCTGGAGTATCTTGTCGTGCGGTAAAATTCTCTTACATTATTTTTTGTAGCATCATTTTCTGCCTACTCCATTTTGCATTCAGTATACTTTTTTTTTTGTCTCCTTATTATTCTTTTCGTTTACTGACGGTTTCGTATTCTTTAACCAGTTTTTCTTAGCAACTTTTCTCCTCTCAGTTGTCTCTTTATATTCGTCATTGAATCAGTGTTTGTTTTCTCTTCTTTTAGTCTCTGTCAGGTTCCAGTACTTTTTCAATTACCTCTCTTAGGCCATTTTAATTCTTTTCTGTGCTTTCTCGAATTCTGTTTCTTGTGTTTCCGCTAGTTCTGCGAATCTTTTCTGTGGTGCCAGCATGAATTCCTCTTTTTCCACTTATGTTCCAGGTTTTTGGTGTCTATGAACAGTTCTTCTCTCCTCTCCTTTTTTTGAACAGGCTATACTTTGATGTATTTTAACCATCACCAGGACGTGGTCTGACCCATTTCGCTCTCCTTAGGCTTCTAACATCCTCAACCACGCTTCTGTGTCTTGCACCAACCAGTGCGTGATCTAACTGGTTTACTGTACATTTGTCTAGTGCACCCCATGTTGTCTTATGAATCTCTTTGTGCGGGGAAAAAGTGATTACTATATTCAGGTTTCTTTGCTGAAACACTTATTAGACTCATTCCTTTCTCATTGGTAGCAGAATGTAAACTGTGGATTCCTATATTAGTCCTTCATGGTGTCTCCTTACCTATTTTTGCACTTGCATCCCCAAGAAATGGTTTTGTGCCATAAGTTTGTATTGTATCATATAGTATTTTTTAGAACCTCCTGGAGGCCTAAGGTATCACTCTTCGTCTGGCTCATTAATAGGCAACCTGTCATACCAGGAGCTTAAGCTCCCACCGGCATAGCTCTCAAGATCCCCCATCTCGGCAACATGGTAATACGTCGAGGAGGCCGTTAAGTATGGTAAGAGTAAATTTTGTCCTTCTTTAGTTGTACATGGAAGTGTTGGTGAGGGGTAGAGTTTTTATTTTTTTCCTTTCATGGCATCGATTCGGAATGGATATGATGTTGTTAACAGCAAGTCCGTGACATATTACTTCCAGAATTTGCTAAATCTGTTTCACAGCCGCGTGCCGATATTTCAAAGTACTCTTCTCGTATAAAAATCTCGCACTAGTGCTCGCTTAGTGAAAAAATAATAATTTACTTAATTTAATGGCAATGGAGCGCATGCTCTGGTGGCGATTTCCTTACACGCTCATTTTTCTTCTTTCCACTTCCGACCTAATTTTACTCACTACCAATTTGAGCCTTAAATTCTTTAAGTGTTTTTGGTAAATTATTAATCATTTCTCTTGGTAATTTATTCCAAAGCTTAACACCCTTCCCTACGAAAGAAAATTTTCCCCACATCCTTATGGCTGAAATCGAATGCGAGCCTGTGGTCATGGTCATCTTTATTCTTCCACGCACATCTCTTAATTCTCCCAAGAATATCTTTCCGTGTCTCATCACCAATATACTCCTTGTACATTCTCATGACTCTCTTCGCCCCTCCTTCTATCCTCCAATGAATCCCATTCCAGCTCCTTAGTTAGCTACTGATTGTGTTCTGAGGTAATTTCCAAAGACAAATCTAGCAGACCGTCTCTGCACCCCCTCCAACTCCTGTATTTGATAACCAGAATGTGGGTCCCATACTACACCATCATATTCAAGCAATGGTCTGACCAAAGTTTTGTAACCCATTTCCCTTTCTTCTCTGGTACATCCTCTCATCATTCTTTCCAGCAGGTGAAGGATTTTAAAACCCTTTCCTAAAATGTACGAATCTAGTCGTTTACAGCAACGGGAGAGGATAGAGTTAACTATATACTCATAGGTCGAATTTTTAAGAATAATTACATATGCAAAGAAACAAAGTGTCAGAGATTCACACATCCATATCTAGAGTACTGTTGTGCTGATTAGGATCCATATCGTAAAGGACTGATTGACGGTACCGACAAAGTACAGAGGAGAGCCGCTTTTCGTGACTGCTTGCCACAGTTTTATAAAAGCATCACAGGCCAAACACTTAGATTGGGCTGTGATTGTCTGGCAGACAGACGACGTATGTTCTAATTGAATTTACTGCTAAACTTGTGAGGATACACTTTCATTTACCACTGCGGTGAAATACTCCGGCCATCAACTTATTCCGGTCATTTATAAGATATAAGGAGCAGTTCTAAAACGTTTATGATTTTTTTTTCGTCCTCCACACCGTTAGCGATTGAAATTCTCAAAGGGGCGACTATTTTTGGTGCATATCGCCCTCTACCGTTCATAATTACATGAGTTGCAGAGTTTTAATATGGATGTGTATATCTCAGTGAAGCATGCAAGTTTTGGTTCTCTGTATTTAACTGCGAGAACGAAACTAGCAATCAGATCACTAACTGTACCTCTGTGTTCAGTTCCGTAACGCTTTAACATGCACGATCAAAAAGACGGCTTAATGTGGGAGTTATTATATCTCGCGATAAAAATAGGCCCTGATCATGAAGTGGGAACCGACTCCCACAGAATTTACACCGTAATAAGCATAATACATCAACTAAACACATGACAATTATTTAATGCAATAATTCATTGCCAAAGTCCGATCTACAAAAACCAATTTGTTTTATTATTTATCAGCTATTACGCGCAACTTTTCCCATGAAGGATCGTCTGAGTACTGAGTTACCACATCACTCAATATAATGTGTAACTGATGTAATCAGTATGAAGCCTTGCGATTTTCCTGGGTTGCCTAACTGACGATCTATCAAATAATTTTAAATATGATTAGTGAAAATGTGTTTCGTTTTTACACATTTCTTATTAATTGCGCTATAGAAAGTTTAAAATTTTATATTTTCGATGCACTACACATCTTTCGAGAGAGCGGCTCTGTCAGCCAAGAAATGGTTGTGATAATAAGTCCCAAACGGGCAGATGGCTGCGAGTAAACAGGCAATTCTTGTGAGCGGGCCATTGTCCACCCCCTTTTCCCCCCGCACTCGCTAAATAATGACAGAAATACTGGGTAATAATGGAACCTTAAATAACTCGTGAATGAATAGGTTTATTTAATACGGACAAACTACATTTAATTCAATATGAAAAATAAATATAGATGTCACAATACAACTAAAAATTTAGTTTAGGATTTTTTATTTGTAAAGATTCGAACTGCGGTCTCTACAACACAGAGCTCATTTGACTAAATACCATTACCGACGGTCGGAATAGTTTTTTTGTTGAAAATTATAACAAATATGTTTTTAAATAGTTTTAAATATCTTTGACCGACTCTTAATCATTGAACTCTATATAAATTTTTGCATTCTAGTAAATCTTATTAACTGTAACTGTTTGATGAAACGTTTTAATACGTCAATAATCGTGTAAGTAATCTTACAGTCCATGGGTCATTACAGATGTGAAGAATTTTTTTTCTCTAAATCAAAATGGATATATTTTTTAAAACTAAAAACAGCGTATTAAGCTGGTTAGAGTGAATTTTACGCTTTCTGGATTGAATTAAGACTTACTGTCCAATAATTGCTGGTGAATATAAGTCTTGGGAACATTAACGGGCTGTCAATTTTCTGGTTATTCGATAATATTTAGAACTTTTTTTATATTAAAATCAGTATAATAACAGAATTATTGGCTAATTTTAGGTTTTCTGATAACGGAGTTACTGCATGGTTAATTAACGCTGGATTTGATTCCAATATTACCTATTACATGCCAGTGGATATAATTCTGTAACTGAGGCTGGGTTAGGACCATTGTCATTAATAACCTAACAAAGTTCCACTGTAATATAAGTTAGTAATACGACAGCAGTTCTATCATAGGTTACGGGAGGTAAGGTGCCACGTGCTATCAATTAATAATCCCATCGTGCTGGCCAGTTGCAACGAACAGGCTTGCAGGTGTTCCAGCATGTCATCAGATCATAAATATAGGTTAGTGACAGCATGCGGTGGCATCCTTTGAGATTGGCCACCGAAAGCTGGTTTAACAACGATTTGGAGGAAGGCGATGTGGATGGTCCGTGATTTGGAACAGACGCGGGAGGTTCACATATGCAAACTCTGGGACCCCTGTACTATCTTATAGACTTCCTGTTTTTGGGGGGGGGGAGAGGGGGGGTTTCCCTAGCAATGAAAAAACTGTTCGAAACTGGATTGAGGTAATAATTTATTAACTTCGTTTCCAATCCTTACACATGGAAATTAACATAGATGTATGTAACACAAGGAGCTATCATGATGAAAACATTGAATAACGCAGTAAACATTAATGTTAGATCTGTTCGATATATGACTATATTGAAAACTCAACGGATGTCAAAATGACAACAAAAAAAAAAAAAACATGAGATTTCATGAATAAAATTAGGGGGAAAATTTCACAATCGTGCGGCGATTTTCACACACACTGGCAAAACTGGAGCCAGCGCCGACCTTTTCGCAGCGAGTGCAGTAGGTTTTTAGTTTTGACGGAAGAAAGATGCTTACGTCATTCAACAAACATTACTGTAATAGATTATTATACCTCAGAAGGAAGTACAGAAAATATTTAACTAACACACAGTGCCGGATACTTCTTCTATTCTTCTATTGAAGAGGATGCAAAAAGTTTCAATTTTTGATTCTAAAATAAGTAAAGATGCTTCATCAGACTGGGAGAAAATAAAACATGGAATTCCACAAGGCTCTGTCTTAGGTCCCTTCCTCTTTCTGTTATACATCAATGACCTTCCTGGAAATTTATCCGACAAAGTTAAGAGTGTTTTATTTGCAGATGACACTAACCTTACTGTGCGTAAAACACCAAACAGTACTATAGAATTTAATGTAAATGAAGTACTTAGAGTAGTAGCAAATTGGTTTAAGGCAAATTCATTAAAATTAAATTTTGAAAAAACACATTATATTAGGTTTAAAACAAAAAACTATGCACAGCCAGATATATGTATAAACTATAAAAACAACACAATCTTAGAAACAGAGAGTATAAAATTTCTTGGTATTAAAATAGATCAGAAACTCTGTTGGCATGATCATATCACTACTCTACTGGCAAAGTTAAGTAGTGCCACCTTTGCAATACGAACACTTTCTCTAACAGCAGATCTAGAATTAATGAAACAGGTGTACTACTCATATTTTCATTCAGTAATGTCATATGGCATAATTTTTTGGGGAAACTCTTCACAAAGTAAAAAAGTTTTCATAGCACAGAAAAGAGCTATTAGGTTTCTGTGTAGGGTAAAACCAAGAACTTCTTGCAGACAACTCTTTAAGAAACTCAATATTCTTACAATGTATTCCCAGTATATATATTCTCTCATGAGCTTTGTCATAGAAAATTTTAACCTGTTTACACCTAATTCACAGGTACACAGTTTCAATACAAGAAACAGAAATAACTTGCATAAAACACAAACATCTCTGTCATTAGTACAAAGAGGAGTTAATTATTCTGGGATACATCTGTTTAATAAACTACCTAATCGTATAAAACAGCTTTCAGATAATAAAGATGTATTCAAACAAAAACTTAGAGATTATCTTATTGGCAACTCCTTCTACTCCATTCAAGAATTTGAAGAAAATAATTAATTGTACTCATTATGACGTTTGCAAAACTCAGTTGCAAAAATGTATGTTTATTATTTCTTGTATTTGTAAAATATGTATATATATATATTTACTATGATATGACTCATATTATGTGTATATGTATCAACAATGACATGTTTCACATCCCAGAGGTATTTCCTCAGCAGGGATCCATGGAACAAGATTGATAAATAAATAAATAAATAAATTAGAAAAATAGTGAAATTAATTAAGTACGCAAATATTCTGCTATATTTTTATTTCATTGAATAATTTTACTCAATTACTAAATCAATAGATTTTTTTAATATTATGCAATAGGTATTATGACTGCGACTGCAATCTATGAATATGACACAAGAAACTTTCAATTTATTATAGTTTTTCCTTTTGATTTTTAAGTATCAGGAGCAACCTTTATTGACTTACATGACACGAACAGATTTGTAATAAGCACTAGTAAAGTAAACTGTAGGCGTGGAAAGAGATGTATATATTTCTGAAAGAAGATTTCAAAAAGAACAACTGAAAGTTGATAAATTATACATTTATTATTGGTAATAACAATACAGAATAGTTTACACAATTTATTTTGTTAATTTGCCATGTCAACGCGCCCTGGATTCTGACAAAGTATCTTTGAGTTGATATCAAAAATAATAGCACAACAAGACTTTACTTATGCTTAACTTTACTTAAAATTGTAAATGTGGTTGTGCTGTTTTTTGTGGTATCCACTCAAAGACACTTTGTCAGCATCGAAGGGCTGTGGCCGTGGCAAATTAACAAAATAAATCCTGTAAACTGTTCTACCTTGTTATTACTAATATCAACTTTCAGTTATTCTTTTTTTCTTTCACTTCGAAATCATATTTCAAAAAGTATATATCTCTTTCCATGCCTACTCCGTCTTTGAAATAATAGGCTGTTTTATCCCACAAATACGGTTTAATCTCCACCAATTCATTTAACGTCACAGTATCGTGTTACAAAACTACGAGGAAAATTGTTGTGACTGAAATTAGATCTTATAAACACCTCTCCGTCAGCAGCACCAGTATGGGTAAGAAACAGTGAAATCAAAGGGCCGCCGATCTTGCCGGTCCGATTGTCGAGGTCACCGTCGGCTGCATTCGCCGACGCCGAACGCTGGACCGACGAATCTGCCGGACCGGACTACATGTGAAAGCTCTCATACGATTACATTGCATCCGGCGCCGGCACCGGTCTTGCCAGTGTGTGTGAAAACGGCCTAACTATTCGTACGATATTGTAACATTAATTGAAATGGTGGAGACTAAACCGTGTTTGTGGGATAAAACAACCGACAATTTCAAAGACAGAGTAGAAAACTGAAAGTTGATAAGTTATAAATTTATTATTAGTAATAACAATGAAGAATAGTTTAAACAATTTATTTTGTTAATTTACCACGTCGGTACTCACAATGCATCTTTGAGTTGATACCACAAAAATACTTTGTCAGTTCTGAGGGCACGTTGCAGTGGCAAATTAACAAAATAAACTGTGTAAACTGTTCTGTATTGTTATTACAAATAACTTATCAACTTTCAGTTGTTCTTGTTTTTCCTTTTACGTCGAAATCTTCTTTCATAAATGTATACATATCTTACCACACCTTCAGTTTACTTGTGCTTATTCCCGATCTGTAGGTATCATGTTAATCAGTAAAGGTTGCTCCTATAGCATGATACTTAAAAATTAAAAGAAGAAATATAATAAACTGACTGTTTTTGTCGCATATTTATAGAGTCTATTTGGTTCAATTCCTGTCGCAGTCATACCTTTTGTATAATATAAAAAATTCAGTTGATTTAGTAATTGAGTAAAATTATTTAACGAAATAAAAATATAGCAGAATATTTGAGTGCTTATTTCACTATTTGCCTAATCCCCCCCCCCTTTTTTTAGAGTCTATAGAGGATGAATCCAGCAATGTGTGTTAGTTAAATATTTTCTGTATTTCATTCTAAGGCATAATAATCTAATGAGGTAACGTTTGTTGAATGCATCTTTCTTCCGCTCTCGGTGAGAAAAGGTCGACGCCGGTTCCGGCTTTGGAGGTGTGTGCCGTGTGGTAAAATCCTCTCTCGCCAGCATCGGAATCTGCTCCGGCACCGGCTCCAATTTTTCCGGCGTTTGTGGAAACGCCCCAACACTGAAACCATGACTATTATTTACTATTGTTAATTCGGATGATGAGTTCAACCTTATCAATGCAACAAGACACTGATTCAGTAAGACAGAAGAAAAACCCGTATGATTTGTAGTCTTTGCTTAGATTAAAAGATTATATTTTTATAATGGTTTTTAAGCGATTATAAATTTCTGAGTTTAGTACAGAGTTCTAAAGAATACACTCATAAAAGA
Source organism: Vandiemenella viatica (assembly GCA_031002005.1). Lineage (NCBI taxonomy): Eukaryota > Metazoa > Arthropoda > Insecta > Orthoptera > Morabidae > Vandiemenella > Vandiemenella viatica. The sequence continues at coordinate 274,371,456 of CM061921.1, read as the reverse complement.
AGAATGTAGAAAAGTGATATGCTTTTTGCTCCTTTGCTCTTTATTACAGCGTTGCTTTATCAGCAGTTTGGGAAATTCTTTTCATTATTCTAATGAAGTAGAATTGTAAAGTATGAAAGTTAAATATTTAAATCTGTCAATGAGGATAAATATCTAACAATCGATTCTGAAACTATATTTATCTTTGATAGGTAGCAGGTAAGTTTTGGCCTGGTTTTGGCGTGTACACAATCACTCTGATTTCTTAAAGTAAGAGGTAGAATTTGAAAATGATAAAGTTAAAGAGACAAATTTTCGCGAAAAGAATTGCACGAAAATTTCATCCATTGTCAAATGTTATCTACAGATGACTTGTTCGTTTGAAGAGATCCACACCTTCAATTGGGAACTTATTAATTGTTCTAAACTTGGCGTGGAAGCTCCTGTACTTTGTACCGGTATGAGAGGTGCTGGCACTGTTATATTTGACCTTTGGATCAAGATAATTATCTGATCTTGAAATCTTTGAGTCATTGAGGTTCTTAAATAACATTTGCATCGGTAACATAATACTGACGTAGTTTAGTAAGTGTGGTTGCCTTGGTAACAACAATGTTTCGCGCTGTTATAATGGGTGCACCTGCTTCGGGAAAGGGTACAATTTCGTCCAGGATCGTGAAACATTTCGATGTGGAACATTTATCGAGTGGCGATATATTGCGATCCCAAATACTCAATAAAACAGGTAACAGCTATATCCGGATTCATTCTTTACGCAGAATGATAATATTTATATTCAATTTCCTAACAGTTCATCGGAAATTACTGTAATTTTATTCACGGCTTGGCACATTATTTTTCTTTAGTTTGTCATTGTGAATTGGGAACAGAAACTTCTATTTTTAAATTAATTGCAACACATCCATGAACCATTGATGAGCTTTCTTGGGTCATCAACTTGACGTTTATTTGTTATTTCTTCTTATGGTTTCTGTCTTATGGAGAGTGACACTGTTACATGAAGTAGGCATGCTATTCCAGACATTCTTGGTTGAAACCTAAGACCAGTTATAGTGAAGGCGCCGAAGCAGACAAACTTTTATGTATCAAGCAACTGACATATTTGGTAGCCAAGTAAGAGGTTGCAGGTAAAATGTATTTGGCTAGGGCAGCTACCTAATCGATAATCGGGAGTAATGGTTTCAGTCAGGACAATACATATTACGAGCAGAGATTCTTAGCACATGTTATGGTATCAAGAATGTCAATATAGAACTATTTATATGCAATATTTTTATTAATTGATATTTATAATAATAATATGTGGTGTATATTTAATCTGAATTGTAATTTTAATAATTTGTCCCACTGTTTTCCAAGCATTTATTTTGTGAAGTATTTCTTGGGTAAACATGCTTGTTTTAATATATTATTATTAATGTGCTTTATTAGATATTTTTGTTGTTACAAAATAAGCTCTATACAAATCCCGTTCATAATTTCATATGTGAAATATGTGGCAATCTGAGGCAGAAAGACTAGAATTTTCCTTTAGGTGATGGAAATGTTGATAAACTGATTGATAATTCTGAAGTGAGGTAAGGATACAGTTTTTCATCATAGGTGAGGGACCACGTGTCAGAAATTGGCAGTTACCTCTAACATGCCTTTTGTATTCACATATTATGAAAGATATGAATAACTGAACCAGAACAACATACAATACAGCTAGTTCTGCTATGCAAGCTAAATACCCACACCTTGGACCAGCTTGATACCATTAGAACTACTGTTCCACAGAACATCGGCTATTCTGCTGGTCCAAGGTGCATTACAATCTAATAAAAGACTCTAGCATTTGTGAGGATCCTTCTAGTCAGACGTGTTAACGAACATATCATCATGGGTGCCATGTGACATTTTCTCACTTGGCGTATCTAGCAGTATATGATCCTCTAGACCTAAATGATTTAGGAGTTCCCTGCTAATTGCTTGAAGAAGTGAACACACATATCTTGCTTGGCACATAATAAAATTTATAAAGCCAAAATACTTGAAGCAAGTATCGGAAGGAAATTTAGTTGATTGAAGGAAGATCTGTAGAAATGGAAATTAAATAAGGAAAGGAGAGAGAAAGATTAAGTAACTTATTCTAATTCCTGTCTTTTTCATGTAGGGAAACTGTGCCAATGCATTAGATCTGATATAAAGGGCAAATTTATTATTTTTGTCCTTGACTTAACTTTCACATAGGCCTACTATTAATAATTCTTGCTGTAGTAACTTTCTGTCCAGATGCTATTAGTATGCTCTAGTATTAAGCCATATCCAGACCTGTGTGCATTGTAAATATTTTTTTTAATTTTTTTAATTTTTTTTTAAAGGAAATGTAGGCTACTTTCTTTTCCTGTAAGTCGTTTAACTTTGCATTTTAAACCTACTAAATAATTATTCTCATGAATAGCAGTGATCCAAATGTACTGGCATTTATGTTCTCATTTATACTGCATGTGATCTTGCATTTTTATCCCTTATCCTTTGCTTCCTAATTATTGAGGCCTCCTCTATCCAACAAACTGCTTACCAATTCACAGTAATTTTTCTAACCTTATTCACCTCCATTTTATTGCTTACCCTGTCAAAAATCTTTGAGAGTTTGTGTGCCATATTATCAATATGCTTAAAGTGTCATCCATTCCTTTTAAAATATCTTCACATACCACACTGTATACTTTTTTCTGAACACAGTTATGTTCATCATGAATGCCTTAAGTTCACAGTCTCACATGGGATCTAATATAGTTGGGTGTATTGGAGACCACAATTCCTCCAAGACAACATTCACTGATGACGTCGTAATACTGCTGTAGTTAGTCGCAAGTTGTATTATTTCCAAACAATAATTTCATTGTAATACAACTGGATAATTATTTTAAAGCTGAAATTAGGTTGTAATACATCCTGGATCAGCATGACACCATTAAATGTCCTCCAGAAAGTATTTCTAGTGGTGTCTTGCATTTGACTACTGCAGCATTATGACACTAATTCTTTGCGGAATCACAATCTTCGGTTATCCCATGTAGTTATCCTGTTGCTGTATAGAGGAAATATCCAGTGTGTCTCTTTGTGTTCTGTCCCCTGGTTAAAATTTACTTACTTCACTAAGAAGTTTGTAAATCTCTGGTTCCTTTGTACTGTAACTACTTCATTATCATTTTAATACTGACACCTGTTACGACCATCCTGATCCCCCCAAATCATGTTGAAAGACCAGCATGATGTAGTAATCCTCTTTAAACCTTTTTAATTACACGTTAACATTATTAATCTTATTCTCCTATAAACTATTTCCCATCTTTATTTTTTTATCAACTTCATCTACAATAAATGCATCTTGTCTTTATCTGTATTCTGTCACCTCTTGGCAGTCTAAGGCTGTCTTTCACAATGTATTTCTATGATAAGTATAGTACTGTTAGAAACCAATTGTAGTGGAAACTGGCTCTCTTAAAGCTCTGTGGGAACACTCTTTGGGAACTCATTTAAGTGCATGTCATTCCTAGTTCAGTCGTAATTGCCATTAGTATCTATAGACACAATTTTCAGCATTGGGAACCATGTCTGTGCCAAGCAACATTTTGCATGTTATGTTTACCTACCTCATGTTATGGCCTTTGGTTGATATTGGATATTTGCATCAACTTCATCCCAATATGCTGTGCTGCTGTCTTCACCTTCCTCAGATAATTTTCTGTAATTTGTCTCCCTATCTGAATATATTAGTAAGTTACTAATAAAAAAAATAATTAATAAATAAAACAACTAAAACTGAGATTGCCTCACAAAACAAGAGAACTAATGACAAGTTTTTGAGTAGCAACCAATTAAAACTAGGAATTCCTCTATCTTCATTAATAGCCTAAGGAGTAGAAAAAGATCTCAATTAATTGCAAGTGATAATGTAGAAGGTCGTTTGGACAAGTCGAAGTTCATGCAATATGTAGAAAATCTTCTGCTGAGGAAAGGAAAGAGGGGGGGGGGGGATTGAAGTCCGAATACATTGCATCCGATGGTATGAAAAGAGCACAAAGTGTTAAGTTTGGATAAAATCACTGTAACTCATGTTATTGATGTTGTATTCTTCCATTTCTAATATTGCTATTCAACATAAGAATGGAAATGCACCAGATATCAGGAGCTTCATTACTGAGCTAACTGTACAATTTTTTTTATGTGTGTGGGGAGGGGGGGATGGGGGATCACAACTGTATCTGTCTTCCACATATTGGGTACCACATGGAAACAATACACCAGGAAAGTTCACACATCAGATACCTGTGGCTGTCATATTTATAGATAGATGGACTCATTACTTTGGGTGCGAGTAAGTTGTTAGAAAATTTGTGACAGTTATAATATATAAAGCTTAGTTGCTTTTTTTAAAGACTATGCCCTTGCCATACTTTGACAAGTCTGGCTCGTGATGACAACTTTGGACCAAACATGGACATCATCAGTCAGACTCGTGGAAACAAATGCGGGCCAAAGATCACGAGTGAGACTCGTGAAACTAAGTGCGTACCAAACGTAAACCACAATGTTTTCAAAAGTACCATAGGATGCCAGACTACTAATTTTTAGAGTTATTAGTATTTTCCTGTTAGATATTCATGCAAAGGGAGCATTTATTCGTGCAATTAATTTTTTTGTTGGCAATATTTACTTTTTGGCATCGCATTATTAGCTACTTCTGAAGAAGTCATACCTGAAGATGCCCAGGAAGATTATAATTTCTATTAAAGCATTGTTCATGTATAGTTTTGAAATTGTTATTTCTTGTCTATTATGCAGGATATATTGCAGGTTATATATCATATATTGAAATATTTACTGAGATATTGTATAAAAAATATATATATAAAAAAGGAACAAGGATTAAACTAGTGTTGACATACACAAGAACAGTATCGCATGGAACAAGTAAGCTTATTGCTATATAACAGGTATGCGCATGTCGGCTTCTATTGCGATTGTATCGCACATCACGCTGCCCTTTTAGTGTGCATGCTCTCTCAGGTTCTCCCCTACCAATCATCGTAGCTGCAGTCCAGGCTGAGACTTTGGAATCTGTGTGGCGGTCGCCTGACGGCGATTGGCGTGTGCTTTCCAGACGTTGGCGCTGAATACGGGGGGCAAGCTTGTACCACTGTCCAATAGGTCTGATATGTTGTCTGGGACTGATTCAGTTTGCACAATTGTCATTCTGCGAGGTTGCCAGTCCCCCCCCCCCCCTGCTAGGTCTGAGCGACCACAGAACCACAGAAGAGGATTCTGGTAGTAGGTAACTCCAACGTTAGGCCATTCATTGAGCCACTTAGAGACATGTTGAATACGTCAGGGATGAAATCCAATATCCATTCATTGTGCATTCCGGGAGGTCTGATCCAAGATGTGGAACAAGCAATCCCGGATGCCATTGAATGGACAAGGTGTAGCCAGTTGCAGATTGTAGCTCATGTCGACACCGATGATGCTTGCCGCCTTTGGTCGGGGAGTATCCTCTCTTCCTTCCGGCGGCTTGCTCAAAGGGTGAACTCTGTGGTTGATGACCACAAGATTTCGGCTGAGTTAACTATCTGTAGTATTGTCGATAAAATCGACTGTGGACCTCTGGTTCAGAGTCAAGTCGAGGGTCTAAACCAGAGACTGCAGCGTTTCTGCAATAATCACGGGTGAAGGTTCCTAGATCTTTGCCCTGGGGTCGAGTTGTGCAGGATTCCCTTGGATATATCATGTGTGCACTACACAGGTGGCAGGGGCCATGTGGAGTGCATTGGGGGATTTCTGGGATTACAGTTACACCATATGTTAGAATTAACGTAAATCAATCTCGATCATTAAAAGTACTCGTTATCAATTGTAGAAGTGTTTGTAACAAGCAGCCTGAGCTTGAAAGCATCATTACTAGCACAGAAGCAGATATTGTATTAGGTACTGAAAGCTGTGTAAAACTGGATATAAGTTCAGCAGAAATTTTTAACAATTGCTTGAATGTTTTCCATAAGGATAGGTTATTTATAGCTGTTAGTAACCACCTATTGTGTAACGAAATAGATGTAGATACGGTCTGTGAAATCCTATGGGTAGGACAAAACTTGTAATAGGGGCTTTCTATCGTCCACCAGATGCAAATGTAACTATTGCTGAGGCCTCAAGGGAAAATGTAAGTAATATAGCTAATCAATTTCCGGATCGTAATAATACTAGGAGGTGACTTCAACTTTTCATATATCAACTGGACTAATTACGTCCACGTTACTGGTGGCAGGGATAAAACAATGTGAAATTATTCTTTACCTTTTCTCAGATCTTAATCTTGAGCAGCTTGTCACTGAGCCAACTCTGTGCCACAATGATAACGAAAACATTTTAGATATTCTCGTTACAAATAGGCCTGAATTATTCACAGACATTTCTACCACCATGGGAATAAGTGATCATAAAGCTGTAATTGCTACAGTAAAATTAACAGCCGCATGCTAAAAGAAAAAAGAAAGGATCGTTTATAGGTTCGAAAAGGCCCCCAAGGAGTGTTTAAGAACCTTACCTTTATAGAAGCAAGATGTTCGGTTGAAGAAATGTGGCTTCGATTCATGCGTATAGTCAGGGATGGTATGGACATACATATACCGAAAAGGACAATCAGGTATTAGAACGATCCCCCGTGGTATACACGTGAAGTTAAACGGTTACTTAAAAAGCAAAGGAAGAAACATGCACGCTGAAGAAGGACGATGTATAGGAGTAATTTAGAAAACTAAGCTGAGACAAGGGGGCTTATTAAGAATGCGATGCACGAGGCCTTTAATGACTTTCGTTGCAATTCACTTTCCAAGAGCTTCAATGAAAATCCAAAGAAATTTTAGTCGTATGTAAAAAAAAAGTTAGTTTTAGTGACAACAATATGCCAGTTCTACTACAAGACGGCCGGGAAGCTAATGACAGCCGCGACAAGGCTACCGTATTAAACACCAAATTTAAAAATACTTTCACTGACAAAAACATGGAAAAGATTTCCGCTTTTCCATGACGTGTAGAGTTTGAGATGGATCCAGTACAAATTGATAGTGCAGGTATTATAAAGCAATTAAAGCTCCTGAAGCGCTGGGTCCCAATGGTATACCAGTAGGAGTATTTTCGGAATACGCGGAAGAAATAGAACCATTTCTGTCAGAAATATTTTGTAAATCTTTAGAATAAATAAAAGTACCTTCTAACTGGAAAATAGCACAAGTGATTCCTGTTTTCAAGAAAGGAGATCGGAGAGATCCTAGGAATTATCGACTCATATATCTAACATCTGTTTGCAATAGAATTCTGGAGCTTGTCATATGCTCTAACATTATGAAGTTTGTAGATGGAAACGAGTTACTTGCAGCAAACCAACATGAATTTCGGAAGAACAGATCGTGTGAAACGCAACTGGCCCTATTTTCGCATGATGTAATGAAAGTTATTGATGCAGGAGCACAATTTGATGCAATTTTCTTGGATTTTCAGAAAGCTTTTGACTCTGTACCACTCAACCGACTTTTAGCGAAGATTCGAGCATATGGTATATCGGATCAGATTTGCAAATGGATATGCAATTTTCTAACTGGTCGGTCACAGTATGTCATCGTTGATGGCGAAGCCTCTTCTAAGTGAGATATTACTACGGGCATTCCTCAAGGAAGTGTAATAGGACCACTTCTTTTCCTAATTTTTATAAATGATCTCGGTAACAAAAATTGCAAGGATGCGATTCTTTGCTGATGATACACTCATCTATAGGGAAGTGAGGTGCTCTGACGATTGCTTGAAAATTCAGCACGATCTGGATGTCATTTCGGAATGGTGCCATAAATGGCAGCTTACACTTAACTGCAAGAAGTGCGAGGCAATGCAAATAAGTAATAAAAAGACCCCGTTTTCTCAAGAGTACGAAGTTAACAATTAGTTGTTGATACGGTGGATTCCTTGAAGTATCTAGGTGTAACGGTACAAAGCAACATGAAATTGGACTTGCACATAACTGCCGTCGTAGGCAAAGCTAATTCTAAATTATGATTAATAGGTCATATTGCTCATACAAAGGAAATAGTGTATAAAACACTAGTGCATCCGCAGTTGGATTATTGTTGTGGAATTTGGGATCCATATCGCAAGGGATTGATTGACACGTTGGAGAAAGTATGGAAGAGAGCCGCTCAATTCGTGTCACAGAGCTGATATGTGGGTTGGGCTGGGATTGTTTAGCAGGCAGATGACATTGCTTTTGTTTAAATTTGTTGGAGAATATGCGAAAATCTTTAACTTATGAGTGCAGTGAAATACTTCTTCCGCCAATCTGTTTAGCTCACAATGACAGGAGGTATAAGATTCGAGAAATAAGATGCCTTACTGATACTTTTGAATATTCTTTCCTCGTTCTGTTCGGGATTGGAATGCACAGAATTAGGATTGGTGCTTAACACCCTCTGCCACCCACAATATTTGTGAATTGCAGAGTATAGATGTTGATGTAGAGGTCCCCAACCAATTGGACATGGATTTCATTGAGCAAAATGGTACGGCAAGGGGCTAAATTGGCATAGTGAGATTGGCTTTGTTGGGATGGGTGAATCACTGAATGATGTGAAAACAGTAGTGAATAGCGAAGGTTCATTTACACTAACTCGATGGAGTTTTTCCTAAAGCATGAGAAGCAATTTAAGCACCTGAAATAATTTTATATTTGTGATACTTTATATTTCTTGTAAGGACCATAAAACATACTTAACATTTCTTTTTTATGTTTTCAGCTCTGGGCCTTAAAGTTGAACAGTGTGTTAACAGTGGGCTTCTTGTTCCTGATGATATCATGGTCAACCTGGTAAAGGAAAATCTGAAAAAAATGTCAAACTCACATTGGCTTTTAGATGGTAAATATCTACCTACTCTGCTGCATTGAATACACTCATTTAAATTAATTGTTTTTTCCCATTTGTTCCTAACATTTGTATATTTTGTGCTTTTCAATCTCATTGCTACTTCTTCATCATGTAAAAGAGTAGTCTTTTGCTTGTAGTGTATGACATAAGGTAGGCCAGCTACAATTTTAATGTTCTCATTGCTTTATTGTTTGCAACAATTATATAGAGGAGGAATGTCAGGGTGCTTTAGCCAAGGCTAGTGGGCACATGTGGATGGTTTCTGTGAGCTGATTTACTGATCTGATGGAATTCCAGCTCTGCTGGAAGTGTCCTCTTCTGTTCTTCAAGCAACTCTGCGAGAACCTTACCGTTGTGCTGTTTGGGGCTAAGTCTTGACACCACTGTGGATTGTGGCCACATACTGAAGGTTAGAAATGGATTCAAGTTCTAACTATATGAATGAGGTGAGACTTGCAATGGAACCAATTTATTGACCTCGAACACTGAATAATACAGTTGACAATGTGCCGCAAAATGGATTCCAGCTGTTGCCGATTTATCTAAGCCCCTAGTTAGTAGTTCTACGAATGCAGACTGTTAGGCAGATGGTTACACCGAATGGGAGGGAGACAGCAGGCCCCTAACAGGCGGCTATCGAAGTGTCGTCAACTGCCCTCGACAATCATCTGACAGTGAAAGACACTGCTTCATAGCTTGTGCCTCTCAGGCCACCTCAGCTGGCCTACAATTAGGAAGGGGACTGAACTGTGAACAATTAGATGCTGACTGCAAGCAAGCAGATTCCAGCCCAGACAAGCATCACGCTGCACTCAGCAGGTCAGTGATCACCGATTTCCACTCAATGATGACTGAATATTCTTGTTATTCCTCTACTAATAATGGTCCTTAAAATGATCCTGACATTACCTCCCACTTTTGAGGAAGGCATTTTTAGTAACGCCGAAAAGTATAAAATGCGACATAGTTGGATTTCCCCTTTGCAGCTCACAAGGCTATTGCAACATGGTTAAATATTTCTCAGTTCTTGTTGAGCATGTTGGCCAAAACTGAAGATAAACAGTCAGTTAGAATCTTATAACATAGGTTCAATAAATCGGTAATTTTCTTAGATTATGACTATGGTATACCTCTTTCTCAAACAATGGGAATTGATGACATGTGTATGATAGATTGTTGCTTATGTCATGTAGGAATGATCAACAGAGTAAATTCTTTACTTATCATTTTACACTGAACATCATCCTCTAGGATGCCTGAATATTACAGAATGATTGTACTAGTGTTAAACCCTGCATTAATGGTTGAACACATAATTGTCACTACAGTTGTTTGCAAAAAAGCCAGTTACTATGGATTCTGCTACATGTGGCTTATATAAAGTCACTGTTTCTCTTGAACAAGTAACCTGGAAATTCTCTGTAAAACATTGTTGTTTAATAACTAAATAAACTTGTATCATGCAGTATGAATGAAGAACATAAGGTTATCATAGAACATTTACAATTGCTTAAATTACTACACTTAATTAACACTTAAAACTTGTACTTATTACTGAGAACATTATTCTACATAATTCCCAATTGATATTTTGCTCTAACTCAGAATTAGATGATCCTAAGGTTAAGTTAATAACATTTTAGTCTATAGATGACACTCACTTCAGCAATTTGTTAAAACTTAGAAAGATCTCTTGTGAACATGAAAGTGACATATGGTTGTCTCAACTAACTGTTTAAAATCAGTTGTAGAACTGGAAGTAAATAAGTAAGGACTCCGTGAAACATCACTTCTTAACAGTTAACTATTTTACCAACTACTTTTCCAACCTTTTGTTAAGGATTTCAGTATGCTTGAATCTCATTTGCTTTATTCATAAATGTGTTAGCTAATCATCAAAAGATGAATTTATGTCTGCAATTGTCTACTTCAGTATTTTTTTTTAATTTCTGCAAATCATAATTTTGTGATGTCTACTATAATACACTCCTTATTAATGATAATGTCATTCTTCAGTTGTGTAATTTGAAGTTACTGTATTCATGGTATTTATTTTTTCTGCAAAAGAAGCGTAGTGCATGTAAATTATCATTTGTTATATGTTGCATGCATATTTTACTGACCAACTGATTATTTCTCATTCTTATTACTAAATTGGTTGCACACAAAAATTATTAACAGTTCTGTTTGTGATACTTTGCTTTGTGAAGTGCTATGCCAAGTTTGCTGTTTACGTGGCATATCAGGTTACCCTGCACGTCACTGCCCCAAGCTCCCTGCTTGGTGGTCGGAACTGCTTCCTGAAAAATGTACCCTTTCGACAGTATGCAGGCTTATTACTAAACAATACACAATTTTTACATAGGGAAAAGGGACAGTTTCTCAAATTCTTGAATTTGATGCTTGAATTAATTACCATGTCTTAGCATGCAATTCATGAACACACTTGCATTCCCGCAACTGGTATAAGTCAATTTGTTAATGGTTGAAGTCGCTGGATGGCTGCAAAGATTATAATGTGAGTTGTCTTTTTTTTTTAATTCCCTTTAGGTTTTAATTTACTAGGTTTACCCTCATCCTGATACAGGTGCGTAATTATTTCCCTACCAGGAAGCCGCAGTTTTTAGGTTCACCGGTGATGTTTAACAAATATTAGTTACCTTTTCCATTGGTTTATCTGCTACTAGTGTCGTGTAACTGCTCCTGATAATCCAGAATTTACTCTATTTTCCCTAGATTGGTGGTTAACTACCCTTCCAAACTCAAGGCTTGGCAGTATCTGTTGCTGCTAAACTTGAACCTTTAAGGTAACAACAGAATTTAATACTTTCACTCTAAATTATATTTCCGTATAATGTGGGTGAAGTTGTACACTTACTAACACCATCTTCCGTTTAAAGACTTATTTTTTACTGCTTAGTTGAGTTATGCAGGTTACAATTGCTTATAATAATTATCAATATGTATCCTCTTATGCTTATTCGCTCTCATTATACAGTCAAACCTGGCTGACTGAGAACTGGATAAGTGAGAAAACTCTACAAGTGAGAATAATTGTCAGGTCCCGTCATTTTAACCTCTAAAAACCTCTATAAGTGAGAAACCGAAACCTGCAAGGGAGAAAGTCGTTTTTCCTTCTTGGACCTCTATAAATGAGACTGTTACTTGTCTTTATAAGCGACAGTCGAGTATATTTAACAATTGTTATTTATGACCCATTCTTAAATTTCGTGGAACTAACTTACATTGCTGTATCATATTCTGTTCGAAAACTCCAATTGTTACTTCAGGTGATAACTATCAATTGCAAAGGAAGGTTCAACACATACTCAAAATGAAAAATCAAAGTGTTATCGTTAAGCGATAAACTTAAATAATTATTGTGTTCGACAGCGGTAAATTGCGAAGTAAAATACAGAGTGAGTTTGGTGTACCAGAATCGACCTTTTATAAAATCGAAAGATTCTATAATGTCTCAGTGCTCTGAGGGACATGGAAATATGAAGAGGAGTCGACTTTCTGAATTTCCCAACATTGGAAAGTGCCTGTTAGAATGAATAAAACAAACCCTCTGTAAGAACGTTCCCATTGGTGGACCTTTGTTGAAAGAAAAATCTAAATAATTTGCTACAAAACTGGGAATTCAGAACTTTTCAGTTAGCAATGGCTGGCTAGAGGGTTTCAAAAAGCGTCATGATATTGCTTTCAAAAAAGCAGCCGGGGAAAGTAAATCTGTAGACCAAGGCGTGTGTAACCAATGGAATAAAGATCTGCCAAGTTTTTTAGACGGATATGATCCAAACGATATTTACAATGCATCTGAAACTGCTTTGTTCTTTAAGTGTCTTCTGGATAAAACCAGGCCCTCTGTAAGCTGGCGTGCAACGATGGGGGGCGGCAAATCGAGTGGTCGACAGTCACCGCCCTGCCATAGTTGCCACTCAGTTGTCGTGGCGACTAAACTTATGTAGCGGACGACCTTTTTTAGCTCAACTGCTGCTTCGGGTGGCAACAATGACAATGGGGGCGGCGGCAAATAATGTTCGAAGGGGAAGTAATCTCACAGTTTTTTTACCCGGTTCGGAAAACTCCTAGATCCGCCACCGGCTTTAGTTAGACAAGGGGGCGGCATAATCGATATTGCACAAGGGCATTCAAACAGCTAGCAGCGGGCCTGAATAAAACATTTACATTTAAAGGTGAAAAATGCCATGGAGGAAAACAAAGCAAGGAATGCCTTACTATTCTCCAATGTGCAAACATGACTGGTGCGAACAAACTCCTCCTTTTCATCACTGGGAAATCAAAGTGACCTAGATGTTTTAAAGGTGTCAATACTCTACTTCTTGATTATGCCAGTAATACAAAGGCTTGGATGACAAAGATATTATTTAGAAATTGGTTGAAAAATGTTGCCAAGGAAATGAAGATAAAACGAAAAAAATGTGCTTTTTATTGACAACTGTGCTGTCCACATGGGCTTACCAACACTTGCAAACGTAAGAGTCATGTTCTTGCCTGCCAGTACCACTAGTAAACCTTAACCATTAGATCAAGGTATTCTGACCTCGCATTCGGGAGGACGGCAGTTCGAATCCCCGTCCAGGCATCCAGATGGTTTTCCATGGTTTCCCAAATCACTCCAGGCAAATGCCTGGATGCTTCCTTTAAAATGCCATGGCCGAATTCCTTCCCATTCCTTGCCACCCATCCTTTCCTGTCTCTAAAGACCTCGCTGTTAAAGAGACGTTAAGCAGTAAAAAAAAAAAATAATCAAGGTATCATACACTCATTCAACGGTTTTATAGCAGAGAAGTTGTTAAACATACTCTTATGTGCCTGAAAAAAAAACAATAGCCCTGAGATTAACGTACTTCTAGCCATGAAATTTGCAAGGAGGGCATGGTACACTGTAAGTGACGTTACTGTTAAAAATGGCTTCAAGAAAGCTGGGTTTTGAGTCAGTACAGATAAACATGACTTATTGCCAGAGGAAAATGAGGATGAAGTTGGACCAATGAGGAATTGACGAAGCTTGTGTTTCTTGAAACCAGTATGTTAACGCCAAACTTAGAGGACTTCGTTCAGATTGACGATGACGTGGCTACCACCGGAGAACACACCGACGATGATATTGTTAAGAACTGTGTGAGCACGTGTACTGACGGAAATGACAGTGAAGATGAAGCTGACCGATCGCAGATTTTGGATACAGAAGTAAATAACATACCAAAGACGCAAGAAGCTTTGAATACACTGGAGACGCTCCACCATTTTCTTGAGTACTCTGCGGTTATTGAGAAAACAATATTTGATAAGATTTATGAACTGGAAAAATGTACAAAATGCAGAAACAGAAGTGCAGAAGAAATTAATGGATTTCTTTAAGTAAATATAAGTGTAAGGTTATTTGTTTTCTTTTTGTAAGCATATATGTCAAATTCTAGTGAATAATACCTATAGAATACATACATATTTATCACTACATAGTTGCTGTTTTTTTTAAACCTCTATAAGTGAGAAAAGCCACTCCTGTACCTCTATAAGCGAAAAACCTTGGTTAGTGAAAAATCTCCATCCCTTGAACTCTCACATACCCAAGTTCGACTGTATTTCATTTGTCAATAAAGCTTAATTCTGTAACATTTCCATTGAGTATAATAGCTGATAAGGAAACAAGAAGTTGGTATATTTTGCATATATTCACTCACCTATGGCAACTTATTCTGATGACTCCTCACAAGTACAGAAGGTCTTTAATCAGGAAACATTCTTTAAGAATTATTTGTGGTACATTGTGCAGAATTTGCTTATGGATTTATACCTTAACGAAGTCAGCAAAGGCGGGAAAGGACTGGGGACAAGGAACGGGAAGGAATTGGACCATGGTCTTTTTGAAGGAAATATCCTGTCATTCGCCTGGAGTGATTTGCGGAAACCATGGAAAACCCCAATCTGGATACCTGCCAAGGATTCAAACCCATGTTCTCCCCAATGCAAGACCAGAGCATTACCACTCATCTACCACGCTCAGTTTGAAGTATGCTTACATTGCCAGCACAATACATAACTCCCTTAGATAAACATTTTTCTTGTTATTATGTAAGATAAGTGTGGTTTGATTTACTGATACCTTTTGTAGATGACATTCCCTTCTTCCTATGAATTGTTAATTTGAAATTGCACGTTTTATTGTTTCCTCATAATTCACCTGTCTCTCTCGGATTGAAATTTCATTCTCTTTCTGTTTCTTGTGTGCAGTTCATCATTTTTTATACCTAACTAACTTAGGTAACTCTCCTTTGTGATGACTTCCCTATACTACAATCTTACTTGGGATTATACATCAAATAAGATCTAATTCACCAAACTATTTTGAATGCACAGATTGTAATAATGGATATAGGTTTGACTAAGTGATTAAGTTGCTAAACTGATTGCATTTATAAGATTTCAGGTTCATATAATGGTTAGGTTTGTAATTTGAATGGGTTAGTAGTGGAATGGATGTAAGTTTGTTTCCATAAATGTGTGGAGTGGACAATAGTCTTTTGAGTACGTATTGTGTTGTGAGGAAAGGTTCACGACTCCTTCCCCCACATCTGAACTCGTGGTTTGCCTTTTTAACTGAATTGAAGGTATACACCTAGATGTTGCTCTGAAAATCACAGTTCGCCAATTTCCAATCCTGTCCGGATTATTTTTACATCGCCCAATATTTCTGGCATGTGACTCTTTACGTTAAGTGAGTGTATTTTTACTGTAGACACATGAAAGGCATGCCACTGAGGCTATGTTTCTCCAAGTGAAACATCAAACTTTTACGATATTCATGATAATTTCAACATATTCTTCAAAATTCTGACTGCCAATTATGTTCTCAACATTACTGTATTAATTTTACATTTTAACTTTAGACCTCACATTCGATTGCGCACCATTTACTAATTTGATGTGGCAATTACTCTCGTTTTTATTAATTCCTGCCGAGTTTAACTGTTCCGTACATTCTGATACATTTTTAATTTGATGTGGGAAACACTTCATTTTATTTCCACTCTTTTTAGTCCAACCATCCCATGTATTCTGTTTGAATTCGATGTGGCAAATACTTTATGTACATTCCTTTTGAGTCCTATCATCCCGTGTATTCGAGTGTATCAGTTAAAACAACTGAATCTCTAGCAAAAGTTCACATTAGAGCTGCTTGAATGATTTCCCTGGATGATTTTAGAATATGCTATTCGATGTTAGTGTGTATGATTGCCTTGGATATGCATTTTGTGGAGGAAAGCAAATCTTCTTCCCGACCTAAACACTTCGAAAGTCTTTGAACATCAGCCGAAAGTGTTGACTCTCGTGATCCTATTAACAACCATACATTTCACTAGTCTACGACTGCACCGTGTTTCTATAGATATCTAATCCCAGTATCCTGCTGTACACTGACCAAATGAGGAACTGCTGGAACGGTTGCTTTGAACATTGTAGAGCTAATTTTAATCCAGCAGTAGATACTAGTAGCTAACTTTTCGTGGCCTACACCGGTAACCTGCAGACCAGTGGCTCAAATTTTTCCACCCTGCAGACAGTTTTCCACCAATGAAGTCTTGCACACCAGTATCCACCAAGAGATGTCATTCTCTCTTTTTTATCATTAATCCAGGCTTGTAGCCCTAATAACTCTCCCCAATCCTGCTTGTCCTGGCATGAAATTACTGGCACTACTTAAATGCAAATGAGTGGAATGGAGCACCTACTGTCTTCCTAGGTCAGCTTCCTGCACCTGTAAGTTATTTCAGCAATATTGGCCTCCAAAATGGCACAACTTGCCATACATTTATTTATCGGGTCTGGATCAGTCGGTCTATTGCCACCGTTTGCCAGAAATATACTGCTTCACTTTATCCTGTTGGCTCCTCCTGCTCTTACCTTGACACAACACTCTACTGGTTTCATTTTTATTCCCTGGTACCTTCAGATAACGGTAATTTCCATAATTCTTAAGTTCACTCATTACTAATTTTGAGCTATATTTGCCCAATAGTCTCTCCTCAACTCCGTAGCATTTGAAGATTTCCCGAATGTTAATATCTGCCTTACAGACTTAATTTTCAACTTACTTAGAGGACTTGCTTTGACCTGTTCGTAAACACCGCCACTGCTATGGTCTCTGAAAATATTTCGACCCCTTAAAAGATATATCTTATGGAAAATGTGCATTTACTAGCTGTAAGCTACCCCACTTGACTCACCATTACAACTCCGCTCACTCATGACTCCAAATCAGAGATCTTCGTGTTTAACACCAAATAACTGTTTGCAGACTCTATCCACACTGATGTTCCAAGATATTGGTACTACGCCGAATCCAACGATAATGCCAGCTTTTGGCCGAGGCTAGTAGGCATATGTGGATGTGTTCTGTGAGCTGATGAACTGCCCTGATGGAATTCCAGCTCTCCTCGAAGCGTCCTCTTCTGTTCTTCAAGCAATTTTGCTAGAACCTTACCGTTGCACTCTTTGGGGCTAAGTCTTGACACCATTATGGATTGGGACCGCAGACTAAAGGTTAGAAATGGATTCAAGTTCTGACTAAAGGAATGAAGGTGAGATTTGTAAAGGAACCAATTTATTGGCCTCGAATGCTGAATAATACAGTTGACAATGTGCCACAAAGTGGATTCCAACTATCACCGATTTATCTAAACCCCAATTTAGTACTTAGTAGTTCTATAAGTGCAGACAAGAATAGTTAATTGTTAGGCAGATCGTCGCCCTGGATGGGAGGGTGGCAGGCTCCCAACAGGCGGCTATCGAATTATTGTCAACTGCTCTCAGTGATTGCCCAACAGTCAAAGTCGCTATTTCATAGCTTGTGCCTCTCAGGCCACCTTGGCTGACCTACAATTAGGGAGGGGACTGAACTGGGACTGCAGACTGCATGCAAGCAGATTCCTTCCTGGTCAAGCACCATGCAGCGCTCAGCAGGTCAGTGACCGCCAACTGCAGCCTGATCAATGACTGAATATCCTTTTTATTCCTCAAATAATAATGATTGTTAAAATGACCCTGGCAGGAAGAGGGCTGTTGGAAGGTTTCTTGCAGTTCTAAAAATTTAGCTTGAAGGAAAGACTGAACTTGTGGTTTGCACTAAAACAGTCCCTTGTTTTCTCAAGTTTTCAGTACTTATAATGAGAATTGGTAGCTCATTATCAGTAATGCTGAGTATTTTATCTTACATGGAAGCTGGATCCATGAAAGTAACCACATCTGTGTTGCTAGGAATTTGTTGGGGTCAGAACTAAATTCTGGCTAGTGTCTCCTGGAAAACAATTTTAACAAGATTTATATTTGTCTGCAATTTATTCCTGCAATTTTTTTAGTATGAGGTCTCAGAAGGTAACAGGTAGTTTATTTGCATTGTATTTATAGGAATTTATTTGTAATGGCTGGTGCCCTTACAAAGTCTTCCACATCACCAGCAATTACTCTCAATTTGTGTACAGAGGCAATGGCTGGAAGTTGAGCATAATAAGCTCCAGCTGAATAAACTGACCGTTCGGCCATGGAGCAGCTCCTTCCAGCAGGCGAGAAGAGATGAGGTTTCCTTATTCGCCTCCATATAGTGCACTGTTCTCTGACACACAGCTTTCTTCTCTGCCGGGAGGATACACCAGAATGTGATGCTTGCAGCATACCTTTTATGGTGCACCACATTTTAACTGATTGTGTTTTATTTTTTGATTTAAGGGCAGACATTGGCCTAGCCAATGATGTGTCCCATATTTTAAATGACGACGGTTGTAATGTGGCTAAACTTTTAAAATTTTGTGTTCTCACCAATCTTGTCCCCAAAGTTTTCGGCAGATCGGCTTAGGTTTTAAGATGGATGAGTGGCCTCTTTACAGCCACTCATCCATGTACACAGTTATTGTTTTAATTATTAGTCTTAAGTTTTAAAATATGGTTGGCCTCTTTACAGCCAATCAGACATGGTTTGGAATGTTTGTTGTCAACATTTTAGTATTTTATTTTGCTGTCTGTATGACAGCCCTCTATACATTTGACTTTGCAGACAGTAATATGGTAAATATTTAAGCCGCATTGCTAAGCAGGCTGTTGTTAGAATGCTAATGACCCCACTGTTTACATGCCCTTAAGCCCCAATAACAACAATATCAATTTGTGTATTCGTCCTGATTAGTAAATTTTTTGAAGAACTGATGTAATGTAAGGTTATTTTAAATTTTCCCAAATCAAGCTGAAATTATGTCACAACATATTACAGTAGCATAACTATATATATATATATATATATATTTGTTTTACAGGTTTTCCCAGAACAAAACATCAGGCAGAACTGCTTTTAGAGGCTCAGCCCATTACTGCTGTTTTAAATTTGGTCGTTCCATTTGAAGCTATTATAAAAAGGATTGAAGGTCGATGGATTCACCCAGGAAGTGGCAGAGTGTATAACACAGAATTTTCACCTCCCAAGAATGAGGTCTGCAGAGACTTTCATCAAAATATATACATTATTTATACGCTTTACCTTTATAACATAACCCTTCTTGTCTTAATCTCTTGTGCATATATCTTTATTACAAAATATTGATTTAAACTAATTTTGTTTACTTTATGTGTGGTGACAGTAAGTTCTTTGTCAGATCAAATGTCATATTTAGCCATAAACCTGACATTTTTGTTTTTAATCATATGATTAAAGAGTCACTAAAAATAAAATTGCCCCTCCTCTAACAGTTGTGAGCTTTGAGGCAGTAAAACAAAGTATATAAATAAATAAAAAAGTAATGGTGAGGAACTCTCCTCTTAAGTCTGGTTTGAATAGCTTTCAACCGTACACTGTGATTGGTATCCCCTGTCAGACATGTGCCCTGGTTGCTTACCACAAATTTCAAACTGTTTGACCGTGTGTTAAATGTGAAATTTTCGTGGGAAAATCCTCAGGGATGGCAATGAATCTGCAGTGGGCTAATAGTAAAATTGTAATATGGAAATAAGTGGTGATTAGAGACTGGTGACATTGAAAATGATTAATGCAGTGTGATTCCTTTGACAACTGTAGTGCTGCAGAATAGAATTTATAGCATAGGATCTAGCACCTTCTCTACTGGAGATTGGACTGATGACTTCATCCAGAGACGGGATGGAAGTCAAGGCTCAATTCAACTCCACTCACAGTCCGACATCGACCCCTCACCGATGTCTGGACCATAGTGCTCTTCCACTCTCCATCAGCTCCCATAATGGCTCCAGTTTTGCCCACCCAGTCACTTTTCAGCTGTGTGGGGTGGAACATATCCAGGGTTGCCCATGGAAGCAACAACAACCAAAAATAATTGATAAAAACCAGTGCTTGGGCTTGCAATTCGCTATTCCACATCCACACATGGTCAGGCGCTCTGCACTGCTAGACATGCTGGTCTACCCTAGCATGTTTCAGCTCTCTCCCCAAACATACAGAAAGGCCCACAGCAGTTTCTGGATGTTCGAGGAGAATTGAATGACTAGCGGTAGTTGTCACACACTCCTTTAAGCTGGCAGCAGCCCTCTGTGTTAATCTTATTGGCCATACAAAGGCTTGTAAGTAGAATGTTGGCCATCTCATAATTGGTGCCTGGCCAAACTGTTGCAGGCACCGTGTAGTGATATGTAGTGTGCTTCAATCACAATAATGTGATATTATTTAGCTCACTGATTGTTAGGGTTGCATCCTCATTTATGTTCAGAAATCTTAACACAGTTTGCTTTAAAGATCACTCTAGATTTATTTACACCCTCTAACAGGTTTCTTTATCACCACCAACAATGATTTTAGTTACTTGACCATGGATAAGGTATAACGTATCACAACTGCAGGTTCCCACCACATGAAAGTTTGACAGCGCAACACATTTTACCCCGACACAAAAACTGCATCATGTGGCTTTCTTCCTAGCCACTTCATACTCAAACATAGGAAGCCATATCTCGCAATCCTTATACACTCGACACACTCGCCTGTTGGCTCCACCTGCAAATGCCAGCTTCAGACTACTTACAGCAATTATTCGACTGTTTCCATGCTGTGCCCTTCTGCACTCGCCAATGCTTCATGGAAAAACTGAGGCTCTACAAACCATTAACTTTACCTAAATTATTTCTTTGGCTCTTTTATATTTCGAAATGTTTTGTTAATTCTAAATATTACCCCAAACCACTGCCTCTCCATTGCTTCTGCATGTTGACTGATCTAATACTGTCTCACCACAACCTTCCTGGGTTTATATTCACTAATTGAAACTACACGGCACACGATATCAAATATAAATCACCCAAATTTAAACGAAAGTTTATTATACTATTAGTTCCTTAATCATACCATACAAGATCTTTTCAAGGTATAAAGAATTTACATACTCCTCAAAAACATTATCTTTAGACTACAAAGCTTGATGGTGATGGGCTAGTGTTTACAACAATTATACACATCATAGGTTTTCCTTTCGAAGTATCATCCACAAATAATCCAAAGTAACACGGAAACTGGCATTTGGAACTACATGTCTCAGGGCTGATACGTCATATATCAAAATGTTCATTTGTTTCAAGTCCTTATCAACTATCCACACAAAATGACTTCCAAAAATAATGTCCAAAATCAATGAAAGTTCAATGGCATGAGAATGTCCAAAAAAATTAAAAGTTCAACATACTGTTAAGACACCACATGAAAAAGAAACTAATGTGATGTGCCATCCATAACTGCAAAATGTTTTCACTATTTGGCGCTCCCTTATAGAACCATTTTGTTGAAAGATATCAACAACCACCTTCTCTTTTTAACCTATATACACTGTTGAATAGTCCTGGGAAAAATCACTTTCTTTTTAAATGATCTCTATGCAAAGAATATATAATAAATAGTGCAAATGGCATTATTGACTAAGATATCCTCAAACAGTTTGGCTGTCGATTGACAAAGTTTTGATTTGCCTTGCATGTGCTTTTGTCATGGCTATTTAGCCTAACATGGTAATTCCACTGAGTAAAGGGGACCTATAGTTTAATGTGAGATCTGAACCACACAATCGTTCTGGTGTACTTCACGTTGCACAGCAAGTTGTGCCTGGGGTGAAGGTCAGGCCATGAGCCTTTGAAAAACCCCACTGAAATAGGGATTTGAACTGACCTTTCAATCTCCAGTCAGATGCCCCATCCACTGAGCCACTGGACCACTGTGCAAAGAGATGGACAGGAATACTCAAATGTAACACATCTCTCAAGTCCTGTAGATTAAGTGACTTGGTTAGATTATAGTCTTTGGTAGCGTTAGCATTATCATTGTCACTCTCAGTATATTATGATCCATCTTCTTGGATTATAGTCATTTCTGCATCTTCAGCATCTTGTTCACTCAGAGAAAATGAGTTGATTTCAGCTTATTGCATCAAGATGAGAATCTTTTTTTATTGAGATTTGGCTATCTACAGTTTTTAAGACATATTTGAAGATGGATTCAGTTAAGCACTGAGCTGCATCACTTTTTGCTTGTTTTGCTTTTATTTAATGAAATCCACTTTTCCTTTTCAAGGCATATTTCACTTTTTGGTACAAACAGCTAAAAACATTTTGTCTATATGTTCCTAGTAATAAATATCATAAATTTATGTTTAGTGAGCAAAAATATAATTTTAATGATCAAATAAATATTTCTTTCTTCAATTGTCTTAAAGGTTAAATTTTTTGTGTTTAATGCAAAAGTCAAAATTTTCCCAGGTTTTTCGTTTTATTGTTTGAACAGACAAGAATTAACATTCAGAATCATACTCATGAGCACCGTGAAGTATTTTCTATTATTTTTATTAATCATTTGACAAATGAGGTAAGCCCAACTATTGTCAACACATTAAAAATGTATTTCTCTACTTTCAAAACTTCTTATTATACTATTTAATAACTATACATTATAAAGTCAGTTTGTGCATCTTGAAAATTTCTGTATCATTGTATACCCATATAACAGTTGCTGGTAAACATATATGTTGCTTTAAAATGAACCTCTTCAATTGCTCATATAATCGACACTGAAATACACAGGCTCCCACAATCGACACATTTTGAACCTACAGGTGACACTTTTTCCATAACCCTAAAATGCCACCAGGTTAAAAAAAAGAACAAGAGTTGACTAAAGGAAATTAGGAGGAAAGCTAACTGAAGGGGCCTGGCCAATGTAGAAGCAATTTTAGATGGGTCCCATGGATCAAGTGTGGTTGGTGATTAGTTAACTCCCTAGCCTTGCACTCGGGAGAACACCGGTTCGAATTCCCGTCCGGGCATCCAGATTTGGGTTTTCCATGGTTTCCCTAAATCACTTCAGGTGAATGCCAGGATGAATCCTTCAGAAGGCCACGGCATCACTGAATTCCTTCCTGTTCCCTTTCCCCAGTCTCATCCCGCCTCTAATGACCTCGATGTTGGCGAGGCTTAGATCCATAAGTAAAGAAAAAGAAGTGGGTCCCATGGATGCCAATCCAGGACCCAGCTTATACAAGTTGTGAGCCTCTGGGGGAGTCTGTATAGTCCAAAGTACCTATACTTTAAGTTCCTTTATATAATAATAATAAAGAATAAATAAAAATCTTATTTAAAAAATAACAAACCATGAGTTTGACAGTGTAAAAATATCCCTTTGCAATATCCGCTGCCTTTACGTGAAGTACTTAGCCTACAACATAGTATACATAACTACAGGCTTCTAAATATATCATATATAGCGATGATCGACACCATGTGTCAATTTTAGTTTTCTAGAGCGATGATTTAGCATAAAAAATGTTGTAAACAACATGAAGGTATATTCCGTTTATGATTAAAGCACAATTTTTAGTGAGGAACGTAAATTAGAGAAATTGTAAATTTAAGGAATTTGCAAGGATTTAGGAACCTGCATTCAACACAGAGGCTATCTATAATAGAAATTTTCTTCTCGTCTGAATTGCGGAACCATATGCTTATTTATTTCATAATGATCACATTTGCATATTCTCATTCAGTAAAGCAAACTTACATAAGTGAGAGTCATATTAATTACCGACATTATGATTTTGCTTACAAGATACACACTTCTGACTGAGTTAAGCACACGCTCTACAAAAACTGTTCATCATTGACAGGTGAGAACATCACTGAACACGTGAACCCATTTGAATTGAATTGAAACCTGACAGTGTTGCTGGACTGTCAGGTTTAATGCACGATTTTCTGAATCTTTGTATTTGTTTAAATTTGAACTTGATACAATTTCATGTTGATCATAGGTGCATTGTAAGCTTATCTTTCTTTTTTTCCCATCCCTTCCTATCTTGTGCTAACCTCTTCATCTCTACATATCCCTTACAACCCATGTTCTCAATTATCTGCTTCGTATAATCTAATCTCTGTCTTTCTCTACAGTTCTTACTTTCGACCGTTCCCTCCACCAGCAAATTAACCAATCCAGCATGTCTCAAAATATGAGCTACCAGCCTGTCTCTTCTTTCTGTAAGCTTCTTCCACAAACTTCTTTCCTCACCCATCATTTCCAACTTTCGTACTTTGTCCATCAACTTAATTTTCAGTATTCTTCTTCAGCACCACATTTCAAATGCTTCAATTTTATTTCTTTCCGGTATTCCTAAAGTCCATGTTTCACTACCATAAAGTGGTGTGCTCCATACATAGTTTTAAAAAGTTCTTTTTAATTCCTAAATCAATATTTGAAACTAAAAGATTTCTCTTTTTCATGAAGGCTCTTTTCGCTAGTTCTATTCTGCTTTTAACATCATTCCTGCTTCAGCCATCGATTGTAATTTTTCTTTCCAAATAACAGAATTCACATACTTCTCCTATTGCATCCGATACTACTTTTATATTTAATCTACTAGTGTTGGTATCATTTCTGCTACATTTCATCACTTTTGTCTTGCTTTGATTTATATTCATTCCAAAATCTTAATTCAGTATTTTGTTCATGCCATTCAGTAACTTCTCAATATCCTCAGCCTGTTCTGCCAACAAGACAATGTCATCAACTAATCGTAGCATACTGATTTTTTCTCACTGAACACTTATTCCACATAAACATTTTTCTTTTATTTCCTTTATTGCTTCTTGTACATACAAGTTGAATATTAACTGGGATAGACTACAACCTTGTCTCACACCCTTTGTAACTGATGCATGTCTCTCATGGTTCTCTACTTTCATAATAGCTACTTGATATGTATATAGTTTATAAAGTATTCTTCTTTCTCGATATTTTAGACCCGACTTCTTTAAAATTTTGAACAGCTTGTTGAAGCTAACATTATCAACAGCTTTTTCTAAATCAATTACCCGCCCTTCAAGTATTAATCTTAAAGCCAGAATTGCTTCGCTCGTACCACGATTTTTCCTAAACCCAGACTATCTCTTCTATTACCCTTTCCATTCTTCTGTATTTTATTCTGGTCAGTAATTTTGAAGCATGTGTTGTTAGACTAATGGTGCGATAATTGTCACATTTGTGCTTTCTTTGGAAGTTTGAAGATGATATTTTTATTAAAATCAGTTGGAATTCCTCCTGTTTCATAACTTTTTGATATTAGCTTGAATAACCTTTTGATTCCTTCTTCTCCTAGGGATTTTAGAAGTTCTGCAGGGATCTCATCAATTCCAACTGCCTTATTTGCTTTCAAGTCATTCAGAGCTCTATTAAATTCTGTACTCAAAACAGGATCTCCTAAGTCATCAATGTTGACATCACCTTCCTTTTCCATTATGCTATTGTTCAAGTCGTCTCCATCATACAGTTTCTCACTGTATTCCTTCCATCGGTTAGCTCTACCATCAGCATCTTTAATGTTCACACCTCTTTTCTTCATTTCTCCAAAATTCTGTTTGATCTTCATATATGCAACATCTACTTTACCTACGACCATTTCCTTTTGTACTTCTTCACACTTTTCTTCTAGCCATTTTTCTTTTGGTTTTTTGCATTTCCTGTTTATTTGATTTCTAAATTACCTGAAGTGCTCTTTTCCTGCTTCATCCTGAGAATTTTTGTACCTTCTCGTCTGATCCATCAGCTCCAAAGTTTCTTCTGTGACCCAATTTTTTTGGGCAGCTTGTTCCCTAAAGCTTAATGTTTCTTTACCAGCTTTCATTATTTCGGTCTTTAATGCATTCCATTTGTCCTTGGTTGAGCTCCTTTCAGAGTTACTTCTTAGCCCTAAGTCTACCCTTTCTGCAAATTTTCCTCTCATGCAGTTTATTCACTTCCAGTCTGTTCTGCTTATACTGCTTCCTTATTTGCTTGAATTTCAGTTTGTACTTCATTACTATCAAATTATGGTCAGAGTCTATGTCTGCTTCTGGGTCTGTTTTAGAATTTAGAACTTGATTCCTGAATCGCTGTTTGACCATGATATAATCTAGCTGATATCTGCCTGTATCCCCTGGACGTTTCCAGGTGTATATCTTTCTGGCATTGTTTTTAAACAGTGTGTTTGCCACGACTAGATTATATCTTTCATAACATTCTAACAGCCTGCTTCCTGGCTCATTTCTGTCTCCTAGACCAAATGATCCTACAGTATTCCCATCTCTTGCTTCTCTCACTAACGCATTTAAATCACACATGATTATTAGTTTTTCCATACACACTTGTACTAACATGGTTGGGGCGGGCTTAGTTTCTAACCTCATCAAAATAATCCTGTCACTAAACTGTTCACAATAAGTCACCCATTTCCCTACTCTCTTATTCATTACAAATCCTATACCAGTGACTCCATTGACAGCTTTTGTGCTAGTTATCCTGTGTTCCACAGAGCAGAAATTCTATGCTTCCTTCCATTTAGTCTTGCTAATCTGAACAACATCTAACTTAAGGGGGTAGGTACACCTAACACATACAAATATTTGATAAAGTTGAGATGTCATTTTCTCCAAATCTATTTAAATTTGAGGGTTCAAATTTCATAGCTCCATAGAACTGTTATAGCTAGATATAAAAATTGATTTTAAAAATAAAAAATATTGTTTAACAATAGGATAATGTACCATTCAAATTGACAGTTAAGAATATATTGTTGTAAAGGGTTTTAAAGATAAAAGGCACAGTATTTGAAATTTTTCAGAAATGTTCTTTTAATATTGTAAACTAATATCAAGGCAACAAGTTGAACCTATAATATAACATATTTAACTCTATATTTTTTATTAATAAATTTTCTTGTCAAGAAATTAAAATTTTTGCTTTTTTTTGCTTAAATATAAAGGCATATTTTTCATTTGGGAAAAGCTGCATAAACAATAATGGTTCAGACTGTAGTACTTATTATGTAGAACATGTCCTGCAAATTTGAAAAAGATCTATGCATATGGAAAAAAGTTATCTTTAAAACCATTTGATGAATTGCTGTTTTGGGATATTTAAGGTTAAAGATTTGGATCACCTTCAAGTGCAGTAAGATTTAAACGGCTATCAATCGTGCAGGTCATTGCTTAATCACACATAATTCCCACACTGTTGAAGATATTGAAATAATTTTTTCACTAAAATGAAGCCAAAACTATAAACTGCTTTTGTGAATAATAAATAAAAAATCATTTTTTTGAAACCTGATAAGTGTACCTACCCCCTTAAGTTGTTCCATCTCCCTTTTTAGTTTTTCTAACCAACCTGCCCTATTCAGACTTCCAACATTCCACGCTCCGACTCGTAGAATGTTTCTATCTATTCTGATGACTCCTCCCTGAGCAGTCCCTACCTGGAGATCCGATTGCGGGACTATTTTACCTCCGGAACCATAGAAAGCACTTCAGGGTACTCATGAATCCTAGGTTGAAAGTTGTTGTCTAAATAAACAGAAATTGAATTTTGGGTCATATGTAAAAAAAAAAAAATATACCTTAATTCATGACCGGACTAGGAAAATGGTAGTTTAGAATGTGCGTGTTCTGACTTTCACTTGGCTGGTTTTTATTTAATTTCAGATACAACATTTTTCTTTAAATAACTACATTTAATTACAATTTAACCATTCTTTCCTTTAATTTCAATACCCCCTTACTTCGTACACTCATTGTCCAAGAGTACTTACATAATAGCCACCTCCACTTCTAAGACACCAAATAACAATGGTGGATGGCAAGTACCAAGATTTCCTGTGATTCTTGGAGCCATAGAACAATGCTCTCTTTGTTTAAAGGCACAGTGCTGCCAATAATTATACTATAATGAAAGCACATGGCGTACTGGATACCATTTTCAAAGGTGCACTGAGCATGGTGGGTAAGCATTAACGCTCTGGCCTTGTGTTTTCGAGAACACGGGTTCGAATCACCGCTCAGGCATCCATATTTGGGTTTTCCATAATTTCCCAAAATCACTTGAGACACATGCCAAGATGATTCCTTTGAAAGGCTATGGCCGAATTGCTTCCTGTTCCTTGTTCCCAGTCCTTTCCCGCCTCTACCTCAACGTCAACTAGGTGTAAAACCAAAAGTTATGGAAGAAGGTGCTAAATCAACAGTTTTCTTTTTTATGAATAAAAAAATTCTGTTCTATTAAAAGAAAAATTAAAGAATAAATGATTATTAGTTTTAATTATTGTAAAAAGAAATGCGGATTCAAGGGTTATTAAGGAAACAAAGGTGCTGATAGTGGATACATTGAATATTTGGATAGGAGAAAAACCACTGCTTACCATAGAAGCGGATCCCTGCAGCGTCAAGACACAGAAAAAATACACATACACATAGAGCAGAATTTTCGAGCCTTCTTCAGTAGTAGAGTGAGATTGCTGCCTGATGGAGGCTAGCAGCCAACTGAATTAGCCAACAAGGCCAGTAGCTCATGGTTGGGAGGGGGGGGGGGGTAATTGCAGGATATCAGTGCTTCAGAGATGGTGCTAGAATACTGTTGGAGGGTCTGTTTATTGGAACATATGTTTCTCCGCCAAATGCCCAAGCTATAGGGGAGGGAGCGTTTGATGTTATGAGGATTGCAGCTAGTATAATGAAGGTACAGTTGCAAGTTGAGGGGTTCGATGTGGACAGATGAGTTGATGTAGCCATAGAGATAGGTCAACATCCTGGAAAGTGTCATGTATGTGGGAGTAAGTCCACGTGAATTTCAGAGTGCTGGCAGTATTGAGTTTATTGAGGAAAGCGAGTAAGTTGTCTTCCCAATGGGTCCATATCATGAAAATGTCATCATTGAATCTGACCCACAAAATGGGTTTCAGATGGGCTCCAGCTAAGGAGGACTGTTCCAGGTAGCCTAAGTAGAGGTTAGCGTATGAGGGAGCCGGTGGTAAATTTTACCATCGAATGAGTATTAGCTCGGCCAGGGTAATTAGGAAGGATTTGGTGGGGAGGCTATTGGGGGGCACTGGTCTTGAAAATGTTCCATGGTGCTGAAACCATGACAGTGGGGAATATTGGTTACTAGGAAGGAGTTGGGGAAGAGGTGTGGACACAGTAGACAACCGAGAGAGGAAGTGTCAGGTGTCTTTGAAGTGGGAGGGAAGCTTGCTGACAGTGGGCTGTAGATGTTGGTCCACCAAGGCAGAGATCTGCTCGGTTGGTGAACCATATGCAGCAACAATGGGTGTCATGGGTTTCCAGGCTTATGAACTTCAGGAAGTAGGCATAGGGAAGGTGTGTGCAGCTTTTTTGGAGTGAAGATCGAAACGGAATGAGGAGTGAGGCATTGGAGGGGTCCACTAAAGTGTATATAATCTTTTATTCTTTCATTGACTGCAGGTGTGAGATCATGGTTAAGGGGTGGTATGTGTTAGTGTCAGACAACTGACTCAGTGCTTCACTAATGTAGTCAACGATTCATGACCACAGTCATTGTGCCCTTATCTGCCGTTAAAATGATCATGTTTGGGTTAGAGAAAAGCTCCCTGATGGCCTGGGTTTCTGAGGGAGTCAGATTGGTGCCACTGGGTAGTGATTTCATGAAACTGGGAGAAGCCAAACTGGTGCAAACCAGATTTTGAAGTAATTGGAGAGGGTGGTTTTGTGGGACTGGTGGTGGTTCAAGAATGGATGGTGGTTGGAATCTTTGGAGACTGGGATCCAGGTCACTCCAAGTGGCCGGATTACTGCTCTTCGAGGCAAAGTGGTATCTCCAGCAGAGTGTGCATTTCCAATGAACAAGCCCTCCAACAGTATTCTAGCAACATCTCCGAAGCCCTGATATCCTGCAATTATGCTCCATATTTAGTTCATAAACAAGGTTCACGGACCACATTACAACCCGCTCAACCTATCAACAGCCCATAACCCCCTAAAACTAACCACAGCCCCATTTTGTTGGCCCGATGCTTCCCAGGCTTGGAGTCTGTCAACTGAGTCCTGCGACAAGGTAATGACTTCCTTCGAGCCTGTCCTGAGATAAGAACCCTCCTTCCAAAAATCCTCCTCACCTGCTTAGAATCTGCTTCAGTAAACCTCCAAATCTCAACCAACTCTTGGTCCATAAACATGGAACCCTCCAGCCTGCAAGACAGCCTCAAGGTTCTTTTTCTTGCAACAGAGCTGACTGCTAATTATGCAATATGCACCTGCCTTCCACCACCTTCACCAACCCCGTAACTGGGTAAAGCTTCTCCATCATAGGACTTGCCACTTGTGTATCCTCCCACCTTATTTATCAACCATTGCCCAGCCTCCTACATAGGTCTGACCATGAATCCACTGGCCATCAGAATGAACGGACACAGACAATCGGTATTCACCAGAACCTTGACCACTCTGTATCTTATCATGCCACCACTGATGGCACAAATGATTTCAACACATGCTTCGCGGTCCACGCCATCAGAGTTCTCTCAGACAAAAGCAGCATCTCGGAACTCAAAAGGTGAGAATTGGTTTATCAGTACCAACTGGGGACCAGTTGGTACTGATTAAGATTGGTTAAGAGAGCACCAATTTTCTTTCCCCCAACCCTTTTCCTCCTCCCCTCCCTCTCACCTACTACCTTTTCCACCACAGAACCATCGCTTGCCAGAGTCTATCTTTTAGTAGTTTGTAACTTCGAAATTTGTTTGCTAGATTGGTTTTTTTATATATATATATAGTTCTACATATTTTTATTTCACAAATTTCTTAGTTTTTGTGTTCATACATACATACATGGTGTAAAAGGCAAGATAGGACCTTCATCTGACATCTACCGTGTTTCCACAATGGGTTCTTACTTTTAGATTTATTATTTTCTGGTTTATGCCTTTCTACCCCCCACCCTCACTTCCCGCCATGTTGTTTTTCCCCCTACCGGCCTTGTTGACTAACTCAGTTGGTTGCTAGCCTCCATCAGGCAGCCATATCACTCTACTACTGAAGAAGGGGTATAAGCTTGAAAATACTGCTGTGTGTGTGTGTGTGTGTGTGTGTGTGTGTGTGTGTGTTTTTGTGTGTTTTTCCGTGTCTCAATGTTGTAGGACTCCTCTTCTATGGTAAGCGGTGGTTTTTCTCCTATCCAGTAAAATATATATATATATATATTGAGCATTCTGGTAGCTCAGTGGTCAAGGCACTAGCTTTCAAAACATTCACTGCTCTGGTCCCGGGTTCGAATCCCGACGGGCGCATGAGTTTTGAGAGTTGTGTTTGATCATATGAGCTATGCCAGGACGCTCCGTGGTTCGGATTCCATGTGAAACTGTAGGTCCCAGAGGAAAGTGGCCATCCTACCTCTGACACAATGGCTTAGTACGCCTCCTGTGGGAGGATCCAAAATATATATATCCTATGAATGCATATGTCTGAACATATTTGCATCATGTTTTCATATATTAGTGTTACGTTCAGTAACAGTAAAGAAAGATAATTATTTAAAGCAAAAGTACTGGTTTGGCAACAAAGGATACAGGAAGTCTTTGAAAAAAATTAATCCATGTTTGAGTATTTATTTTCTTCAAATGTGGGTGTCACCCCAAACGGTTGGCACCTGTTGTGGGCTGCCCCCACCCTCTAGCTACACCACAGGCAGGGACTACTTTTCATTAAAACTGATCTCTTGTTTATGCAATCCCTAATAGCATGAGGAAAGAAAGAATTCATATAGGTATCAGTATAGCACCATATTTCTCTGATGTTATATATTTTGTCTTTTAGACCCAAGTACATTGTTTGGAGAAATATATCACTGCAGTCATAAATGAGAGAAGCTTTCCTCATTTAAGTATAGTCAAGATGTCCAGTGATAGAAACTTTCAGTGACCAAATGCAACTTGAGAAAATTCTCAATGTTTTTTAACAGTTCTTTCAAGCTCACTAAAATGGGGTTGTGATTTACATTAATATTACATGAGTGAATGATTCATGTCTGATGTACATTTGTTCAAAGAATAACCTGCAATCCTCTTTATATTCTGAAATCTAATTTAATATTCTACCATTTTATATGTTACCTGATACCAGTTTCAGATTCAATAGTTTTGAGAATATACGGAGTGATTTACAACAGTGACTTTAACTTCTGTGATTCACCCTCCCTCTGGGATCTCTTGCAGTGTAAATTACAAGAAGATTGACAGCAAATAGAAAATTTAAACCTTGCAGAGACAGATATATGATAGGTATCAGGCATTACATATATCCACGGTTGTAGTTAAAGATTGAACTTCCTGTCCCCAAGTTACGTTTCCTCATTACAACCATTGATGATCCTTGTGATGTGTGGTATTAAAGCAATAACATTTAACATACAGAGACATTTTAACAACTGGTTGGTCATTTTTTTGTAATGATATACAATTTACATCAAAGAATTTGCAAAATGGTGGGGGAGGGAGCTTGTACCCCCAAACCAAATCAGATAAGGGACGGACAAATTTTGTTTATAAGTTGTTCCATATGACAACCATTTTGTTGTGTTAAAATTCGTTAATTTTTTCTGTGTGAAATTTAAATATTATTATTTTTTTCACATCTAGTTTTATTTCACCTAATGTATATGACTTTCAGTAGATGAGAAAAATGGGTAAACCCTGATTTTAAGTCTAGTGCAAGTGCTATGACCGAGCGTGGTGGTGTAACGGCTAGCGTTCTGGCCTCGCATTCGGGAGGACGACGGTTCAAATCCCCGTCCGGACATCCAGATTTGGGTTTTCCATGGTTTCCCAAATCACTCCAGGCAAATGCCGGGATGCTTCCTTCAAAAGGCCATGGCCGAATTCCTTCCCATTCCTTGCCCCCCATCCTTTCCTGTCTCTAAAGACCTCGCTGTTAGAGAGACGTTAAGCAGATTAAAAAAAAAAAAAAAATGCTATGAAATTGAATTGGAATATGGCATGCCGACATCCATGATGTGAGCATGACGAGTTGATTTTGTGGAACTTTACCCCCAAATTCTAATTTTCTGAATAAAAATAATCAAAAAACCCCATAACTTTGATTTTGTCCTGATATGTAATATTTATTTTACTATTATTGTGTGTGAATTTTGATAGACCTGTGGTCAGTTTGTCATTAATGTTCAGTAACTGGGTTAGAAAACTTCAGTTTTTCCCCCTCACAACGAATATTTTGCAGTTATTTTGTTTCAGTACAGGTTTTTTCTACATGTAATGACAAAATTTTTGGTTGACACCTTCAACTTTGTGGGGGCTATTTCAACCCAAAAATATATTTCTCCACAGATAAAAGCATACAGATTTTAGTATAGTATAACATATCTCAACATTATAAAAATCTGAGAGAGGCACTTGGCGAACTTTTCGTGTAACTAGATTTTTACCAGGTACAGCTTAAAATTTCTATTTGGTTACTATTAATTGAATTTATGTCTTATGTTACAAAGTCAGTACCATCAGCCACATGACCACAGAAGCAGTTAAGATAGTGGTACAATAGTGGTGGGAGAAAATACGTTGTAAAATATGTGTATTCAGATTGAGACTGTATGTAATGTCCCCCTCCCCACCTTAGCAATTAAGATTGATAGACTGTTAGACACATTGAGCATTTTCTTAAGTTGCATTTGGTCACTAAAAAGTTTCTATTTAAGGCCAGAGATGGATCTTTCCCATTCCTCATTATTGGATGCAGTATTGGTTGAAGGTAGTCGCTAAACCACTATTTCTTTTAGCATATTGCAGATTTTTATGGTAAATTGTTTTTAAACTTGCATTTCTCGATAATTATAGTAATGCTGTGTTCTTAAACTTAACTCAGTAAACCTTCTTCTGCAGGCCGTACTTTATCAGATATGTCATTTAAAAAAATGGGTGTATTGTGGTTGTTGGGGAAAAATAACTTTTTGTAGAACATACCTTTCGTTATTACTGTCTACATTGGCTGCCCAACACAGACTGATACAAGTGGCAAAGCAGTCAATCATGAATTTGCACTAGGATTTCCCATGCACCCAGATCAGGATGGCCGGAGTGCTTTATCCAAAGTTACTTCTGTCAGATTTTAAGTTTACTCACCCGGTAAATCCTTTCTATTCCATTCCCTTATCGCTCTTGGGAAAAATGAGTACAGAAATGAATCAGTTCTGGCCCTGATTTCTCTTTTCTTATTTTTGCGGTCATTCCGAGATATGAATGTTGCTGGTAGCAATATTTGTTTTCTGTCTTTCCGAACTACGTCAGTCGTGAATTGTTCAATTAGCTTCTGTCAAGAGCAACACCTTCGGTGTTCCGGGTCTTCCCAACCCAACTCCTTCAACATCACACTTATGCTTTCCCTCCAACTATATATACCTGTCACGAATCGGGCGACTCTTCTTTGGACCTTCTCTAATGCCTCCATTAACCCCTTTTGATGGGGACCCCATACAGGACAACAATATTCTAAGTGAGGACACACTAGTGACTTGCATGCAATCGGTTTAACTTCCAGAGTGCATTGTTTTAAATTACGACCTACAAATCGGAGCATACGTTTTGCTTTCCCAATTACATTCTCAATATGCTCATTCCACGCCAAATTATTATGAATTTTTACCTCTAGGTATTTAGCAGAGTCTACCGTTCTAAGGACAGTATCATTAATTGTATATTCAGAGCTAAATGGTGTCCCCTTTCTACTTACTTGCATGACTTGGCACTTTGTAGCATTTAACTCATACTGCCGGTCTTTACACCACACAATTATTTTCATAATATCGTCTTGTAACAAAGTGCAGTCGTCCTGGGTTTTGATTTCACAGTAAATAATAGCATCATCTGGAAATAATCTTTTCATCCACTTTATTATGTCGCACAAATCATTAATGTATATGAGAAACGACAGAGGCTTCTAGATTTCACCACAAATGTGCGCTTATTTAATGAGGTTCTGAAAACTTTACATTTTTTCGTGATGTCTTCCTTAATGTTGAATTCACTGAGGTCTCCCCCTCCCCCCTCTTGTTTCCAACAGTTTCCTTATAGCTTTACAATATATTATAATGAATAATCTTTTTGACAGTCTGTTATTGTCCATCCTAAAAATATTGCAAATTTCTCCTGCATATAGTGTTGGTGAAGCTGTCTGTGAGATTATAGAGGTCTGCATTTCACCTCTTCACCCAAATTCCATTTTCTTGTGTTATAAAGTCAGATATTTTCCTAAGAATTTTGTGCTTTTGCTTTTCAACTTTTTAATTTTGCCTCCCAACGTTATATTTTCTTATGCTTATAGAGCTTTGTGTTGGAGAACTGTTTTGTAATGTTTCAATTTTGCATTGCGTGACTTCACTCTTTTATTGTAGTAATTCACCGAACGTGGTCGGTGAGTGGTAACACTCTGGCTTAGCACTTGGGAGGACGTGGGTTCGAATCCCTGTCCAGCGATCCTGATTTCAGTTTTCGATAGTTTCTTGAAATCACTCTAGGCAAATTCTGGAATGATTCCTTCAAAAGGTAATGGCTGAATTCCTGCCCACTCTCTGGTGTCTCAAGACTCTTTCTGCATTGAACAAACTGTCCAATCCTGAATGTACAATTATTTCTCCAAGGTATACTTGTGAGATTGATAAAATTGAAACAGTATTTGGAACATTCTTGCACTTTCACCAAAATTTCTCTATGTACTTCGTTTTCATGCATGATGGTATCAGCAGGCCTGTCTGTGATGCTGTTCTGTGTAATCTCTGAGTATGTTACCTTGATTCATCCTTATTCCTAATGATTATAGCTAGGTTCTCTGCAAAACTAAGCATTTCACCTTGATTTTATTCCTAGTTGTCCTGACATTTATGCCTGTGATATCTTTTTCCCATTCTCTAATGTATTTAAAACCTGTTTGAACAGAAGATAGGGGAATCCATCTCCTTTCCAAACACGTGCATGTACTTCAAAAGGGTCAGAAATTACTCCAAGAAATTTCACTTTAGATGTTGTGTTTGTGAGAGTTTGTCACATCAATTTGCTAATTTTTGTGTCCACTCAATCAATGTTCTTCTAGTGTATCGAACAAGGTCTCTTTGTCCACAGAGTCATATGGTTTCTTCAGATCCAGAAAGGTAACTATCTTGTTATTTTATCTTCATAGTTCATATCTGTTGTATATATGAATATCCTTTTCTAAACCCCGTTTGATATTAACCGATCAGGTGGTCTTTTTTGTTGCTCTGGTCAGTTTAGGGGGGCTTTTGATAGAATTTTATAAGTGATGGATATTAGTGATAGATGTCTGTAGTTATTCAGATCAGTTTAATCACCTTTTGTATGGAGTGGGTGTATCAATGCGCAATTCCAGTTCTCCGGTATCATTTCTGTTTCCCAGATTTTTGTTAAGAGTGTGTGGATTTTTCTGGTCATCTTCTCCTCCAAATTTCTTCTGTAATGCCTTGTTCTCATGGTGGTTTGTTGTTTTTAAAGAGGTTAAATGATCTCTGCTGTCTCTTCCAGTGTTGGGGGATGTGAATCTGAGTTTGGTGTGGGCTTTGAAATCATTCTCTCCATTGGTGGATCTCAGTTGAATAAATCTTGGAAGTAATCTGCTAAGATCTTCGCATTGCTCGCAAAAGGTCTTTTAGAAATTCCTAGTATTGTTTTTAAGTAAATCCTGTTCTATTTCTATGAATTTATCTCCATTGTAAGTGCATTTTACTCTGAAGATTATTTTCAATGTCAATTTCTGGAACTTTAGGAAAGTCTATCATCATTTGGCAGCCTGGTGGCCATTCCATTTTTTTCCAAGCTTTGCTTCTGTCTTTAGTTGCTTTATCACACCATTTGTGTTTTTCTTTCCTTAGAGTTGGTCCTTACTTCTGTGCTGATGTTATTATTGTGTTTTGCAGGCCAGGCCAATGCTTGGGATCTTGTTCTTGTATGCCCTTTAGAAAGGCACTTGATCTCTGTTTGAGGTGTTCTGGGTCCACTCTTAAGGTATGAACACACTAGGGTGGGCCACGTCGCATCGCATTGAGCAAAAATGCTGCAACGCACCTCTGGAAGCAGTGTGTCACAGCGTTCATTGAAGAAGAAGAAAATTAAGCGGAAAAGGCAATGGGTTTAATTCAAAATGGAATTTACCACAGTGCATAGGCACTTCGGATGGCAAGAATGTTACAACAGAAGTTCTACCGAATAGCAGTTGTCTTTATTTTTAATACAGAAAAATATTTTTTTTTCATGGATTCACTAGCCCTTTGTTGCTGAATACTGTTTTGTTATTTTGGTTGATGGGGCATTCAACATTTGACTTACAAAGGATGTTAACCTATACTAGAAACCATTAAGATTTGGAACAATTTCACAAAATATTTTTACCAAATGCTGGCTTTTTCAATTGGCAACACGAAGAATTACAAAAGGGATGCAAAGATGGAAAATTATATTACACATGTAAAATAATGAAAAATAAAATACTAAATATTACATTATACCTGGTTGTTTTAACAAGTTTCCTGTTTCCTCACATATATTTTTTTCATTTGTTATTATATTTTGTGTATTGTGAATCATAAAACTCTCTGAAGTAATTGCTAATGAGATGAGGTGCCCTTTATACATTACACTTGTATCTGTTAAGTTAAAACATACAAGCAAAGAAAAAGTAAGCAAGAAATTTTATATTTTTTTTTCATTTTTATTTAAGTTCATAAACTAACTAAATTTTCAGTAAGTAATTACTTATATTTTTCCAAAAATCATCCATCATCTTGTGTGCAAATTTGCAGCCAATTTTATTGAAGTAATGCAGTTAATTTATAGACATTTGAACATAGAAGTTACAGAAATCAGTCAGCACTGTTGGAACGCCTATCGTAAACTAGGTCGTGGTGGAGTGCATCAGGATGCACAGGTGGAAAAATACACATGGCAAAGCAATCCAACAGTGCGGCGTATCACGACCCGCCCTGACCCTACTCGACCTGCCTGCAGTACGCACTACTCGATTAGAATCTGTGTGTGTGATTGCTGACGCATTTCTGCGATACGACACGACATGGCCTGCCCTGGTGTGCGCTTACCTTTAGTAGTCTATTAAATTTGGACTTCAGTCTATTAGGTTGGAATACCACCTGTGTTAAGTAGCGGTCAGCATCAACTACTCCCTTGTGTACTCTGATACTTTGGATCTCAACATGTTCTGTTTAGAGATAGCTGCGTATTCAAACTGAAATTCCCCTAGTAATGGTTTTGGTGACTTCCATAATTTTTTCTTGTGTGAAATCATGGTGAAATATGTAGACTAAAGGATTTACAGCATCTCTTAGGTGTTCACTACTATTAATTCTTTGAGCCGGATGATACCCTACAGTCCACCTGTACTTTCTTTCCCTGCCAGTCTATGCGTTGAAATCTCTTTATAAGATTTTCACATGATGTTTAAGGACTTTGCTGATTGTTTCCTCAAGTAGTTCCCAAACATCTTCAACTTTTCGAGGATTTATCTTATTGTCAGTGTTTATGTGTGCATGAGCATTGATTAAAGAGTATGCTTTGTTGCTAGGTTTCACTGTGAGTAATGTGGTTCTTTCAAAGGTAGATTTAAACTTGAGTGCTGAATTTGCTGAAATATAATCTTTGTGAGTTTGCTGCCAGATTGTGTCAATGAAAGACAAGCTTTTGGCAGCGTACTCTGCTGCCATCTTCAAGTCTGATGCTCACGCTGTGACAACCTGAGCTGCACTGCCATTCACTGGCATCAATGTTTCTTGTGTAGCATACCCTTTCTATCCCCCTCCACCATCTCTCTCCATCATTCCTAGTGGCTGTGTCTCCATATTGCACCCATAACACTGGGTGGGCAATGATCATTGGCCACCCAGCACTATGGTCACAATATGAAGCTGCAGCCAGCAGAAATGACGGAGCGGTGTGGTAGGGATCATAGGTCACCCAGTGTTACGGGCACAGTATGGAGCCGTAGCCGGTGGGAATGATGGAGGGGGGTGATTGGGAGGTGTAAGAGGGCTAGAGTATATAAAATACGTCACTGCCAGAGAACAGCAGTTCAGCTCTGATTGTCACAGGATGAGCATCAGACCCGAAGATGGTGGCAGAGTACGCCGCCGAAAGCTCACCTTTCATCAAAACAGTCTGGCAGTGAACCCACGAAGATTATATTTCAGTGACTCACTAGAAAAACCTTCATTTACACACTGAATCTGCTATTGCTTTTATCTCAAAATGGATGTTCCAAATTGTGGTAGATTCTCTCAAATTTTTATGGATGGTTTGCCTTTGTAACTCCTAAATCAAGATGGTTCAGGAATGTTTCCTGTATTGCTGTAATCTGAATATAAAATTTATTTATGATGTTTATTAGTTGTTTGAGTTTGCCCATTTTTAGTAAGTTGCTTACATTGTCTGTACCTGTGTAGTTCCTTTTCTTGGGACAAAGAGATTTTGAGAAGCTCTGATCCCACTCAGCATGATGCTTCCATTCCTCCAGAATCTGATGATTGGCAGAACCCAAAATGTATGCGTCCGGTGCCTGGAGTAGTTGCTTTGATTGAATACAATCTCTCATGCCAGGTGTACAAGTTGAATGTAAGTGATTGGAGTGATCACTTGATGTCATCACATAATTACTAATCGATTGTTGTGATTGAGAGATGCCACATGATCTGCGGCTGAAGTCTCTATTATGGTTATCTTTATTCTAGTCAACCAATCTTCTTCCTATATCTGGGCTTGGGACTGGCAACTGAAACCGCTGAGCTACTCAATCGACCCAGCTATTGCAGCAGGATCAGTTACTAAATGTCTACTGGTTTTAGTTTTATAAAACTATAATTTTTGCATGATATGTTGGTTGTAGAGCATGATCTGTACTTCCATATATATATCTAGCCAGTCTGATGTTCTAGTGACTTGGTTAAGACAGGCAAGTTTCTATAAGGAAAGTAAGCGGAGGAGGTGGGATTTGAGGACAATTGGAAGTGTAAGTATGAATACTAAAAATGTGTTTGGTACTCAGTTGATAAAAATGAGTCTTTGGTTGACATCTTTCTGTAAAATACTAAAAGAAGGTAGGAACTAATATAAATTTAATACATTATAAATGAAAAAATAGTGTAAGGAATAAATGAAGAAGAAATAAGTGCTCTCAAAAGAATGAAAATTGGAAAAATCATTGGGCGTAGGATATATTCCTATCAAGTTGGTGAAAAGGCCACTGAAATTTAGTGGTAAAGGTGCATGGAAATTTGTATAATAAGTGTCTAATTCATCCCTCATTACTGGAAAGAATCCCATATTTTTCCAGTTCATAAGAAAAGCTCCAAGGCTGTCTACCATAGAGGAATAAGTGTTACCATTAACATTGGAATCACATATGGAACAGTAATAAAGCCAAAGCTTGGGGAAGAAAATTCCTTTGGAGAATAAAAGTTGTAAGAAAGAATTGCTTGCAGTTGTCATCCTAGTTATTTATTTTATTTATTTATCGTGTGATTATTTAACAAGGTACACAATAGGAAATGTACATATCACAAGCCTGTACAATTTCATATCAGTAGATCTAATGTTTTAATCCAGTCAACTACACTGATCCATGCATCATTTATTTCCATCCTAGTTATACCATGTTATGTAATATCTTCAACTGGGAAACCTGATAGTCCTTTCTTTCTTATTCGTTCTTTTTCTTCGATATTCTATTTAATTCGAATGGTCACCAACCCCTATAGTTTTACAGTAGGAACATCTAATCAGGGGTAATATTAAATGTTGTCCAAAACTCAGAATGAATTTTAAAGTCCAGTATTTTATTGTTAAAAGTTCTCAAGCATCACTACTCTAGCAACAGAAATGGTTTCCACAAAGACTTCGTTACAAAAATTGCGGATTAATGCCACTAGACTTATCTACACCCCATTCAGTCACAATTAAAATTAGCTTCACTTGAAACTTCCTACTCCTGATGAAGTTTTCCTTACTGACAAATTAAATTCAGTAAAAGAAGTTTGTTTACTAATGATCCACTTCAAAATTAATAAAAACTTTAGTACAAATCTTCCAAGTTCAGCTGCTCAGGATTAGCCTACTGCTCCGCCTCTGTCCTTGACCCATCATGCCCACCCTCAACACATTCACCCTCCCACACTGTCTGAAACTAAAAAGCAGCCAAGGTCACACCTCCAGTTTCTGATATAGCCTTGCTTGAAGGGACGCTACCTCCGGCGAAATTTCCACTGTGTCTCACCCGTCATTTGTCGCCATTTCTACCCTCTCTCTCTGCTTGGTTTGGGGATTCAAGCATTCCCACCAAGTTTTTCCGATTTCCATGAAATTTTGTAAGTGCTTTATGTCATAAATTTTCTCATATTTACTTTCATTTTGTTGTTATTAATTCCTGAAGTCTGAAAACCTATTTTTTTAGATCTACTGTCAAAACTGTTTGTTCTAGCGTTTTTGTTCTAACATCCAGAAATCCTACATATTTTGATGATTGTTTTAGTGTAGCTTACTCCCATTTAAAAGCCTTTAATTAAAAAGGTATTGTCTCTCCAAGTTTTCATTTATCTTTGACCGCCATCATTAAATTCAGATTAAATATCTTATATTAGTAGAGCATTGTTTTGATTGAAACTTATATCAAACTTGCTTATAAAAAAATGTGCTCCCATAAAAATAGGGTGCCTCCCAGAAATTTTGCTGATTTCACTTTTACCTTTTCTAGAGGTTCACCCCGATGCATTAATAACTTTCACTAACTTTTAAAATTCTTCCATTCAAACCCAACGATCTCAAACTACTGTCATCTTATTTCCACAAAAATATCTTTAATATGTTGTAATTTTCTTTTGATTACCATTTTAATTCGTGACTTGTCATTTTTTTCTGTAATGAAAAACTACCTTAAAACTCAATAAAATCCTCTCGGGTGTCCAGCCAGATGGTGTTGTAAAAACACAACGTTACGACAGCTAGCTGTGCTGTCTTCATCAGGTATCTTGTAGTTGTTGCAAGCTGACTGTCACTGCCTCGACTGGCTTAGCCACCCATTGAACTTCCTTTATACCTTCAGCAATGGCGTGCAAAATCCTGGCACTGTATGGGATAATAAGTACCTTCTGGCCTCCCGCCGAGATATGTGATATGCTGCGGTTGGTAAAAGATGACTTAGGTTTGAGGACAACTGGG
The DNA here is from genome assembly GCA_031002005.1 of Vandiemenella viatica. Lineage (NCBI taxonomy): Eukaryota > Metazoa > Arthropoda > Insecta > Orthoptera > Morabidae > Vandiemenella > Vandiemenella viatica. The sequence goes on along the minus strand of CM061921.1, from coordinate 274,328,918 downwards.
ATCTATTCCATACCGTGTGAATGCGGCAAACTATATATATCGGTCAGACCATCAGAACGATCGAAAAGTGCCTTACCGAACACAAACGACACCGAAGGTTGATGCAACTGGAAAAGTCTGTGATAGCCGAGCATGCCTTCGATGAAGAACACAGGATAGAATTCGACAAGACTGTAGTGCCGGGGTAGGGCTTCTTTCTTTTGGAACTCGGTCATAAGCGAGGCGTTGGAGATCCGGCTAAATGACAACAACATAAATAGGGACGGCGGGCTCTATCTGAGCAAAGTCTGGAGACCAATCATTAGCGATCTCCGACGAGAGCGAAGCAGATCTGCACAGCAGGACGTAGAACACGCAAATGACACCAGTCAGGTGCCGCAGCGGACCGCAGATTAAGCCAGCGCTCTCAACCAACCAGAACGAGTGGGCCTTTCAGCATTGTGCATCGCCAGAACATCTGGGTGGTAGGGGAGTGGGCGTCGTAGTGAGCCCAAGATTTTGCGCACTATTGCTGGAGGTATTTAGGAAGTTCAATGGGTGGCTAAGCCAGTCGAGGCGGTGACAGTCAGCTTGTGACAACTAGAAGATACCTGATGAAGATGGCACAGCTCTCTGTCAAAACATATCTTAATTAGTTGACTACCATTCTTTCATGCCTGTGAGGGGGTACCCAAAAAAAATCAGAATTATTTTTTAAAATCTATATATTTTCAACTTTATTACAAAACAAACTTAAACCCTTCAGAATATTCTCCATTACAACTAATACATTTGTCCCACCAGTATCCACTGTTTGAAACATTTTCTGTAGTCATCTTTAAAGGTGGCTGACAGCTCCTCCCTCGTTTTTTTCTTGACCTGTTCAATGTTGCCAAATCAGTGTCCTTTCATGCTTCTTTTCATGCATAGAAATAATTTTAAAAAAAGTCTCAAAGAGCTAGGTGAGGCAAGTAAGGTACATGGGGTAGCGGAACAATGCCATTTTTAGCTAAAAACTGCCTGAAAGAGACAGCTGTGTGTGCAGGTGCACTGTCGTGATGGAAGAACCAGTATCCTGTCTACCACAAATTGGGTCCTTTTTGATGAACACTGTTACATAATCTTCTTAAAACTTCCAAATAAAAGGTTTGATTGATGGTCTGATGTGAGGGAACAAACTCTGAATGAACTAAACCCTTGGCATCAGAAGAGTAAAAATGATGTTTGATTTGACGACATTTTTTTGGATGGGGTGACAATTACATCTTCCATTGGCTTGACTGTTGCTTTGTTTGTGGGTTGTAATCATAGCACCATGACTCATCACCAGTAATGACCTTTGACTGAAAATCTATATCAATTTCAAGCTGTTGTTTCAAAGCACGACATGTTTCAACTCAACATTCTTTTTGACTGTCAGTCAGAGCCCGAGGAACAAACTTGGCAGCAACCGTTTTCATTCCCAAATCTTTGGTTAATATTCACTGAACCAAGCTCCAAAATAACCCACTAATCTCTAACAGGTGATCAGTTTTCTGTCAACAGTCTGAGAACACAGGCTCTTGATTTTTTTCAACATTTTCGTCAATTCGGGCAGTTGCTGGACATCCAGAATGAGGTTTGTCATCAATCAACATGTCACCATTTGTAAACCGAGTGAACCACTCGTACACTTGATTTTTTCCCATAGCGTCATCTTAGTAAGTTGTTTTCTACATTAAAACAGTTTCAGCAGTATTTTTACTGAGTAGAAAACAAAATTTCACAGCTGTACGTTGTTCACTTTAAACTAGCCATCATCAAAAATGAAACAATAACAAAACAGCGCTAGCAAAAACAATCACTGTAGATTAAAAGAACAAGGCACGTAAACAACACAGGTGGCACTGAAGGGCAATGAGTTGCACTATAAATGCCTAGCGGCAGAGATGTGTACTACACAAGCTCTGCCCACGGCAATGCTATTCCGGTTATTTTTGGGTGCCCCCTTATATGTAAATCTGTTGGCTATTGTGTCATTTCCACTACAAGGCTCTTTTGTTCTAATATTTTACATAACTCCCTTTAGAAAATTCGTACGACATTGAGACTACTACCAATGTGATTGTTATGTTCTCTTCTAAACCTGACAGTGTTATCTTTTGAGGGCAGTCAGCATTGCTTTGGGTAACTTACCCAAACCGATACCAACCATTCTCCCTTCTCATTTTCAATTGCCTGTGTAGCCAACTATGTTACAAAGTGTGGCTTTACGCTTTACAGTTGACAAGTTGTATATAGATAATAATATATTTACAATAAAGCTGGTTCTACAGAAACAAATATCCATAAATAAAGAGAGATAATTGATATTAATTGATTTAGAAAAGGCTTTTGATAACAGTATCATTAAACCAAGTCCTTAGAAAAATTAATTTAAATAAAAGTTATATTTCCACAATCATGCAATTATATAAAGACCAACAGACTAGGATAAAATAAGCTGTTGCACACTTTCCAACCCACTAGAAAGATAGAAACTGATTTGTTGTATATACTCCACACTTTTCAAAATGTACCTAAGGGCCTTTTGGTAGAATAGCAAAAGAAGAATCGTCCAGCTGGTATATATATAAGTGACAATTACCTCGAGACTTTATTTGTAGACAATCAAGTTACAATGGCCAAAGACAATTATGACGATGATGATGAGAAATTGAAAGAAATATACAAGAAACATTGACATTAGGTAACTTCATAAAGGTAATAAATGTCATAGCGTGGGAAGCAGATGATGTTCTAACAATGGGTGGAAATAAAAATGTACAACAATAGATGAAGAAGGAAATGGCAAAAAAGAAATATCCTCAACAATTACACAAGAGAGATCTAAACAGTTTATTATGGCCCTCCTACATAACTAGAAGAATGAGGAAAAGAAAATATTTTAAAAAAACAGTTCCTTATTTACCCTATAGTTCAGTGGAACTGAAGCAGACAAGTTAATGTGAAATGAAGAAGAGTAGAGCCTTGTATGATATGGACATATTGGACATGTCACAGGAAGGATGGCCCAAAAAACACGGAAGTGGCATCCAATGGAGAGAGAAGAGGGGAAGACATCTTGAAGGATGGACAAAGCACATGAATGAAGATATTCACATGAGAGGTTTAAAAGAAAATCGGTGTACTGATAGAAGTGACATTTTGGATGTTTACTTAACAAATAGTGAAGCATAGTATACTGGGAAGGTGGGTGGTGTATGTTACAGTGCAAATACACTATTATTGTTAAATAATGAATGAGCCAATGTAGGTATGCCCAGAAATTAAGGCCATGTATTTTTGCCGTATTATAAATTCCTTACTCCAAAATGGTGCACTACTCTTTTAGGTATGATAAAGTTAAATATAACATACTCTGTAAATTTCTGCATGCAAGTTTCTCTTCCAAGTTGAAAATTTGACTGTAATGTTAATGTCAATAAATGTTAATAAGTTTTAATTGATTGACATTCCTCTTAAACAGGGAATTGATGATGTAACGGGGGAACCTTTAGTGCAGAGACCTGATGATCAGCCAGACGCTGTTAGAAGACGGCTGGAAGTGTATACAAAAAACAGTTCAACCTCTGCTTGATTTCTATAAGATACATGGTATATTAAATGATTTTTATGGGCGAACTTCAAATGAAATCTGGCCGCAGGTATATGCGTATATATCACAGTTCATTGATTCTAAATTAAAACTTGATGTGGATTGTAGAAGACAATGAACTGTGCTGACTGAGAAGTATCTGAGAAACAGCTTCTTAATTCCAAGAGTGCCTACAATAAATTAAAATATGGTATATTAGTATATAGTACTGGAAACTTCTAGGAAAGAAGAGGTATACATAGTATTTTTAAATTCAAGGATAACAAGGAATAATTTAGATATGGATTTTATTTTCATTTGTTTGCATGATTATTCTAGGATCATAATGTACATTTTTGTTCTTTTAAATAGCTGTTATTTTTAGGTCATGGCAAAGGTTCGTTTTATGCAATTGCTTTAAGTAATATATCATAAAAGATAAACGCACAAATTTAATGAACTCTGGATGTTTTTAGAGATTATTATTGTTTTACGTTTATAGAAATTTTCGGTTTCTGTTGTTTGGAATTTGTAATTCTCTAGAGACTAGCATATAAAGTAGGGTATATATATACCCACAGATTTGGCTGAGTGCATTAAAACATTTCCATTTTCTGTAATCATCTAATTGAATTCTGGGAATGGCCCCAATCACTTCTTCTAAAACAGCTTAATCCACACAAATTGACATGAATATAGTGGACAGACAGCGACACTCACTCTCTCCCCACTAGGGTTGATTGGTGGCCATTATGAGGCCAGAGTTGTGTGACTAGTGAAACTCTGCCATAAAGCTGCTTGAAACATCCTTAGGCCTTTTGCCAAATGCCACATCGATATGTTAGTCTCATGTTGTGGTTTCTTAAAATGGTCACAACACAAAATTCCCATTGTGGCACTGACAAAAACAGCCAGAATGCATTGTGGCTATCTCAAAATGGCCACAACATGAATTTTGCATCATGGCTCTCATGATATTTGACCACAACACATTGTGGTTATTAAGAAAAGCCACTTTGCATTCTGAACGTTAGCTGATGCAATCATGACACAACGAGCAGGTTGTAAATACATTTTCTGAACGTTAATTAACAATCGGTAATATTAAGAAAATAAAAGTATTTTTTTCATTACCGTTTCCTTATCTTGTCAGATATAAGTTGACAGTAAAATTATTAAAATAAAGTTGGTAACAAAATTGCCAATAATGTTGCAGAGTTATTTAAAAAAAAAAATTGTTACCATGACATTTTATCAAGTGTGGTGTGTGAGAAGGAAAGAAATGGCCTTACATTCGGGAGGACCCGGATTCGAATTCCCATCCGGCCATCAAGATTTGAGTTTTCCATGGTTTCCCCAAATCATTTCAGGTGAATGCCATGATGGTTCCTTCAAAAAGGCCATGGCCACATTGATTCCCGTTCCTTGCCACCAGTCTTTTTCCACCTTTAATAACATCAACAGGGCGTAAAACAGTAAGCAAGAAAAAGTGAAATTTTTGGGTTATGTTGTATGCTCTTTAAGCAATATTTTCATTTTTATCAATACTGCATCTTCTACAGTAACACATAATTTTAGAAAAGGCTGAAAATTTAAAATTAATTTTAAAAAAATGTGTGTTATTTGTGAAAATGATATGTCAGGAGTTCACAAGTGTCATGAATATGTTCACATTATCTGTGGAGAAAGCGACAAATGTTACTTGTAAGCTCTGTTTAAGAAACAACAGCATCAATGGTGAGAAAGAAATTCCAATTCCGGCCAAAAGAAACAGGCACATGAAATGATTTCATTGTCCAACTCAAAATTTTCTGCAGTTGAAATTTATTCTATTGTTTTAGTTAGGGTACCCAAAGTTCATGAAGATGTGCAGCTCCCAGCAATGTTTTAGCTGTTTTTATCAGCATTAATCCAGCAGCTATCTATTTGTTAGTAAACAAGAAAGGTCTTTCGCTCGACTCTTAATGAATTTACAGTTACACATAGTAACTTTAACATTCGGGACATCTCTCAATTCCTCTAACACTTTGCTTAGCATTTGTGTTATCATCTGGAATTCAGCAAGGCTTTATAATGTGTCACTGTAAAAGATACTGTATTGATAAAAAATTCAAATGTTGCTCAAAGAAATTAAAATGTAACTCAAAACGTCATGGAAATGGTTCTTGTAAAGGTAAATAACTCTGCAACATTATTGATAATTTTGTTACAAACTTTCTTTATACTAATAATTTTACTGTAACTTATTACTTCAGACAATGATTAAAGATAAAGAAACAGTAATGAAAAAGAATGTTTATTTTCTTAACATCATCTGATTGTTAATTAACATTCAGAATATGTAGTTACAATCTGCCTGTCATGTTGTGGTTGTATAGCTAACGTTCAGAATGCGTTGTAGCTTTTCTTAATATCCACAACACGTTTTGGTCAAATATCATGAGAGCCACGATGCAAAATTTGTTTTGTGGCCTTTTCGAGATAGCCGCAACGCATTCTGGTTGTTTTTGTCAGTGCCACAATGGGAATAACATGTTGTGACCATTTTAAAGAAACCAGAACGCATTTTGGTCTTTCTTTTGCTCACTGAGCGTTTTTAATCTTTGAGTGTAACATATATAAAACTTGTTGCTGTCATTTTATATTTCCTAGAAAACTGAGGTATCAAATTGCTCAGTGGTTGGAAATGTTAATTTTTTTCAAAAACAGTTAGTTGTATTTTTTATGTGAGTTTTTATGTTTAAAACCTGTGTCACTTGCAAAGAAAAAACCAATGCCATCTCCTAAAACTGGTATTTTTAAATAAATGATAAGTATTGAAATGAATCAAGTGTTTCTTTTGTTGGCATTATTTATTTAAATTCTGTGTTAATTATAAGGAAGCTGATAGTCTCTGAAATATGTACCACTATCCATTCAAAAACTGCACAGTTGTTACAATCTTAATGTTTTGTATTTTTTCCCTTGTTTTGAACTAATTTATTGTTTATGTCATTAACACTATAGTATTATGTGAGTGAAATATGTCCATACTAAAGAATCATGTAGATGAAGAATATTTGTTGTTTGTACTTAAATGGTTGGAAGGCTCTCGAATATCATTAATTACTTGTAGAACTGTGTTGTGTCTTCAGATGCAGTGAACATTCCTCAAAAAGTTCCTGGGTAAGATGGGTGCAAATTATTTATAATTTTATCCATTATATTTCTAATGTATTAACTGCTGTTTAGGCAAATTATGTAAGAAAATTTATTATTTTTTCATTTATCTGGCTATAAATTGTGTGCAACTATGTATATCTTAAATATATATATTTTTTTTTCACATTTTAAAGTGCAGTAACATCAGGAAGACAGAAATTGTAAAATCACAGCAACAGAATAATAGTTAACCTTTGAATTTATTATATTTGTATTATGCTTCAGTTTTTATTCTGATGAATGCATGTGGATAAGTATTTTTCTACTGAGTGAACTATAAATTCTGTACCGAGAAGAATTTTGTTGCAGATTTGCTTCATGGTTACTATATAAACTTGAAATAAAAACAATTTTTAACTCTTAGAATATGGTTCTCTAATTGCAGTCTTGTTTTGGAATGTGTTGCAAAAAAAATTTAGCTAATTAATTTGTGAATTCTTCATATAAAACCCTTCTTACCTCATCGCTGAATCCGTTAGGAATGCAATGCACTGACATCAATGCCTAGTCCAACCTAAAAAATAAGCTCAGAACCTCTATCCTTTTTTGGATTGGCAATTCACAAAATTGACTCTCCAACCTCGTGTTTAGGAGCCATGCTGTCGATTTCCTACAAAGAATGTTAACATTTTGTGATGAAAAAATCTGCATGCTGGTTTCCAGAAAATTTGTTGTCATGAATTTGATAAATTTTTATACAAATTATCTTATAAATGCAATTATTCTAATCTTACAGCTTTTTGTCTTGTTCAGCATTCAATTTTGTGTGATAGTTGTATCAGAGTAACAATTCAAGGTGGGCTTTATATGAGAAAAATTACTAAATCATTCTTGTACTGTGATTTTGTGCTGAATAATAAACTAAAGATCTCTGGAAACCAAACTAGGCCATAATGCAGATTTTTCAAAGGTCTCCTCTTTTTTGACATTAATTGGGGGAAAAAATTATGTTTGGTGTGGTGGGGTTAGCCAGCTATATAGCAAGATAGTTGAGTTTACTTTAATTACAGTTTCATTACAGGAATAAATACCGCTCTTGACAGTGATACAATGACAGTAGATGTTTGTGAACTAGCCTAATTTTATAAAGCATTGATGTTAAGAAAATATTATTTTGTATACCTGCTGTGTTTTGGCTCACAATAATTGAGAGTTTTTGGCCAAGTGGAAATTCATATAGTCGTGTATGTGCTCAAAATGCTAATTAATTATGAAGCAAGGCAACTGTTAACAACTATAGGAAGAGTTTTGAAATCTTATTATTTTGATCCTAGTCACACTCTTTAGCATGAATGTTAAATTAGCCGCTAAGTCTGGTTAAAAATAGTGTTCAAATGAAGGCATTACCAATCTTTAAACACAAAGTTGCGTACCAGTCATTTCTATTTATTATCCTGAATAATGTATGGAAGATCGAGCAAGCGAGTTGTATGTAAATGAAGAAGTTCCGAGTGTTGGTTTAATGTGTTAATTTATCTTTGTTGAAAAAAATCTTCCCATTTTAGATAATCTATTGTTATGTTGATGTAGGTTGTCACTTAACTGAAAAGAAATGTTCCTACCCATATTTTAGTGTGGTTTACTAGGCTGCTTTGATAGATTGTTGTATAATGATTGTATTTTGTGTTGTTGATGTTAGTATGGATTGTTATTATAAAAGTTAGTTAGTTCTAGGTTACTGAGTGCATGTTGTTTCATTCTGGCTCCCCTTACCCTCCCTGTCCTTTTATTTTAAACTTTTGCTGCCATATCTGTCAATAGAGTGACTAATATGCAGACTTTTAAAAGCGGTGAAAAAGAAAACATATATGGTAACTCATTATTAGGCAACTGTGTGGCAAGAATACATCCCTGTTTTATTGTCTAATTTATGTAACATTGCAATTTGTATTCTTTACTATCCAGTTTATCATTGTATAGTTTTAAAATCATGCCTTAAAAGTGATTTCACAAACTCCATTCAGTTCATAAATTATAGACTGAATACTACAATTTTTTGCCATGTATTTGGTTAATACTGATTATAGAAATAAAAAACAGTAAATTGAGTAAATTTATGAATTAAAATGTTAAATACTGCTCAGACGTTTTTCCCAGTAAATATGTTACCTGAAGTATGTGGTGATATTCTCTCTCTTCATATATTTAAACAGTCATGAATCTAATTACTCAGTATAGGAGCAATATTTTTTCAGTGTGCAAACAATTTGCAGGATCTGTTATGAAACAGTTTGGACTTAAAACTAAAGTACATTTTGTTTGCTGTGTATCTTTTTCTTTCTTTTTTATCCCCTCAATAATTTTTGATATCAGTGAATTTGGAAATATGCTTAGTTTCTGTTAGGTAGTATGTGGACCATCGAAGCATCCATTTCACACTACTTGTTTTATGGTTATTAACTGATTGTGCATTTGAAAGTTAAGAAGCCAGTAATTTCATTCAGCATGTTAAAGCAATGCCAGGGGGGATATGGTGGTGATGGGTTTCAATGTTGGCAGTAGCATACCAATCACTGTGTAGTTACTATGGAAATGCTGGGACGTTTACCGTTTAATTCCTCGCAGTACCTGTTATTGAGAGTAACAAAACAATTCTATCACAGAGGCTGTTCATGAAAAGATGACAATACTTACTGCCAATGTTTAAAATAAATATTCTTAATCACACCTTAGGCATCAACAGGATGTATCACTGCATAAAAAAGGAAAAAGATAATTAACATCTCAGTAATCTGTGACTTTCTTTGGTGTATTCCAGTTTTGTTGGCCTGGAGATTGTTTTTATAACTGGTGTGAAATCAATAAGTCTCAACTGCTTTACACAAGCATGTTACTCCAATGATTGTGATGAAGATTAGTAATTATACATGACTGCCAACCTCATAAATGAAAATATTAGAAACATAAAATTATTGGTATTGCTACTAATTATCTCGCAGTATAACTAAAGCATGACAAACTTTAAACACTGAAATTTTTACCATATTATAAGCTTAAAAGATACAGCTAAGCTGAAATGAAGTTTGAACCAGAAGATAAATTTAAAATAATACACATATGACCTTTGTGATACATTAGTTCCTTGATTATTGTTATTTAGAAAATAGATGAATTATTCAACATTTGTTTCATTGCAGATACAAAATTTCCTCCTAATTGATTAAGTATCATACATTTGTTTCATCAACTTAGCAAAAGGGGTCTTATTTTACAAAGTCAAAATTATGATAAAACATACATTTTGGAAGAGAGTATGCAACAGATTCATCAAGTGTTCACTCCTGGTCTGAGAAAATCAGCTTGCCAAGCCATCCAGGGACTGTATATTCCCCAACCAACCGATTGATAAGTGTTGAAAAAGCAATATCCTTTCAAACCATACAAATTATGGCAGGTGCAAGCTGTTGCTAAAAATGATAAAGAGCAAAGAATCAACTTTTTGTGAGTATTTACATAATCAAATCGTGGAAGATAATTGCTTAATGTCTTAAGTTTTTCTTTTTAGTGACGAAGTTTTATTTCATACCAGTGGCAGCCAAAATGATTCGCTTAGAGAGTGACAATACTGAAATTTTCAATGAATTAGGCTTGTTTTTTAAGTGAAAGATGCAAGGAAGGATGTTGACTAATACTCTAGGCAACTTAAAAATTTACTACATTTAAATGTCTCGTTACCTGCGTGTGCTGGATTAAAGAAATAATTTTTAAATTGAAGGAATTGATGATAAAATAACTAAACAGTAAACAATAACTGACTAGCCAAAAAATCGAGGAGATGAGCTACAGGCAGTGCTAGATTAGCCAACAGGCATGACTAGGCAGTAGCCTGGTGCTTCTGATTTTTAAGGACCCCATGAGAGTTAACATTTCTTAATCAAATAAAAACATTATAAATGAATAGTATAATCAGAAATAAAACAATGAAAATATTGTACAAAGCTTGCAAATTATTATTATTATTGGTTTCATTGTAGTGCAAGATAAATGAAAGTAGTTTTCAAAGTATCATAAAAATGTAAAATTAGTTTTTTTAATTCAATTAAAAAAAATGGATCTATTCAATTAATCATCTAAAAAAACCTTATCTTCGTTCTTACAAAATATAGATTAAAAAAAAGTAGGGCTTCATGAATTTTGAGTGCCTAGGACTCCATACTTTCTTAACTAGGCACTGCCTTTAGGATACAGCCATTTTCTTCAATAACCTTGATGGCTTACCCTTTACAACAGTGGAACACATTTCATTTGAGAGATGTTTCTGCCACTTGCATTCATAAACTTGTGCAATACTCCTTCAAAGGTACTAAGAAATAGAAAAAGTATTGCCTCCTCACATTGACAAAGCTTCTAGGGCATGTAGTTGAATTCCTGTACTGCTCAAACAAATATTTTTAAAAAATCCAGTTGTGTTCTTTTAATAATTCAAAACAATATATATATAGTACAGACATGCAATAAAAAATTAATATAATTTGGTTTAATCTTCAATGACTTAACATACTGGAGGGGTGAACATTCAGCAGAAATTTGTGAAGAAACTTCATATTCAATGATATGGTTCAAGATTTAACTACATATTAAGCCACAGAAAACAAAATAATGTTAAGAGCCACTGTCTGAATCAATTAAAACACTAAAATGAGTGATATGAAAAGTCCATTTTTCAGTTCAATTTCTGGAAAATAAATCAATAACTGTCTTTTTGAAGTTGTCGGTGTTACGAATGATTTTTCACAAGTAAGCACGCATAAAGCGGTGAGTCGGTTCTCTTTCATCGTGTTTCTAAGAAAGGTTTACCCTATGTCATTGTAGAAAGACATTTTTCAGCTTCTAATGTTGACACAGGCTTTGTTATCAACAGTTTTAAAAAAATATATATTTCTTGAAATGTATCAGTCAGGTCATCAGTGAAGTCATTTTCAACAATGAATGAAAAGAATGGAATGGCACCAGAAATTGCTCTTAATTCTGGTCTTGAATAACACACTTCAAGTTCACCGTGCAATCTATTCTCTTCCAAAAATGGGCACTTCTTTATCATATCACTGAGGTATTTGGTAGGAAATTTTGTTTGATAACTTTCAAATATTTCAACATCAAAAAAATTTGATGCTGTGAGGTATCCTGTAAACTGAAATCTAGTTTTTATTTCTGAAACAATAATATTGCAAACTTCTAAAGATTTTTTCTTTCAGTTCTCAGAATAATCGCATCGCTATCTTATCACAGAAATTGTTTTCATACCCTCCCATTTCATCATTAATATCACTGGCCTGTTCTCTAATTCTTTGAGCCTCACATCCAGGAGGACGCGGGTTCGAATCCCCGTCCGGGCATCCAGATTTGGGTTTTCCGTGGCCTCCCCAAATCATTCCAGGCGAATGCCAGGATGCTTCCTTCTAAAGACCATGGCTAAATTCCTTCCAGTTCCCTGCCCCCAATCCCATCCCGCCTCTAATTACCTTGATGTCGACAAGGGGAAAAGCCATAAGTAAAAAAATAATTAAAAAAAGTCTAATTCTTTGAATGGATGTTTCAGGGGTCTCCAAAATCAATGTCTTTCTTTTATAGTCATTTAAAAACTATTTCTATGTGGTCATTATCTTATGATATAACATGAAATAACGTTAACCAAAAAAACAAAGTTCTTTATATTGAGCATAGTTTTATATGCACATGCTTGTTGATGAGTAGAAGGCATATGTATTTCTTCATTGTTTTCAATGGTTTCCATTGTATCTACTAAATTGTTTCTGTATTCGTAAATATAGCTGACTCCTTGAGAATGAAAAATCTATCTGGTTTGAGGTGCTTCTGGAAATCTTTTCTGCAAAATCTCATCTAAAACTCTTGCTCTTTGAGATGAACTTGAATTCAAAGAGCAAATTCTGGAAAGATTTGCAAAAAAATGTGCACTTCCCGATTGATGGAGGCAATTTTTAACATTAAAAGATTTACTTAGTGTGTATAGCAATGAGTAAAATTCGAATGAGGAAATATGTCTTTAATAGGGTATTTTAATGTGTGTGTGAAAAAAGTGCACAAATAAGGTACATATTGTAAATAATCAAAATGTTAATTTTAATTCATAAAAACACAAAACATAAAAATTACTTCATTTAAAAGATTCAGTATATTTCATCTGTCACGAAACTGTATCTGCCATAATGGTTTCCTATGTGACGTTATCTTATAGTAAATATGAAGGCATGCCTCACACTGCGCAGTTTGGAAGCGATATGACTCATGTTTGAGTATTGTCAGTTTGAGTTGCTTTCAACTATGATACCCTGAAGTGACACAATGACACTGAGGATACTGTATAGTGATACAGTCTCTTTAGTCTGCCTCTAGCTGTGGTGAATGTTGTTCTAATAAACATCCCTGCTGTTGCTTCTAATCTAGTTTTTCATTAAGTGATGATGTCAATGTCGCCTATTGTCCCTACAACTATTATAGAAAAATCCAAAGAATATGGTGCCATTTTAAGTCATTCATACTAGAGAAAAAACATAAACAAACAAACTTCCAAAAGATAACGCTCACTTATGAAGTTTTGAAGTTGTGATAAGAATCTTAAGCTGAAGAAATAAATGTGCAAAGTTTGTAACGTTGTTTTAATTGGGTAAATTCTCTGTCCCACATGCCCAACGAAAGTTGATATTTACTACGGAATAAAACATTCTCTCATAATACATAGACTAATTATAACTTCGCAATTGTGTGTGTGTGTGTGTTCAAATGATAGGTTTGCTACCGAACAAATGAAGGCTCACTAAATTTATCTTCTTCTTTTATTAAACTGTTTGTTGATTCTTTCACCTACATATCTGATTGATTAGTACAAAAATGCTTTCTGTTGATTAATATTGTTTGTTAACTGTTTAATATTTTAATCAATATCGATTGTTTCCCCGCCCCCACTTTGAACTGAATAATATTGCGCTCTTCTGACAGGTGTTTCATATGAGCAACATAGAAAATACAGAAGAAGATATTGAGGCTCAAGACAAAGTGGCTTATGGTATTAGCTCAGATATGGAAGAATAACAGCTTCCAAATGCTGTGAAGTAAACCATAGATGGGAAACTTGTTGCTGCTATTTTTGGTGCATTTTAAATTGCAAAATACTTTGATTAGTTCCTTTTTCAAATATCTCTTGCCTTGACACTCGAACTTGTTTTACGGTTGACAGTTGTTGTTGACTATATAGTGACGTCACGAACCAAAGCAGCATGGCGACAAGTGTTTTCACACGGGAGTTTGAAACGTAAGATTTAAATGCCATTTTAAGGCACTTGTTGATTTCAGAAAATTGAAATAAAAAATATAGTGGCTTTCTATTACCAAAGGATTAAACTAAGCCACATTTCAAAAAATGGTGTAATACTCTATTCTTTTCTGCACACCGTTTAAATTTTGTTTTATTATAGAGGCCTCATCATAACTTTGTGCAATTAATTTTTCAAATGATTTTCCAATCAGTGTGTGAAGTTCTTGCAAAATACAATCTGCAGTAGCACTAGCATGATAGCCATCTGGGTTCGCAGATTTCCAAAATCTTTCTGCTGGTTTTCCACCAACAATATGGCGCTACAATATAACTTATTGAAATTGATAAGACACATCTGTGGTTTCATCAGCTATCATAGCAACATATCCAAACATTGTCGATTTGTTTCCAAATTTTGTCACGATATATACCCAACATGCACTCAAGCAATTAATTCTGAATAGTTTAACTCGTTCCTTTAAGTGCTGTGGATCCTTGCTAGTGACTTTTTTCACAGGTGAGAGAATCTCTGGAATACCGCAAAGCATGTACCGCTCGGTCATGTGCATTTAATTAATAAATAAATATAGTTAATAATTAGTTTTTGTTGTAATAGTAATTTAGAGTTTCAAATTCTGATACATTTGACTACTGTGAGTGTTTTGATTCGTGCAAAAAAAATAAAATAAAATTGATTTAGTGTTGTGATCTGTTCTGTGTTTGCTTACATTTTTGAATGCTAGGCTTAAGTTCAGGTTTTTTAAGTTTAGTTTTTTGTTATAGAATGTAAATATCTTTTGCATTAGTTTTTGGTAGTCATATTATTAGTGATCTTTTCCATAGGCAATGTTAAGTCTATTTAAGTACTGTTTTGTAGATTCTTTTGATAAAGCTTACTTGTGAATTAATTTAGCAGTTTTTTTGTAAGGTGAAGTTCAACAAATTTTCTCTCTTGCATTCTGTACTTTGTTTTTTGTTTAGTTGCTTGTAATCATGAATGAAAAGTGTGAAAATTGCCGTAGATTAGTGAGGGTGTGAATTTTTGGTGAAGGGTGTGAAAAATGGTTTCATTGTGGAGAGAATTGTAGTGGTGTCAAAAATGGAGAAATTGAGGAGGCTCTCCATGGTTCTGTACAGATTGTTTCAAAAATAGGAAGATATGAGAACAGGAGATAAGGATTAGTGCCTTTGAGGCTGAACTGATAGACGCTAGAATGGAGTTGGATAGGCTGCGGAGGGAAGGAAACGTATATGGTTGGGAACTGGTAACGGGGAAAAGGGCAACCAGAACAAGACGGGCTTCCGATTCTTTTGTTGTTGGGGTGGAAAATAGGTATGGAAAATAGGGATAAGCCTTCTGTAGCTGTAGGTTTTGGGGAAATGCAACAGACTTATATTAAAAGCTGTGTAGCTAAGTCTAGTAGGCAGGGATTGGGGAAAAAGAAAGTCTTGCTCCTAGGTTATAGTCATGGACGTGTTGTGAGCCCATTGGAGCAGGAAAAATTAGGATCAGATTTCCAGGTCATGCGCTTCTTCAAATCTACTGCTAGTCTTGCTCAGGTGGTAGAAGGTATTGGTTCTTTGTGTAAAGATTTCACAGATCAGGATCATGTAGTGATACTGGGAGGAGTGGAAAATAGTTTGGACAGGGATGATAGGTATAGTATCAGAGATGACCTGGAGAAAATAGCAAAAGCAACGTGCCGCACTCAGGTCAGTATGATGTCAGTCCTGAGACGCTATGATCGGCCACATATGAACTCTGCCGTTAGGCGAGTGAATCTGGAACTGGAACGGCTTCTTATGTCTGATATTAGCTCTGGCATGGGCTTGGTACCTGTAGATGCTATTGATAGGGGGGTTATCCTAGGCATGCCCAACACCTCAATAGTAGAGGGAAGGTGGTTCTTTCAGATCTGATAGCAGAATGTTTGATTGGGGCCACAAATTCTCATGAAAAAAAATCCTGTTGTTAATGTGTTAGGGCAGCTCCTTTTTCAGATTAGGGTCAAGCATTAGGCAGAGAGTTTAACAGAAATGAGTTTAAAAAATAATTAGTTTTTGGATAGCAAAATTAAAAATGGTGTAGGGATTAACTTAATTACATCAGAATATCTGAGTATTATCAAAGTGGATGAATTGCTAGTTCACATAAATGAATTAAATTCTATCAATAGAATTTATGTTTTTTGCTTGTCTGAATGTCATATAACTACAGGAATAGGTATGTCAAATGTAACTGTAATTTAGCTTCTCATTATTGTAGAACAAACCTGGAGAAAGGAGGAGTTGTCACTTATATTAGAAATGGTTATAGTTTTGAGGATATAAGTATTAGCAAGTATTGTCTTGATCAACAGTTTGAAGCCTGTGCTATTCAGCTAAATTTTCATAATAGTAACGGTATACAGAGCACCCTCTGGAAACTTTTCTATTTTTCTGAACCAATTTAACTCTTATTAACATTTTTAAACAGAAAACAAGTTAACATAGTCGTATGTGGTGATTTTAATATAGATTTTTTTTAAATAACTTGCCCAGTAAAGTCATTTTGGAATCATTAGTCATTCAGTTAATTCAATCTAACTCAGGTAGTTAATTTTCCAAACAGAATAATGAATAATAGTCACTCTGCTATAGAAAATGTTTTCCTAGATACCTCAAAATTCAGTTATACAATCAACCCATCTATCAATGGATTTTCGGATCATGATGCCCATTTATTAACCATCAACACTTCAGTAGGAACAAGCAATGTTTTTAAACTTTAGTGTGTAATAAATGATGAGTTGGTTACTTGTTTTAGAAAATGCCTCAATACAACAAACTGGGAACATGTTTACAGTGCACAAGGTATGATTAAAAAACACAACATTTTTAGTAGCATGGTATTAAATTACTTTGAAAGTTGCTTCCCCTTGAAGAAGTGTCATGCTTCTCGAAAATAACAAAAACCGTGGATAACTATGGGCATTTGAACATAATGCATTTGTATATTGCCTCTAGGAACAGTCAAAATGCTAATGTTAAAATACATTACAAACAGTAGTCCAAAATACTGAAAAATGTTATTAAAGAATCTAAAATTATCTACTACAAACATAAAATTCTTGATTCTGAAAATAAATTCAGACAATATGGGACATTGTACAAAAGGAAATACGAAAAAAATAACCAAACAAGTATTGACATTTTTATCAAAGAAAATTCAGTACAATCTAATTTTTCAATTGCTGATATATTTAATAAGTATTTTTATCTGTTGTTGAAAACAGTATAAATTTTCGCAAAAACAGGCTTCATACAAAAAAAAATTTATGTTGTCTTCAGTCTTTCGACTGGCTTGATGCAATCCTCCATCTCTTCCTATCTTGTGCTAACCTCTTCATCTCTACATATCCCTTACAACCCATGTTCTCAATTATCTGCTTCGTATAATCTAATCTCTGTCTTTCTCTACAGTTCTTACTTTCGACCGTTCCCTCCACCAGCAAATTAACCAATCCAGCATGTCTCAAAATATGAGCTACCAGCCTGTCTCTTCTTTCTGTAAGCTTCTTCCACAAACTTCTTTCCTCACCCATCATTTCCAAAACTCGTTCATTTCTTACTTTTTCTGTCCACTTAATTTTCAGCATTCTTCTATAGCACCACATTTCAAATGCTTCAATTTTCCTTCTTTCCGGTATTCTTAAAGTCCACGTTTAGCTACCGTAAAGTGCTGTGCTCCACACATAGAGTTTTAAAAAGTTTTTTTCTAATTCCTAGATCATTATTTGAAACTAAAAGATTTCTCTTTTTCATGAAGGCTCTTCTGCTATTTTGCTTTTAACATCATTCCTGCTTCAGCCATCGGTTGTAATTTTGCTTCCCGAGTAGCAGAATTCACTTACTTCTCCAATTGCATTCGATCCTATTTTTGTATTTAATCTACTAGTATTGGTATCATTTCTGCTACATTTCATTACTTTAATCTTTGATTTATATTCAGTCCAAAATCATCCTTCAGCATTTTGTTCATGCCATTCAGTAATTTCTCAGTATCCTCAGCCCTTTCTGCTATCAAGACAATGTCATCAGCAAATCGTAGCATACTGATTTTTTCTCCCTGAACACTTATGCCACATGGAAATTTTTCTTTTACTTTCTTTATTGCTTCCTCTACATACAAGTTGAATATTAACGGGGATGTATTACAACCTTGTCTCACACCCTTTTTAACAGATACTTGCATCTCATGATTCTCTACTTTTATTACAGCCACTTGATTCTTATATAGTTTATAAAGTATTCTTCTATCGCGAAATTTTATACCTGATTTCTTTAAAATTTTGAACATCTTGTCCCACCTAACAAATCAACAATTGCCATAAATGTATCTTTGTTTTTCTTGATTCGTCCTTCAAGTATTACTCTTAAAGCCAGAATTGCTTCCCTTGTACCATAATTTTTCCTAAACCCAAACTGATCTTCACCTACTGTGTCTTCTACTACCATTTCCATTCTTCTGTATATTATTCTGGTAATTAATTTTGAAGCATGTGATGTTATACTAATGGTGCGATAATTTTCACATTTTTCGGCTTGTGCTTTCTTCGAAAGTGTGAAGATGATATTTTTATTAAAATCGGTAGGAATTTCCTCGGTTTCATAACTTTTTGATATCAGCTTGCATAATCTTTGATTCCTTCTTCTCCTAGGGATTTAAGAAGTTCTGCAGGGATCTCATCAATTCCAACTGCCTTATTTGCTTTCAAGTCATTCAGAGCTCTATTAAATTCTGTCCTGAAAACAGGATCTCCTAAGTCATCAACGTTGACATTGCCTTCCTTTCCCATTATACTATTGTTCAAGTTGTCTCCATCATACAGTTTCTCAATGTATTCCTTCCATCGGTTAGCTCTATCACCTGAGCTTAAAAGAGGTTTCCCATCCGCAGGTTTAATGTTCACACCTCTTTTCTTCATTTCTCCAAAATTCTGTTTGATCTTCCTATATGGAACATCTACTTTACCTACGATCATTTCCTTTTCTACTTCAGGACACTTTTCTTCTAGCCAGTTTTCTTTTGCGTTTTTGCATTTCCTATTTATTTGATTTCTAAATTGCCTGTATTGCTCTCTTCCTGCTTCATCCTGAGAATTTTTGTACCTTCTCTTCTGATCCATCAGTTCTAAAATTTCATCTGTGATCCATGGTTTTCGGGCAGCTGGTTCCCTAAAGCCTAAACATTCTTTACCAGCTTTCATTTTTAGGTCTTTAATGCATTCCGTTTGTCCTTGGTTGAACTCCTTTCAGAGTTACTTCTTAAACCTAAGTTTACCATTTCTGAAAAATTTTCTCTCGTACTAGATTGTTTCAGTTTTTTCACTTCCAGTCTGTTCTGCTTACATTGCTTACTTATTCGCTTGAATTTCAGCCTGCACTTCATTACTATTAAATTATGGTCAGAGTCTATGCCTGCTCCTGGGTCTGCTTTACAGTCTAGAACTTTATTCCTGAATCTCTGTTTGACCATGATATAATCTAGCTGGTATCTGCCTGTATCCCCAGGACGTTTCCAGATGTATATCCTTCTTGCATGTTTCTTAAACAGTGTGTTTGCCACAACTAGCTTATATCTTTCACAAAATTCTAACAACCTGCATTCTCGCTCATTTCTTTCTCCTAGACCAAAACTTCCTACAGTATTCCCCTCTTTTCCTTCCTCCACTATTGCATTCCAATCACCCATGAATATTAGATTTTCCTCCCCCTTCACATATTGGATTAATTCTTCAATTTTGGTGTATATTTTCTCTATTTCTTCATCATCTTCCTTTGACGTTGGCATATACTCTTGTACTACCGTGGTCGGGGCGGGCTTCGTTTCAAAACTCATCAAAATAATCCTGTCACTAAACTGTTCATAATAACTCACCCGTTTCCCTACTCTCTTATTCATTACAAGTTCTACACCAGTGACTCCATTGACAGCTTGTGTGTTAATTATCCTGTGTTTTCCAGACCAGAAATCCTATGTGTCCATCCATTTAATCTCGCTAAACCCAACAACATCTAACTTAAGTTGTTCCATCTCCCTTTTTAGGTTTTCTAACCTACCTGCCCTATTCAGACTTCTAACATTCCACTCTCCGACTTGCAGAATGTTTCTATCTATTCTGATGACTCCTCCCTGAGCAGTCCCCACCCGTAGATTCAATTCAGGGACTATTTTACCTCCGGAATATTTTACCCAGGATGAAGCCATCATGATATATGTAATTTGAGAGGATTACATGTCCTCAGGATACCCTTTGGGTCTTTAATGCAGTGGTTTCCTGTTGCCTTCTGCATCCCCATGCCGTTGATCATTTCTGATTCATCCTCCTCTAGGTGCCGTTTCCAATCCCAAGGGCAAATGGATGCCCTGGACCACTTCCCGCTCTTCCGCCCTCCTTTCAGAGGCCATTGTTAAGCAGTCGGTGACTCCTTATACTGGTAATCATTCATTTGACACTATGTCTATAAATTTAGCTACTCCATAAGAAATAAGAAAAATTATCAGGTCCCTTAAGAACAAATACTCAAGAATAATATTTTGTCAATGATGGACCGGTGGAATTCCGCGACTGTTAAATCAAATTTGTGACTGGTTGCTGTGTTCTTTATCATCAAATACTCAAGAGGTTATGATGGGATTACCAGCAGATTAATTAAACTGTGCTCCACAGAATTAAGTAATATACTAAGTTATCTGTTTAATATATCTTTACTTGAGGGTACGTTTCCAGGAAGGCTTAGGTATGCTGTAGTCAAACCACTCTGTAAAAAGGGAGATAAGTCAGCCATATCAAATTACCTTCCTATTTCATTACTAACAGCCTTCTGCAAAGTTTTCGTGAAAGCAATGTACAATAGAGTTTATGAACACCTTAAAAATAATATTCTAACTAAATAACAATTTGCTTTTCAAAAGGGTCATCCAACAGAACAAGCTATATTTGCATTCACTGACAATATTTTAGAAGGAATAAACAATAAATTAATTCCTGCGGGTATTTGTTTTGACTTGTCTATATCATTTGACTGTATAGATCATAAAATTCTGATACAGAAATTAAAGTATTATGGTATAGATAGCATTGTTAATAAATGGCTTAGTTCTTATTTTCTGAATAAAAAACAGAAAGTGTCAATGGAGAATTTTAAGGCTGCGTTAAGTAGTCCACTGTTTTCTGAGTAGCAGTTAGTCAGATGTGGAGTACCTCGGGGTTCTATATTGGGGCCACTATTGTTTTTAATATATATAAATGATCTACCCTGTTTTCATCTAAAAACTCAAAATTTGTCCAATTTGCAGATGACACAAATATAGGAATTAAATATACTCCAGATTTATCTACAGAATATATTTCAAATTATGTCCTGATGTTATTAATAAATGGCTAATGGCTTGTCTTTAACCAATTCTACCGATAGAGACAAAGTGTTCGGAGCCCAAAAGCGAGTAATAAGAATTATGTTTGGGGTTAACAATAGAACTTCATGTAGAGAGCTGTTCAAGAAGTTAGCGATTATAACATTGGTGGCTGAGTATATATACACATTAATGCCCTTTGTAGTCGCAAATTATACTTAATTTGAAACAAATAGTAATATAAACAATTACGGCACTAGAAATAAAAATGATCTTCACAAGGATTACAAGTCGTCGTCATTTGTTCAAAAAAGGGTCCAATGTTCAGGGATACAGTAATCTCCCAACACATATTAAATGTCTAGCAAATGATAAGAATAAATTCAGGAAACAATTGAAAGAATTTTTAATTGAAAACGCCTCCTATACTCTCGAAGAATTTATTTCTAAGGTATCTCAAAATAAACTGCCAGTAGTTTGTGTAAATGTAGTTGACACAATTAATGTACGGTATATGCTATGACCGTATATCATCTGGTGTATGTATTATTTTGTTATGCAATTGTTTAGTGTACCATGTATGCTATAACTGTACATCTTCTGGTGTATGTATTACTTTGTTATGCAATTGTTTATCTGTAAATTGACTCCTTTCCACATCCCACAGAGCCAGTCCCTCATGTTCGGATCAATGTTTGTATTGTGCCATGACTCGTTCTACCCTGCTGACCAAATTTCAAAGAAAAAAAAAATTCCTTCCAACAAGGGCTCAAACCTGTTATCCAAAATTTGAGTGTCAGATACTTTGACAATGTGTTAGTGACCCCAGCCAATAGGGTGTGTCAGGGCACTAGGGAAAACTGGAAACAAGTGAACAAGGTTTCAATATCAGTGCAGTGGGAAGGTCAGAATGTTTTCATATTATTAAATTGAGGAAGGGAGCGGTGGGGAAGTTAGGACAATTGTTAGGAATAAGCTAATGAGGATATAAAAAGATGAAACTGGTTTAGTAGAATGTTGGAAACTGTGACAGGTAAAGTAATAGAAATATCAGAGTAAATTATTTCTGCATAAGTAGAAATTAGGGGACAAGTAGAATAATGTAAAGTGGCTGCTGTAGACAATATTGCTACAAATATGAAAAAGTTAGGTGAGGCTGACTTTATACCACACCCAGAACTACTGCTTTGCCCCTCTGGAGAATTTCTGTACATCAGAAAATGGAAATATGTTGCAGTAATATCAGTTTTCAAAGGAAGTGAGACAAATAGAATTTTAAAATACAGACCGATTATTTTGACTGTAGTGGTAGGCAAGTAGATGGAGTGCTCGAAATAGCATATCAAAAATGTCTGTGAAAAAGAAAGTGGTGCATAAATCGGTAATGTGGTAAAGGAGGTAAGTCTTGTCAATTTCACTGAACTATGTTCAAGATATTTCAGTTGAAATGGAGGCTGATTTGATAGTATGGGAATCTCAAATGCATTTTTTAAATGTACCATACAATGTTGGCAATGAGATTTAAAATGTTTGGGTGAATAAAAAATTTGAATTACTCCTTCAATGGTTAAGATTTCTACAACTTAAGTAAAATTTGGTGTCTGAGTGTAAAAGTTTGTGAGCTGTAGAGTGCCAGTCTGCTGGGCATGGATTAGATACATGTGGCACATGTGTGGTGTTGCTGAAACTAGACAATGAGTTTTAATCATTTGTATTTGTTCAGCAGGTCCTGACAAATGGTTACTGAGATTTCATCATCACACTAACATGTAGTATTCAGTGATATGACAAATGTAATACAGTGAAGATTTATTTTCTCTCGGTGATATTGCCACAATCATATTTGTATTTTACACATTTGCTTATTTCTGAGTGTCCAAATTTCTGCATCAGACAGGTAATTCAGGACTTGTGTTTTTAGAAGATTGTGCCGAAGGCCAGGATTGAACAGGTGCTGTATGTTATGCATACCTCCCACTACCATGGACTTGCTGTTTCAACATTGTCTGTTACATAATACATGAACAAGGTGTAGTGTTTAAGTTAGGATATTTGAAATGAAATCTAAAACTTTTCTTATTATTTTAAAATACAATAATTTTCTATCTTCATGAATCATGTTGACACTTATGTCTCTACTATAAAAAATTTTACTTTCAGTTTGAGGCAGAGTGCTCAGCAGTTTCGTCCATAATTTATTCCATCCCCTAATGTCTACAGGTAAAACTGAAAATATTCTCTCTTTGTTATCCCTGCAATCGGTTATTAGTATATGGGCACAGTCATCTCTTCTCTTCCACATAAAATCACTGTTTCTTCTGCAGTTATACAAAGACGTATCATACCGGTGTATGACTTATCCAAGTCCATTGCTCTCTTCGTCCTTCTCTTGCCTTCCAGTGACTTCCAAACTAGCTCCTTTGTCATTTCAGTTCATCATTCTATTCTGCAGTAATTTGCACAAACAAGTCTATCTGGACTCCTGTGTGTTCCTTCCATCTCCTGTATTTGATACCCACAATGTGGGTCACAAACTGTCTAAACATATCTGAGGAAGGACTTGTACCTCAGTTACCTGTTACATCCCTTCATCAACATATGAAATAGATGCAGGAATTTGAAACCAGTTTCTAGTATATACCATACGCACAGGGCTGTGATAGAATTTGCATCTAAGTTTATAAAAGTCCACATGAGGCTCTACTTTGTACTACTTTCATAATTCTAATAATTTTTTTCTACGAGGCGTATTTTTTAAGTAAGTACCATTTTGTCACACCGTGGCTGCAGCGCTACGGTCGGCGTTCCGCGCATGCGCACTGGGTACCTGCATCTCTTGCCTATGCACTGACACCATTACAGTCTAATTCTTCCTTGTTTACGTTGTTCACTGAGTGTTTAAGATGCCTCTGATAATCGTGAGTCCCGCCGACTGTGAAGTACGGGCTGCTATAAGATTTCTTTGTGCTAAAGGCCTAAAACCAATCGATATTCATCGTGAGATCTGTGCAGTTTACGGACAAAACATTATGAGTGATGGAATGGTGAGAAAATGGGTGAGAGCATTTAAAGATGGCCGCACAAATGTGCATGATGAACAATGGAGTGAGCGTCCTTCGGTCGTTAATGAAAGTTTGATGCAGAAAGTGGACAATAAGGTGAGAGAAAACAGACGCTTTACGATTTCCCCCTTGTGTGATGACTTTCCTAATGTTTCTCGTAGTGTTTTGTATGGCATTTGACCAAGCACTTGAATTACCGAAAATTGTGCTCACGTTGGGTACCGAAAATGTTAACCGATGTGCACAAAACCAAACGTTTAGGCAGTGCATTGACTTTCCTTGAGTGGCACCACAACGATGGTGATGATTTCTTAAGCCAAATCGTTACGGGCGATGAGAGATGGGTGGCCTACGTCACACCTGAATCAAAGCAACAGTCCATGGAATTACGGCATTCAGATTCACCCTAAAAAGTGAAGTTCAAGCAAACGATTTCCGCCCGGAAAATCATGTGCACAGTTTCTTTGGGACAGAAAAGGAGTATTGCTTGTGGAATTTTTGCCTCGTAATGAGACAATCAATGCAGCAGCTTATTGTGAGACATTGAACAATCTGCGCCGTTCAATCCTGAACAAAAGACGTGGCAAGTTGAGCAAGGGGCATCGTTTTGCTGCATGACAATGCCCGTCCACATGTGGCTAATCAGACCAAAGATCTCATCACATCTTTTCGATGGGGAACTCTAGATCATCCTCCGTACAGCCCTGATCTGGTGCCCAGTGACTACCATCTGTTCCTGCACTTGAATAAACACCTGGGCGGTCAGCGTCTTGAAGACGATAACGAAGTCAAAACAGTTGTGATGCAGTGGTTAACAAGTCAGGCGGCAGACTTCTATGAGGAGGGTTTTCAAAAACTGGTACTACGTTATGACAAGTGCCTCAATATTGAAGGGAATTATGTAGAAAAGTAGAGTTAGGTACAGGCTTTCATGTAAAAATAAAATTATTGATATATATTTGCACGTCTTTTTTTAATTTCAAAACGGTACTTACTTAAAAAACATGCCTCATATGTTTTGAAGCATTTGGTACTTGGTGCAGAGTTTCCCCAAAATATAATACCATACCATATTAATGAGTGCACATCTGCAAAATAAATATTCCAGATTGCTTCATTTGATATGCAACCCACTAATATTTTCTTCTTGTAGTAGATGGTATTTAGTTTTTTTAAAAAAGTTGTTCAATCAGTGTGTTCCATTTTAAATTATCTTGTATCCATTATACCTAGAAATTTTATGTCTTTTGCATTTTAAAGTAATTAATCGCAGAGTTTTGCTGTAGGTAATGGAGATCCCTAATTCTTTACTGTCCAGAAGTGCATGATATGTTTTTTTTTCTTCTTCTTCTTTTTTTGTGTTTATTATTGGCTTGTTTTGAGAAAACCAGTTTGCAGTGTTTTCAGAACGTGTTCAATATTTTTAGTTAATTGTTCTTTAGTACATTCTTTCATTAATTCTGTCATTCATTATTTCAGTAATTCATTATCTCACAATGTGTCAATATATTTTCGTTTTATTATTTCATCTATAAATTCTCTCATCACCATATAATCATACAAAACCTGGAAAGCAGCTTTGAAATGACTGGTCCATTTGATGCGACCCTCTGTTGTGAGGCCCAAGAATTTTTTACACACCATTATATTCCTATTTGTGTTCAACAGCCTGACTCATTTCGGTTTTGATTTACATTCCATGTTGATCTTTAATGTGATGAATAAGTGTTGTTTCTAATATACAAGGTACCCCAAATTTTCATTTTTGTTATTTTATACATGTTACAAAAGTATATTTTTAAACGTGTGAAATAACCAAGAATACTTGGGGTGTTAGTGAAAATTTAGCTGTAAGAATGCAGTTTTTCTCAGCGTTGAATGTGAATAAAATCATCTTGAGTAACTGGCCAAGTGAGACCATAGATAAAACACGACATTTTGGCGGTGGTAATAAACTCTGCTACCATTGTCAAGTGACTGATGCTGGTTGCAGTGACATCGATTGCTGGGATGACTGTATTCCCAGTGTGTGGGGAAGTCTTTGTGCCAGGTGAGCATCCCTGTCCATTTGTATCACATGGTTGTCATCGGTGGGTCATATCAAGATTTGTCTTATCCGGTGTTGAATGTAGCCTCACTGGTGGTCAACGAAGTTTCTTGGCCTCATGAGTTGGTTGTTGTACGAGTGCGTTCAGCTCCCAGAGTCGCTATCAGCTGGTTGGTCGATCCTCTATTTTTGGCATAAAAATTAGTCTCCAGTTTGTGGAATATATTGTGGAGTTTCGGTAGGCTTCTGTTTAGATGAAGGTCATCTACTCTGATCTCCCTCGGCAAATGACGGGCATATCTTATTGCCCTATTTTGTACTGTCTCCAATAGGTGGAGGTTAGATGTAGCATTGCCTCAAACTACTAACACTTAGGAGGGTAATGAACAGATGGATCGCTAGATCAGGTTTCAATGTTGACGTAGAGTTGAGTACAGGGCAAAGTGCTCTCATTCTCCCTGTAGCCTTGCCTCGAAGGGTGGTGACATGGGGCTTCCAGAACATCATCCTATCAATTTTGATGCAGAGATATGTTGCAGTACGTGTCCAGTTTGTTTTACTTGAACAGGGCCAGTGATTATAGTTGTGGAACCTTTCTCCTGGTGATGATAGTGACTTGGCTCTTGGGCACATTGAAGACGAGTCGCCATTTGGTCGCCCATTGCCGGATGTTATTGCACGCCTGATGTTACATATGCCTAAGAGCTGCAATATTCAGATTCTTTGCATACAGGGCAGTGTCATCCGCATACAGAGCTTTCTTTATGCGGCGTGTACAGATTTTACAACACTGGGCCGATTGCATAACCTTGTGGTACTCCTGCTGTGAGGGTTTTACTGCTGAGACGCCACCGTCGCTCACCATTCCGAATGTACGAACCACAAAGTAGCTCCTCAAAAGTCGGATGTGGGAGAGAGGGACCCACTGCACAAGCAACTTGTAGAGGAGGTGCCACAACAAATGAAAGGCATGGATGAAGCCGAGCAAGACTGCACCAAAGTATTTACGGCATTCGAAGGCAGAGAAGGCTTCTTCAGCAAGACAGCAGCTGATGCCGTGTGGAGTGTTGATTACGAAACACAAACTGCTCAGCTGGGAGCATCCCTTCATTATCAATGATTCTGTTTAGCCTCTTCAGGTAAATCCTTTCAAGGATTTCCTATCCTTGCCTGCTTTTAGAATGGGAATCACTTCTGCATGCTTCCCTGTTTGCGGTATTCACCTTTCTGGAGCACTTCATTAAAGGCATCCATGATGTATTGGATGGCAGTTGGGGGCGTTTGTTGCAGGATGTCTCCTCCAATACCATCTTGACCTGGGGCTTTCTTGACCTGGAGAGTGGATTGTGCTGTCGAGACTTCTTGTATAGTGATCTCATCAATGAGGTCATCCTTTGGAGGAACTGCTTCAAGGAAGCACTGCAGTCGCTATTCCACGAGGGTTATGTGGGTCTCATCCCTATAGGCATTAATTGATTAAATGTTTGCCCTGAAGGTCTCAGTAAGAGCTTCAGCCTTCTCCTTTGGCTTGCAGATATACTTGTTGCCAATCACTGGGGGGAGGAAGGGTGAATCTTCTGCCTCCTGCGGAGTAGGGCCTTCGTAGTTCGCTGCGCTGATCCCTTGTATATATCAATAGTTGAGATGAAATTGGCCCAATCAGAGATCCTGTGTTCCTTGATTTCACGTTGTAAGCAGTTAATGGCGCTCTTGGTTGCTGCATACCGTGTGATGTGCCATTCCCTAGTGATCCTGTTTTTGAAGGCAATTAATTGCCTCTCTAGTGTGGGGAGGCAGTTGTCTCGAGTGGGGAGCCTGCTTGCGTCTCGGCCGAGTCGTCGTCCGCTCTCTCATTGATCCAATCCGCCATGGCGGCAGAAGGGCCGGTGATAGACGGTGGTGGTGCCAGTCAGGCCCGCCGCTAGCTGTTTGAGCGCCGGCGTGCAATACCGATTATGCCGCCCCCAGTCTAACTACAGCCAGTGTTGGATCTAGGAATTTTCCGAACCGGGTCAAAAGACTGTCAGATTTCCGCCCCTTCAAAAATTATTTGCCGCCCCCATTGTTGCCACCCCGAGTGTCGCCGGCCGCCCGGAGCAACAGTTGAGCTAAAAAAAAGGTCGCCCTCTACACAATACACTGCAAATTTCGTCGCGGCGACTGTTGATCACTCGATTTGTCGCCCCCCTCAATGTGCCGCCCGCGTGCGGTGCACGCCCGCTTACGGCGGCCCTGGTGCCATTTCTATATACTGGGTGAGATGGTCCTTGAAGACTTCCCAGTCGATGTCTTGAAGGTTTCTGGTGATCCTTTGCACACATGAGGAAGCATCCGCTGCCATATAAACATCACTGCAATATGGTCTGAAGACAAGGCTGTTTTAGTGGATAATGCGATATTGTGACTCAGACCTTTGGTAAGTGCGATATCTAAAACATGTTGGAGACCACGTTCAAAAATGCTGAGTTCCATTGGCCATCAGACCGCGGCATCAAATTCTTCACTAACTCGCAGAAGTCGTCAGCTATCAATGTTTGTTAGTCGGGAGTTCGAACCCATGTGTTTGGCGTTGAAATCTCCCGCCATGAAGATATTGCCCTGCCGTCGTAGAAGTGGCGCTATCTCATCTACTAGCCGGCCTCTTGGTGCTCTATATGCAGCAATAAATAGTAGTCTGCCACGAGACGTCTCGGTAGCAACTCCTGTTGCTTCGATGGTTGCCAGTTCTGATAAAACTGTAGTATAGTGTTTCTGACATATATGGCCGTGTCACCTCCAGCTGTCAGACGGTCATTTCTGTAGCATGAATATTTTGCTACGGCCGCTCGAATGCCTGTCTTTAGATGGGTCTCATTGACCAGACAATCGTCAATGCCTTTCTCTCTTACGAAGTCTCTGAATTCTCCCAGCTGGAGCCATAGGCCATTGGGATTCCATGAACATTGTGATGTCTTCAATTCTGGCTATGGCGCAAGTTGGTGGAGCCTCTCTGGACAGCTTTGAGGGCTAATTGCACTGCAACAGTTTACTGCCGCGGTAGATCCTGGATCATCGTTGTTACTGCCTGCAGCAGTGATTGCACCATAATGAGAAGCGTCGTGTTGTCGCTCTGTTTTCCAAGTGCATTTTGTTCTTGTTGGAGTTGAAAAGAAGGCTTATCCGCAAGTGGGAGGTAATGTCTGATTCCTTGTTTTGTCAGTCTCAGTTTGGGTATCGCCTGCTGGTGTGTTGGTGGCATACATTGATGTTTCCTTGGATCTGTGACTGATGTTTAGGGCCTTCTCTTATACTTTCCCTGTTGCTGTTGTTTTTTCTGATGGCAGCAAGGTATGAGGTGTTATTGGCGTTCTGCCTTCCATCAAACCTACTGAAGGGTGCGCATTTTCTGTAGCTGGTTACGTGCTCACCTCCACAGTTAATACACTTATGTGTTACATCGTCTTTCTTGATGGAGCAGTTCTTGGAGGCGTGTTCCCCAGCGCACTGCACACATTTGGAAGGCATCGAGCAGTGCCGAGCCGCATGACCTATTCCCTGGCAATTGAAACACTAGGGTGGTTCCCTCTGGCTGCGTAGTTTTTCAGTAGTGACTTTCAGGGCACAGAGTGAAACCATTTTGATATGCCCATGTTTTCCACCGAGTCGGTAAATACCACTAGAATTAGATGGAACTCTAAGTAGTTCTTTGGAGAATTGAGCCGTGCCACTGTTTACGCCACGAAACCTAGTTATTTCAATTCTTTTTTGGCCTCTTCAGGAGTGATGGTGACCTTTAGAAACTTTTCTTCTGCTGTCGGAAAAGTATAGAAGGAGATTTGGTTGAGGGATGCAAATCTAGTGACTGCATTGTATTCCACTGGTGTCTTGGTATGGACTTTGTAGAGTTCTCTACCTGCTGTTTTGACAGAGAAACCATAACCACAAATAGTCTTTAGTTGTTGGTATAGTTTCATATAACTGTCCTTGTAATTTAGTATCATTGGAGCAGGTTCGCAAATTTTGCTATCACTGATTTGTGTCTCTTCCTTAGTTTGGAGGGATGCAAATTGATTGCTAGTGGTCAGTGCAGAAGAAGCAGTGGTTCTAAGGCTTGCTGCGGGGGCAGTGCGACGCGGCTTCACGAAGCCATCCGCATATACGTCCATTCTCGCACGTGCCGCCTGCACGTGGGTGCTCTTCCAGGTCTTGAATGAAGTGGCAGGGGTGGCTGCTACTCTTTTCCTTGATGTAGCAGTATAGTCCAGCTGCATGGCCGTACCTGCAACCTCATCTGATGAGTACTCACTGACGTACTCTTTGTTGGTTTCAGGGATAGAATCCCGACAGAAGTGCTGGTTCATACTCTTGTCCGTAGCCATGTCGCTGTTTTGCCCCGCAGACAATGAAGCCATGGGATAGGGGGTTTTATGCTGGCCCTGTGTTATCACCGCTAGTTTCCTGGGGCCAGACATAACCCTAATTCTCTCACCAGGGTTTCCACTCGGGAGTCGGCCATGTGGTGGTAAATCCCTATCACCTCGGAATTGGAGGGCCAGAGATATCCCCAAAGATGAAGGAGGAGTACATACGATTACCCTTTCTTCGCCGCACGAGAGCTCTGTATAGTGTACACGCATATATGAACGATGCCACTCTGGATTCTTGCTGCCAATGGGTTATGGGCTGCTTATATACCGCACAAAGTTCACGCTACGTCATCCTTTTGTTTGGTTATGGAGCCGCTTACACACTGAAGAGCCAAATAAACTGCTACATCTGCCTAATATCGTGTAGTGTCCCCGCGAGCACGCAGAATTGCCGCAACACGACGTGGCATGGACTCGATTAATGTCTGAAGTAGTACTGGAGTGAATTGACACCATGCATCCTGCGGAGCTGTCCATAAACCCGTATGAGTACGAGGGGGTGGGGATCTCTTCTTAAAGGCATCCAAGGTATACTCAATAATGTTTATGTCTGGAGAGTTTGGTGAACAGCGGAGGTGTTTAAACTCAGAAGAGTGTTCCTGGAGCCACCCTGTAGCAATTCTGGACGTGTGGGGTGTCGCATTGTCCTGCTGGAATTGCCCAAGTCCGTTGGATTGCACAATGGACATGAATGTATGCAGGTGATCAGCCATGATGCGTATCACGTGTCAGAGTCATATCTGGACGCATCAGGTGTCCCATGTCACTCCAACTGCACACGCCCCACACCATTACAGAGCCTCCACCAGCTTGAACAGTCCCCTGCTGACATGCAGGGTTCATGAGGTTGTTTCCATACATGTACACGTCCATTGGCTCGATACAATTGGAAACGAGGCTTGTCATACCAGGCAACATGTTTCCAATCATCAACAGTCCAATGTCGGTGTTGACGGGCCCAGGCGAGGCGTAAAGCTTTGTGTCATACACTCAGCAAGGGTACACGAGTGGGCAATGATGTTTCGTTGAATGGTTCGCACGCTGACACTTGCTGATGGCCCAGAATTGAAAACCGCAGCAATTTGCGGACGGTTGCACTTTTGTCCCGTTGAACTATTCTCTTCAGTGGTCGTTGATCCCGTTCTTGCAGGATCCTTTTCCGGCCGCAGCGATGTCAGAGATTTGATGTTTTACCGGATTCCCGATATTCACGGTGCACTTGGGAAATGATCGTACTGGAAATCCCCACCTCATCGCTACCTCGGAGATGCTGTGTCCCATCTCTCGTGCGCCGACTATAACACCACGTTCAAACTCACTTAAATCGTGATAACCTGTTATTTTACCAGTAGTAACCGATCTAACGCCTGCGCCAGACACTTGTTATTTTATATAGGCGTTGCCGACCGCAACGCCGTACTCTGAGTGTTACATATATCTGTGTTTGCATACGCATGCCTATACCAGTTTGGCTCTTCAGTGTATAGTACACGAAGTCCACGTTATGTCACGCTTTTCCGATCGGCCAATGACTACTGGCGGGAAACGTTGCCTACTGGTGGGAATCTTATATTGATAGAAGCCATTAGCTGCTGGCGCGAGAAGGATGTGCGTACTTTCCAGAATTCCTGTTGTCTCATTTTCTGGATCAATGCGCTTAATTGAAATCCAGTATCTCAGTTGACGAGATCATCCGAGATACATATTTTGACAGCTTCAGAAAATATGGTGTCCCAATAACTTCTCGTGCGTTCGAGACTTCTTGTAGCCTTAAAATCGAAGCCATGTCTCGTGTCGATAATGTGCTCAGGCACCGCGGACCTATCAGTCTGGCCCTGGCGGATGTTGCGTGCATTTTCGGCTCACCTCTGGTTTATATATCGTGTTGTTTGCCCAATACACACCCCTCTCTTTTCTTCCTCAGCCCTTGAGCTGATGAATTTTTTTGCCGATGTGGCATTTCCTTCAACTTCTCTTATTGTTAGTACGAGGGTGAGTCAAATGAAAACCTTAAATATTTTTTTGAATATTATTTATTGTGCAGAAGTGGTACAAAGCTGTATCACTTTTCAACATAATCTCCCCCACGCTCAATGAAAGTCTTCCAGCGCTTACAAAGTGCATAAATTCCTTTAGAAAAAAATTATTTTGGTAGTCCGCGCAACCACTCGTGCACCGCGTGGCGTACCTCTTCATCAGAACGGAAATTCTTTCCTCCCATTGCTTCTTTGAGTGGTCCAAACATATGGAAATCACTTGGGGCAAGGTTTGGTGAGTATGGTGGATGAGGAAGACACTAAAAATGGTTGGTGGAAGTGAACCCAGGTTTCGTCCCCAGTAACGATTCTTGCAAGGAAACCATCACCTTCTCGTTCAAAGCGCCGAAGAAGTTCTTCACAAGCATCAACACGTCGTTCTCTCATTTCAGGAGTCAGCTGCTGTGGCACCCATCTTGCAGACACTTTGTGAAACTGGAACACATCATGCACAATGTGGTGTGCTGAACCATGACTAATCTTTAAACATGCCGCAATGTCATTCAGTGTCACTCGGCGGTTTTCCATCACTATGGCTACAACTGCTGCAATGTTCTGTGGAGTCACAACTGGTTGTGCCTGACCTGGACGAGGAGCATCTTCCACTGAAGTCACACCATTTGCGAACTTCCTACTCCATTCGTAGACTTGCTGCTGTGACAAACATGCACCGTACTGAACCTACATTCTTCGATGAATTTCAATAGGTTTCACACCTTCACTACTCAAAAACCTAATAACAGAACGCTGTACCTTCCGTGGTGCAAGTCTCAAGTGGGGCAGCCATCTTTATACTGATACTGCGACGGTATTTATGCATCTGCATTGTGCTGCCACCTACAGGCCATTCTGCACGCTGCTTGTAGCACGCTTACCAACTTACAGGATAACGGCGCGAAATTTCGATTTTTTTTTTTTATTACAAATTTAAGGTTTTCATTTGACTCACCCTCGTATTGTGAATTTCAGTTTAGTTTTTCCTTGCCTGTTGCGTTTATTTTATTGTTTTTGCTTGTGTTATTTTTTTTCTTTAATTGCTGTATGCTCACTCTGTTTTTCCTCTTACACAAGTTGGCTTAATGGTCTTTTATGTGGTCCTTCTCTTCTATTGTATCTTTCTCGATTATTTATTGTTCTGTTTCCGCTCTCTTGCGCTCGGTTGTAGAAGTTTTCTACTAGCTGCACATGCCTTTCTCTAAGTGTCGGCATCCCTGCACCTGATGTAAATCTATTGTGAGAAACCTTATTGGCAGGTGTAATGCCCTCTTGAGTGCGTAGTTTTGCATCCTCTGTAGGCGATGTGCATTAGACCAGACAGGGGAGTTGTGCTGTTTAGTATATCGTCTACA
The DNA here is from genome assembly GCA_031002005.1 of Vandiemenella viatica. Lineage (NCBI taxonomy): Eukaryota > Metazoa > Arthropoda > Insecta > Orthoptera > Morabidae > Vandiemenella > Vandiemenella viatica. Next base: position 274,294,550 of record CM061921.1, on the reverse strand, counting down.
TGTGCTTTCTTGTTCAGTTTTCTGTCTGGCGTTATGCCTAGATACTTTTCTATGTGTGTCCACGGGATCCTTTCGCCGAAGAGCTTGAGTCTAGTTCTTCCCCCTGTTTCCCTATTTCATGCAAGACAGCGATATTTCTCTTGGTATCGTGTTGCGTGATCCTTAACTTAGAGAGTCCTTCGAGGATGATTCGTGTAGATATGACATTGAGGCCAAGGTAGTCTCTCGTGTCTCGCCTCTAGTACACTCCTGTCATAAGTCTGTACAAATTGTCTACAATATATGAGGATCGAAGATTTCGCCTCTTCTCTCAAAGACTTGCTTTACGCAAATGAGAAGCTGGGAATAATCTGCAGGTTTTATGCTTTCAGTTGAATCATATCAACTGTCTCGGGATGAAAGTGAGTGACATGCTGGAAGTAATCCTCTTGTTATGTGCCGAAGAGTCATTGTCAGCGTTTGAACAGCCCCATGTCTTGTAAGTCGCAAGTTGGCTTCAAAATTCGTGTATATTCGGTCAGGATGTGCCGATACAGACTAGAGTTCTCTTGTTTTGAGTTTCCACTTTTGCTTGTTTATTCGTAATGTTTTCAGTATTTGGTGTTACCCGTGAGCTAGATGGGTCTTAACCCATCTGAGAATAACCAAGACCACACCGTTTCAATCGCGGTATCCAAAATGTTTGAGTTGTAATTGAGGAAACCTTTCTTATTGGTATAACAGAGTCATCTTCGTGTGTGCCCATATTAACAAACACTTTCTTTGCTCTCTCCGCTAGTTTTTATCTGTATTTTGCTGCTCTTGTTGTATTCCTTCTTCTTCTAGACGGTGTATTTCCCTTCTTTTTCTCGACGCTTTTACCTTCCTTACCGATCGTTGCCACGATTGGTTTCTTGATGATGTCAGATAATTAATTTTATAAAATTGATTCCGCATTTAGCATAGGGCGAGCCGTTTTAGCAGCAATTGGTTTAGCAATTTTTCCTATCTTTTTCCAAGATTTTCCTCGTTTCTTGCCAGGAATGTGCAACTTGTGTTACAAAAAATTGGGACATTGTTTCTTTCTATTATCATTTTTGGTAATTTTTTCTTTTGGAAAATGCTTACTCAGGTTGTCCTAGATCTTGATATTTTACGCACTCTGTGACTGCTGTATAATCTTTTACTGAAATTACACAAAACTCAATGTAAATTCTACGTTGTTCTAAAAGAAGTCTCCTTGTTGATATACTGATTTCGACTACATAGTAAACGGAAGTTTTAACTCGTAGGCCCGTCCTCAATTTAGGAATGAATCTGTTCATGAAGTCTTTTTCTTCCAAAGTTTTGCTCATACATCTTTTGCATGATCTCGCCTGTTTCTATGGCCTTTGCAAGATTATACAGGATGACCAAGGGCCATCTCTTATGGAGCAGCTAAAATTTTAGATCTTACTTTAATTCTTTACTGTCCATTATTTTCTTCACGTCTTCATGCACTTGTTTTAGAGGGGGCCATTTTCGGTTTAATTAGCAGAATAGCCTTTGACAGAGCCACTGAAGCACAAGTTGGCGCAACTATCGAATTCTCTTGCTGTCTTAACACATCAATTTCTTTCCTGAATCTGGTATTTTCCTACCGAAGTTCTTCATCTCTCCCTTGAATGCGTGCTACAATTGCAAAAGTTGCCAGCTGAAGTTTCTAACTTCGCTGGCTGCTCGTTTGGAAGAGAGGCCATACTTGTCTGCAACACGATGAACTGTTAACTCTGCATCCAGACAGCTATGAGCTGCCCGGCTCGGCAGTCTGCTTGCCACAGCACAGCGTGAAAACAAAAATGACAAGACAAATTTCAGATACGATGAATTCTCAATACATACTACTGGCTAACATGTACCGCTATCTGCTGAGAAAACATAACATATTTAATAACATCTACACATATTCATCACAGCTGTAAATAAATTGTATATTAACAGTGGGTGCCTCAGGCATATCGCCATCTGAAATTTAGCCACTACAAAAGTACTTTCATGAAATATGAATATGTTTGCACTAAATCTTCGTTTGATTTCATCAATAGCCAATTGCTTACTTTGAAATCATTTGGGCCCCTCGTTAGGTGCCAGTAAAGTGGTACTGGGGTTTTATGGTACTTATTATTATTTTTATTTATTATTTTTACTCCGCGTTTCACTAAAAGTATGTGGCGGGTCCGAAAGGGTAATAGGTTTGAATGGATATACGAGATATGGCAGGAGGCGCCCATGGGCTATTGTGAGGAACCATCCCAGCATTCCCCCGGAGCTATCCGGGAAAACCCAGATCACGATGGCCGGAGTGCTTTATCGAAAACTACTCCTGGCGGATTTTAACTTTACTCGCCCGGTAAATCCATACTGTTCCCTTATCGCTCGTGGAAAAAATGAGTACAGAAATGAATCGGTTCTGGCCCTGATTTCTCTTATCTTATTTTCGCGGTCATTCCTAGATATGAATGTTGCTGGTGGCAAAATTTGTTTTCTGTCATTCCAAAATAGTCAGTCGTGAATTTTTCAATTAGCTTCTGTCGAGAGCAACGCCTTCGGTGTTTCAGGTCTTCCAATTCTAACTCCAACATCGCACTTACGCTTTCCCTCCAACTGTATATACCTTTCACGAATCGGATGGCTCTTCTTTTACCTTCTATAATGCCTCCATTAAACCCTTTTGATGGGGACCCCATACAGAACAACAATATTCTAATTGAGGACGCACTAGTGACTTGTATACAATCGATTTAAGTTCCAGAGTGCATTGTTTTAAATTACGACGTAGAAATTGGAGTATACGTTTTGCTTTCCCAATTACATTCTCAATATGCTCATTCCACGCCAAATTATTATGAATTTTTACCTCTAGGTATTTAGCAGAGTCTACCGTTCTAAGGACAGTATCATTAATTGTATATTCAGAGCTAAATGGTGTCACCTTTTTAGTTACACTCGTGACTTAACACTTTTTAGCGTTTAACTCTAACTGCCAGTCTTTACACTACACAATTATTTTCATAATATCGTATTGTAACAAAGCTCAATCGTCCTGGATTTTGATTTCACGATAAATGATAACATCATCGGCAAATAATCTTTTCATCCCCCTTATTGTGTCGCACAAATCATTAATGTATATGAGAGACAACAGAGGCCCTATCACGCTTCTCTGCAGAACTCCGTACCTCACCTCGGTAAGTGATGAATGCTCACCGTCGAGAACTACACATTGTGTAATGCCCTTCAGATTTCCCTTGATTAGTGTTAAGAGTTCAAGGTGGGAAGAAAAATTTATTTCAAAACAGAAACTAAAAAGAACAACGTGTATACTTTAATGAGGAGGTGAGGAGGTTGAAGAATTTGGTAAGAAGATAACATAATATAGTTAAGAGACAGCAGGGTAGTAGGGAATGTTTAAAACAAAGAAACAAGTACTTAATAGTAGATAAGAAGGTGGCTAAAGATGGGTTTATGAAGAGTATTGTCAGTGCAGGGTGATCATTGACTGATGCATCGAGAAATTTTTATGGGTATGTTAGAAAACTGATGGGAAGGGAAGGTTATATATAAAGATGGAGAAGAAGTTGCTGAGGATTTGAAAAATGTGTTTTAAGTATCTGGTTTAGTGAGATCATTATGGACAATGAATCAGAAACGGGGGGGTCTAAATCGGATAACGAGATTAACAACAGCGAAACATGCTACCCATTTTTGTTTGTTACTTATGGCTTTACGCCTCGTTGAAGTAGTATGGCGTAGAAATTTATTTATATGTAAATGAGAGGATCGCAGAAATACTGAATTGTTTTTTCGTTACTGTATATTGTGTATTCTGTGTGTTACCTAACGATTTGTAATGTTAACAATAGATTAAATATTTTATGTGTCACCACTTCTAAATGTGAATTAATGAAGTCATGTATGATTCATGTAAATGCTAATTCCTTGATTCATTATTTGAATTCAGTAAACTCTGGCTAACAAGTATTAATTTGTGTTTAGTAATAATTATTTATGATAGTTTCAGCAGGCGAAGTGCCACGTGCTCCTCATTATCATAAATAACTCAAGTCAGGTATTAATAATAAATCTATCTCATATTGAAAGAAGGAGGAAATAATTCACTATCCCCCATTTCAGTTAACCATTTGAATCAGCCTTTTTTGGTAAAAGTAGAAGAGGGAAATTCCATTGGCTCTTATTTTCCTATATTACCCAGTCTGCCTGTAATTTGGGTAATTCTCTCTTGCAGATCTTGTTTCTGCATATACAGAATGTAATTCGTCCGAGTGTTTATTACTCGCCCCCTGAGCCTTCGGCACAACTTCTTGTTGTATTATGGTTTTAAAAGTCAGCTTATCGTCCAGCAAATGAGAGATATTGTGATAAGCAGAGCATATCTCGATCACGTATTCTCGATCTTCTCTGTTCAAATAATCAGTCTTTAACTTCTGACCGAGCGTGGTGGTGTAACGGATAGCGTTCTGGCCTCGCATTCGGGAGGACGGCGGTTCGAATCCCCGTCCGGGCATCCAGATTTGGGTTTTCCATGGTTTCCCCAAATCACTCCAGGTGAATGCCGGGATGCTTCCTTCAAAAGGCCATGGCCGAATTCCTTCCCATTCCTTGCCCCCATCCTTTCCCGTCTCTAAAGACCACGTTGTTACAAAGGGACGTTAAACTGTTACAAAAAAAAAAAAAAATTAACTTCTGCCAAAATGCTTTCAATCGTTCGTGTGCAAGGTTTTGGTAAGCTAATTTTGAATGGAGTACCGCTTTCGGCTTTTGTAAATCGTAAGGGATGTCTTCCGTCCGTACTGCAAGAAAGATACTTCACCTTTTCTTCCGTTTTCACTATAGTTGTAATACACCTCTCAAAGGGCATCTGACATGTATACTCCAGAATACGTTTCCTGCTTTGAAATTATGGTTGGCCCATACTAAACAACTACTGTTCTGGTCGCGGTCCCAACTTTAGCCAATGTGTGCCGTAATTTTTTTTTTTTTGCGCACATTTCCAAAAATCCGTTTCAACTGTCTTTGAGTTCTCCAATTTTTTTATTGCTATCCATGTTTCACCAATTAACTCCTGCCGGTGACGTAACCAATAATTGCTATATAGTCCGCTAAGAATTCGCGAATATACGCTCGAAGATTCACTAATCGCCATACTACATGATTCGTGATTTAATTTATGGTTTGGACTTATCCACAAACATAGTTCTCAATGATTTCTTTTATCTGTATTGTCTGAATTAATGAACACCCTTTCCCATAAGGCGTCAAATCTGACTACTCTTATGACTAATCGCTTCATTGTGCTGTGATTGCATTCCTTACATGACACAACCACCACTTCATTTCCATTTCTGCTGCCTAACGTGAAAACTTTCCCACTCAAGGAATAGGAAGGTTGCTCTACTATACCAGATGTTAGTTTTGCTCTTCCCTTTTCCCTAGCTTAACCTGTGGTCACTCGTTGCAGTGTTCTAGCTTGTGATCGTCTCTATTATTTTCATTATAGCTACTTGTATTATAGTAATTGCTCCTAAAATTTGCTAGGTTACATCTTTTACACCTCGTACCTTGCCCTGGATCGTTACTTTACTGATCTGTTGCTTTTAATCCTTCTGGACCATCTCTCGAGGTCAGCAGATTTTTACAATCTCCTGTTGCCTTGCATATTCTTGTGTTTTCGACTCTATCCTTCTAATCCTCTTCTCTATAAAATTTCCGCTCGTGTTTGGCGAAATTTATTACTGCTCCTACTGTCAGTAGCCAAGATGATGGAGATGTATTAGTGGGCGTTTAAGTGATGCGGATTTTAAGTGTAAGACTAACCTTCGGAATTTTCTAAATCTTGAAATATCTTCTGTTTTGATTGATGGCTTCTGATCTTGCGTTTTGAAATCTGGTCACTTGAAATTTAGCTAACTATAGGAATTACTTCTAGATTAACACCAACTAATTAGTATGTTTGGGAATGAGGATAGAAAAGGCTAGATCTTGACAGAATGTGACAGGATGCCAGCTGAGATGAAGAGTATGGATCATCTACTACAAATTTGAAATAATAAATATATTTATTTTTTAAGAATTAAGTGGAATTTCATTCGTCTCGATCTGGAGGCTGGAGTGTGTAGCATAGGGCTGAGAGACCTGTTATACTAGGCGACAGTTTGACGCGCCGAGCCGCCAAACGCTAACAGGTAGGCTGGGACAATAGCAGTAGCTTATCTCTATCGAGGCGGGAGTAATCCTTGTGAGAGAGAAGGATGACCACTGGAATTTGCCAGAAAGGGGCCTTGGATGGGTCGTTCACTTGGTGTATATTCGGAAGGTCATCGTGGCAAGGATTTCCAGCACGTTCTCCCGAAAAATACCGATGGCACCCGAACAGTTTTAGCATATAAGAGGCGAATGGTAGCAAAAAAGGGAGACTTCTGCGGAACCAATTTGATGTGTGTCTTTCCCCACGTGATTGGTAATTGCATTTGTCTTTGCATGATACACGCCGAGGAAAAATGGGTGTGGACTACGAGAGAAGAGAGAGGAACCTTTTTGTGAGCAAGGGGGACATCACTTCGCACCAGAGGAGAGTACTGGCAAGGCTGCTCCAGGCGACAGTACTGTAACTCCACTCTGGAGGCTTTGGTTAACTTATCGCCAAGTTCGATCGGGGCTACGACAACGCTCGGCATGTGATGGCTGAGTGACAAGTGCTCCTGCTCGATGCATAATACAGCATGATGAAATTTAACTTTTACTAAAAACTCCTATTTTCCCCAATAAGTGAATGAAGTTCATTACGACCTCCACACTACATCCTATTGCTGTATGCCCAATTTTCCTGCATGAAAAATGAGCGATCTTCTGGAGCTTCTCTTTTACCACTGCCCTCTACGTCTTTTCCATCCTATTCCTGTAGTGTCATCCCAGCACTGCACACTCTTCCCTGACTTCTATTTCTACAAATTCCACTGAACTAATTCTTTGTCCCTACGCTTTATGATTATTTTTTCTTTTAGGTCTTGTATGAATACTGCCCATGCTCATTTAATTATGAGACTTGTTGCCTCTGGCAAATCCTCTTCTGTCCTGATTTTCCGAGATGACTCTGAAATCCTATTTTATTATTATTATCATGTTTTAAGAATCCGCGCTGTCCAATCTACTACTTTTCTCTACTGTCTTGCTTACTCTTAAACAATTTTTTTCCGTCAGTACAGGCCATATCTCTGACCACCTTGTTACTTTGGCTCTGTTCTTATCTGTTTAACTAACAAGTCCTGTTACGTTAGTGCTGCTAGTTCAACCGCAATTTCACAGTCGCAAATAAACTCCCATAACAACTCCTTGCTACCATAAAAGGTCTTTGGTGCTAATCTGAGCGCTTCAGATACACTATAAGCCAGAACATTGTGACCACTTACCTAATAGCCAGCATGTCTGCCTTCGGTACGGATAACAGCGGCGAAACGTCTTGGCATGGAAGCAATAAGGCCTTGGTAGGTCGCTGGAGGGAGTTTACACCACATCTTCATACACAAGTCAACTGATTCCCGTAAATATCACAGAGGGGGGATGAGCTCTGACGCCACGTTCAATTACATCCCAGATGTTTTCGATCGGGTCCAGATCTGACGAGTTGGGGGGGGGGGGGGGCAGTTGTCACTGTCAGTAGTCTTGTGAAGTTCGCGAACGAACTAGTTCGGAAGAGCGCTCCCACAGGCGAACTACGCGAACTAGTTCCCAGATCTCTCGCTCCTTAGTTCGTTAGTTCGTTCGATCCTTTCCCGAAGACCAACTTTTGTTTTTGTTTATTATCTAAAAGGAAACACAGTTCCTTGTGGACACATTTCACTGAAGACACAGATTTAAAAATAAAATAAAAATAAATTTTTCAACATTAATAATTATTGCAGAAGTCACAAACGGAAATTTAACGTGGAATGTGAAAATAAAATACACTTTGATCCCATTAACAATCAAAAGACAACCATCGATAACCACAACTACCATAACAAACAAGAGAGCGCGTGCAGTAGCGCTAGTAAAGCGAGCGAGCGAGCGAGCTGTCTTGGAGGACCTAGTTCGCGAACTAAACAGAGCGCTCCCGGTCGCGAACTAAAGAGAGCGGTATAGTTCGCGAACTAAACTGAGCGGTACCATTCGCGAACAAAGCTGAGCGCTGTCGTTCGCGAACTAAACTGAGCGGTACCGTTCGCGAACTAGCACCATTCGCCGCTAGGGTTTCCAATATTTTTTTGGTTGATGGTAGGAATTTTTTAAAAAGAATAACCTATAAAAATATGCTATACTTCAAAAATATAATATTTTACGAAAGAGTTGAAAATGATAAAAAGTATGTTTTTACTATTTCATTTTTTAAGCTATATTTTTTGCACTTCTTTCATCTTTAATTATTTTTTGTCTACAGTAAAATTGTCATATGCTTTATCGCTTACAGTTGTCAAATTAATTTCCAGAGAAAGCTCATTTTTTATTCATGAAATACTTCTCTTACTTTTACCTGGATTTCATATAATATTGTTATTTCAGAGTAAAGTTTGTTCACTTTTATATTCATTTTTTCTCGCAAATTTATAACCTCTAATATAGTCTCACAGTCATCAAATGAAACCCTGTGATTTGAATTTAATTTTTGGATTTTGTATAGCCAATTGCTTTCATTAAAATCTAACTATTTACTAAGATACTCCAGACATTTATCAACGAATACTAGAGCATTATTTTTTTATATTATCACTTTCTGTGAAGAATTTGGTTTCTAAAGGCTTTTTCTTGTTTTCTTAACCAAAGAAACAGTATCTTTTACATTTTTCTAGCCCTGATTTTAAAGCTGACATACTATACTTCTTATCTCAGTCTGTTGGTTAACAGCTTTGTGAAAGTGATGAAAGAAATGACTTGCGAAATTCAAAAAGATTTTAACTTTTATATCTTCATCAGTTTCATTCGTCGCCAAAAATTTGTGAATGTGTGTTGGATTATTCTCCCCTTCACTAATAAAATAATAGCTCAATGACTTCCAATTCACTGGAAATTTACGCACTTTCGTTATTCCTACAACTTTCTCATTCAAGGGTCACTGTTATTTTTATATGTCTAATTATTAGGTATCACGTTGGAAGTATTAATGTTATTTTTCTTAATAATATAGGTAATACTATTTCTGTCATATAGTACTTAAGTTGTAGCCAATAGTAGAATTATATTTTGTCCATGATTTCCAAAACTTTATTTATAAAAAAAGCCGATTACTTATAAACGGGTATTTTAATTCATCAAAATAAACGCGTTTATAATATTTTATAAGTAATGTTGTGTTGTTGTTGTTGTTGTTGTTGTTGGGATTTAAGGGCGCGTCGACGGCAGGATCATTAGCACCTTTTATAAGTAATGTTTCTTCCATGAAATAATAAACAAATCCATTTAAAAAATTAATATTCTATGAATGCATGTAAAGTAAATAGTAAAAACAGCACTATTAGTCAATTTACCCATTTGTGTATAGGACAATGAGCACTTTGGTTTATCGGCGCCAACTGTTCATGCTAATGTAATTTGAAAGGGCTATTATTAAGCAATAACTTTTGTTAAGGAGGTCATATTAAATTCCATTTAGAAACGACAAAAAAATGATTATGTCCTAATAAAACTGACATAACAAACAAAATAGCGCGTGCAGTAGCGGTAGCAAGGCGAACGAACGATCTGTTTCTCTGAATTCGAAACGCGAACTAACGAACTAAAAGAGCGAACTAGTTCGTGAGCGAGCTGCGAACTAAACTGAGCGCCCACCTTCGCTAACTATTATGCGCAAGTCTAGTTGTCAGCACATCAATTTCAACTCGCCACTGTGTTCCTCGAACCACTCCATCACACTCCTGGCCTTGGTGCATTATCTTGTTGAAAAATGCCAGTGCCATTGGGAAACATGGTCGTCATGAAGGGGTGTATGTGGTCTGCAACCATGTACGACACTTATTGGACATCATGGTGCCTTGCACATGCTCCACTGGACCCATGGATCCCCACGTGAATCTTCTCCAACGCATATCTGGGCCACCGCCAGCTTCTCTCTGTCCCGCATTACAGGTGGCAAAAAACTGTTCCCCTGGAAAACGACGGATTCGCACACTCCCATCGCCATGATGATGAAGCTATCGGGATTCATCAGACCATGAAACGTTCTGCCACTGCGCCAACGTCCAGTGACGATGATCACGTGCTAATTTCAGTTGTAGTTTCCAATGTCTTGGTGTTAACATTGGCACATGCATGGGTCGTCGGCTACAGAGGACTATCGTTAGGAGTGTTCGGTGCACTGTGTGTTCAGACACACTTTTACTCTGACCAGCGTTAAAGTATGGTGTTACTTAAGCCACATTTCGCCACCTGTCCTGTTTTACCAGTCTGCCCAGCCTACAACGTCCGACATCTGTAACGAGGGATGGCCTCCCAACCCCTCGACGTTTGGACGTGGTTTCACCTTGGTTTCGCCCATTTTGAAAATAATCATCACAGCACTCCTCGAACACCTGACAAGTCGTGGAGTTCCCGAAATGCTCGTTCCAAACCTCCTGGCCATCACAATCCGCCCTCGGTCAAACTCAGATAGATCGCAACCTTTCCCCATTCCAAACATGGATAGAACGCTTACTGATGCTACATGCACCATGCGTGTGTCTGACTAGCGGTCATTCCTCGTTAGGTGATGCTGCTATCGCCTGCACGGGCTTGTATCGATAGTAGGTAGGTAGTCATAATGTTCTGGCTGATCAGTGTATCTCGTTTTTTCAGTGCCTCCTCCTTTGCGAGTGGCTTCTGATCGCGCGATTATGTGGAACATATTTTGCTTGAAGAAGGCTGACTTTTGCTTACGCCACGGTTGCTGCTTGTTTACTGCTATACAGCTGTTCTACTTTGTTGTTACCTTAGCGATCTCCTACTCCAGATGCAACGAGCCTAACTGCTCCCCATAGCAGCTTACTTTCTATCTGCTACCCTACTCAAATGCTGATCCCACGTTTCTTTTTTCTAGGCTTTACACGTCCCAGTTGACACCAAATTGTTGCCTTTACTGTTGTGTTACAGTTTCACTCACGCCCTTTCAAGAGAAATACTTCTCGACTACCCTGGATACCGAGTAGCTGGATCCATTAGGATAAGGGATTTAATAATGCTCTGGCAAGGCTAACTGGTTGTGAGCTGTCGTAGGGCAGTGTTAATAAGAAGGACAAAGTCTAAGCCCCTATTAGCAGTCTTTCACAGAAAGGTTATGCAGCCATAAAAACAAGCTAAATAATAACAGTATGTGAATGTTGGTTCTTTCCAACATAATGGTCTCTCTCTGTGTACTCTCCATACTGTCGGGGAGTGGGCCCTTATAGCCAACATCCAGCGCTGAGTGACTAAACAGTGGTATACCCGGTGGTTTGCATATTGATCATAATTTAAATTGGATGGAACATGTCTCACTTACTGAAGCGATTTCCTGCAGCTATATTTGTAATTCGTACAATCTCATCTATTGATGATCTCCGTATGAGGAAACTGTTTTATTTTGCTTATTTTCACTCCTTAGTGACATGTGGAATAATATACTAGAGCGATTCTACTCGTAGCGACAAAGTGTTCAGAGCCCAAAAGCAAGTAATAAGAATTATGTGGTGTTAGCAGCAGAATTTCATGCCGAGAGGTGTTCAACAATTTATGGACTTTTACATTGGTGGGCGAGAATATATAAATGACCTTTGTAGTCACAAATTATACTATATTTGAAGCAAATAGTAACATACACAATTATGGCACTAGAAGGGAAACAAGGATTACTGTTAAATAATGTTCACCACACAATAAGGTCTACTGTAATAATAATACGTTTATTGAGGCATACACACTACAACTTTATATCCACATGTTTTCAGTTCAACAGCCAGACAACGACTCCTCACACTCATGTACAATTCCAAAGATACATCTCCAAAGATACATCAAGCACCAGAACATTCCTCACAGATATAAATGTACAATACTCAACCATGGAGGAAGGAATTATATGGAGGAGAAGTGACGTTAAATCGGTGAAGCAAGCACTAAACTCTCCCGCATGGTGGCAGCACCGGCAGCGACCATATGGCGCTTCCCAACAATTAAGGTGTTCACATTGTGGTAGATGCAGTGATTATTTCATTTAGTATTGTGTATAAGTGTTTAAAAATGCCAGCTTGTGTTGCGTACGGTTGCACAAATAGGCCAGACAGGAAAGAACCTGGAATATCATTTCATAAGTAAGTTGAATTGTAATTATCGTTGTTGAAGTGAGCGGTAGACACCGCAAACTTTGCAGCACGTCTATAAATATTTAGTCATAGCTCTCAATGGGATGATTTTGTTCTCAAATTTTTCTTGGTGTAGTGTAGAAAATCAGCAAACTTGCTATTTTGCACATAATAGACTAGCATTATTTTTTAACGAGTGTTTAAAATGAGATTTAAAGGGGCGTGTTTTACTTCGCGATTCAGTGAATTTACTATTACGATTTCTTTCGTCACGTTGCTGATTATACTGACAATGGATGATGAAATTAACTGTTATGTGAGAAGCTGTGAGTTTTATTAATTTTTTAAATAGCTATTTCAGGCCATTGACTTAGGTTATTTTTAAAGCTTCATATAAGACTTGTTTCTGTTTGTAAATACGTCTATACCTATTTTTACCGATTTTGAAATCTTTCTCATCTATTTATGTCGAAACAGGTTCATGCAGAAATAAAAATGGGCTTCATAAATAAAGAAGTTATTGGCCTTTGAACAAAATCAATTTGGGGAATGTGTTTCTAATTTAGTCTCTTTTTTTTTTGTACAACATTCTCCCCCCCCCCCCCCCGTATCTAAATCTAACTGAGAGATAATTTTTTTACAATTGTCCTAATAAGTAGGGCTGTGAAATTAGACAACACATCTTGATCAAGAGAATGTTCATTAAGGTGACTGAATAAACATTTTATTTCTGGTACCAGCCTACAAAATGTCTGGGTTGCTCATCCCTAGAGTGGGTCCTCTTACTTTTTTTCTGGTCTAGGACACATTTCAGACTAACCACAAGTGGTAGTAATAAAACTGAAATATCCATTCTGCATGTCAACCATGTAATCATTGTGGCTTTGACAGAATTAATTTTTGGTCCAGCCTGCATCCAAACCTAAACCCCTCAATTTGGATGTTGTATATCCCCCAAACTAAGCAAGATATCGAAAACATTTATTCCTTATTATCGAGTTTTTTCGTCGTGTTACATAAGAATCCATCATTAAATTTGACTTTTGCGAAAGTTTTCTTCTGCATTTCAACTCAAGACACCTCACTTTTGAGACAGTATATCTCGAGAACTAGGTGAAATATCGAAAAAATTTACTCTTTATTTTTTATTTGTCTCGTCTTTTTAAATAAAAATTCATCATAAAATTTGACTTTGAATAATTTTTTCTTCTGAATTTCAACCAAAACCATTTCACATTTGAGACAGAATATCTCGAAAACTAAGCAGGATATCAAAAAATTTTATTCTTCATTTTTTATTTGTCTCATCGAGTTACATAATAATCCATCACCAGATTGCGGCGTCACGTTTATCCTAGAGTCCCCTTGAGGTGTTTGTACATATTCCCCGTGTTTGTTGGGAAGCGGTCAAGCCCCCACCACTCCGGCCATGCCCCCCCACTCCTCCGCCGGCCTGCTTCACTCCCATGCGTGGTAAAGGTCTCTTGCGTCTTCTCCATATTATTCCTTCCTCCATGTACTCAACACGCCTCCTTACATTTATATCTGTACTTCTATTAATTTACATTCAACATCCCCCTAAACTTTTTGAACTTAACTTCACACAATGCCTTCGTAAATATGTCAGCAATGTTTTCGTTAGAGTCTATTTTCACAATGTCTATTACACCATTTGTATAACACTCATTTACAAAATGATAGTGTACTTCAATATACTTGGAGTTCTTTGAAAAATTACCATACTTCGCAATATTTACTGCTTCTGAGTTATCTTCATAAACTTGGACAGGTCCTTTGATATTTACATTAAAAGTTTTTAATACATCCAAAACATACTTTAGTTCAGTAACAGCTTCTGACAAGGCAATATATTCAGCAAAAGTGGAAGATTTAATGACACTTCCTTGGTTTCTAGATTTCCAAAATATTGAATTTCCAAACAATCTAATTACATACCCCGTCGTGGACTTTCGATCTACAATATCACCTGCCCAATCTGCATCAACATAGCAATCCAAAGTTTTTACATTTTCATTTCTACAGAAATTTCATCTTGAATTTCTTCAACAACAGATTCTTGATATTATCTATTTTCCTTTTACTGTTACAACAAATTAATAGATCATCAACAAATATTATTATATAAATTTCATCATCTCCATCGATCAAAGTATACAGACAATAATCAAATTCACATTTTGCAAAACCTAGATCACTCATAAATTCATCAAAACAATCATACCAAGCTCTAGGGCTTTCTCGTAAACCATACAATGCTTTATTCAATTTACAAACCCTATTAGTACCATCTTTATACCCTCTTGGCTGATTTATATAAACCTCTGATAAAACTTTAGCATTAAGAAATGCAGTTTCAACATCCATTTGCTCTATAGCTAAACCATTTTGACAACAGTATGACAGTAAAAGTTTCAATGTCTGGATCTTAGCCACTGGTGAATATATATCATCCACAACTTCCTTTTGTTGAAAACCCCTTACAACTAGTCTTGCTTTATAAGTGTTATCTGATTTTTTTGTATAAACCCACTTTACATCAAGAGCATTTACATTCTCTGGTTTTTTTCCTAGTTTCCATGTTTTGTTTTGATACAAACAGTCAATCTCCTTGTCCATTGCTTGTTTCCAATACACTGACTCTTTACAATTAATCGCCTCCTCGAAATTATCTGGACTATCAGCACAACAAAAGTTTACATAAATGATATTGCTACAGACATAATCATTAAATCTATCTGGCATTTTACATTTTCTACCTGACCTAGTCAATTTACATTTATCACTGTTTAAACCTCCTTTAACATCTCCTTCTTTCCTTTCCTCATCTACAGATTCATTTTCATCACTAGAATCACTCTCTGAATCATAACCCTTTAAGTGGATAAGTTTAACATTATTCTCTACAATATCAACATGTCTTACAACAACAATTTTATTATTCACTAATACTCTGTATCCAACTTCACTATAACCTAATAAAATTCCCATATCAGCTTTACGATCCCATTTAGACTATCTCAATTGTTCAGGTACTCTTACAAAAACTTTACTACCATATAGCTTCAGATGTTTAACATTTGGTTTCTTTCCTAGTAAAATTTCATAGGGAGTTTTCTTTTCAATAGTATTAGCTAAAGTTCTGTTTTTAAGATAAACTGCTGTACAAACTACTTCAGGGCAGATCCTCCTATCTACTTTTGCTTCAGCTAGCAAACACCGTGACATATCCATGATAGATCTATTACATCTTTCAGCCGTACCATTTAACTCATGTACATAGGGAGGGCAAACATTTAAAACAATTCCTTTTTCCTTTACAAATCGATAAACATCAGAATTTAAATATTCCTTTCCATTATCATATCTCAGTTTCTTAATAGTTTTACCTGTCAAATTTTCAATTTCATTTACATATGCAACTAGACAATCATAAACTTGGCTTTTTGATTTGATAGGTAAACATGAGCTGCTTTGCTATAATCATCTATAAAAGTTAGAAAGTATCTTCCACCATTCAAACCAAGAGTTGAGTGAGGCCCATTTAAATCAGTGTGAATAATTTCTAAAATTCCTTCTGCTTTGCTTCTATTATTTTCAAAAGGTAAATTGCGCATTTTGTTTTCAATACAAACTTTACACTTCATATATTCAGACTCTAAACTTTTAGGTAAACCAACTGCTAATTGATCTTTACACAAAGTATTTAAATAGTTAAAATTTACATGCCCTAATATGCGATGCCATCTCTCCTTTTCAGTCATAGAATCACTGTTACTCACAATATTTACATTAACATCTTCCTTAAAAATGCTACTTGTCGTTTTATACAGATTACCTTCCTTCATAGCAATTGCAATTAGCCTGTTATTTCCATCAAAAACTTTTGAAACATTTCCTACAGATAAAATCTTGTGCTTGTCTGTTACTTTCGCATAACTAATCAAGTTTCTACTCGTTTCTTTAACATAAAATACATTTTCCATATTAATTTGAATCAATTTACCATAAACTGAAAAATAACTAACTACATTTCCTATCTTAGTTGCTTTCAAAATTTTCCCATCAGCAATCTTTACCTCTACAGGCTTTTCTAAAGTTACACACTCAGAAAAATACTCTTCATTTTTTACAACATGATCTGTACAACCACTATCCAGTAACCAATCAATTTTAATATTTTCTTTGTTACCTGTGTTCGTTTTATTTTGCACCATCAAGCTCCTAACCTCTGTTTCAAAACTGCCTGTTTTTCTTTCACTTTGGTGGTATACTTCACCATGCCGATACTGGCCGTTTCTTGATCCCGTTGCACTTACACTTTCACTTTGTTGGCATTCTTGACTTCGCCGATACCGGTCGTTTCTGGATCCCTTGTGCTTACTTCCGCTCCACGGTTGATCATTGTTGTACCCTCTGAAGTTTCCTCTTTGATGGTTACTTCCTCTGCTGCTTCTTTGATACTGCCTGCTGTGATTCCATGTGCCTCTTTCATTTTCTTCATTTCGACGACGACAATCTCTCTTGAAATGTCCTCTTCTTCCGCACCCCCAACACAATTGTTCCTGACGACTTGTACCAGATTTTCTCATACTATGGAATGCATTTGTTTTTACAGATTCACTTTCACCTTTGTCTTTCAAGTCCAATAATCGAATTTTACTTTTAACAAATTCAACAGTTTGATCTTCTTCTTTCAAAACATCGACCAAGTCACCAATGTAGCACAAACAGTCCGGCAAAGTTCTTAACATGTAGTTTAATTTTTCTTTCTCAGTCACTTTAGCCCCAGCAGCTTTCAATTCGTTTACTGTCCTTTCAAAATCACTAAAGAATGTCGCTGTTTCATTGTAGTCTTTTAACTTCAATTTTTCCAATTTGTTTCTACAAATTATTTGGAGTGCAGTCGATTCCTTGGAGTATAATTCGTCGAACTTAGTCATTATTTCATATGCATTCACTTTATCACTCACAAACTAAAGTTGCTTATTCGTAATAGCACTATAGATGTAGTTTACTGCCTTCAGATTTTCTTCTTCCAAAATTTCAGCATTATCCACACTTGTTTTCTCTCTTGAAGCCACTGTATAACATTTCTTCATCTTTAAATACATCGTTATTCTTTTCTTCCAATTTCCATAGTCCTCGCCGTCAAAGCACGGTATTACAATGTCAGCCATTATTACTTGAAATCAAACTTTCTTGAATACACGAAAGCCACAGACCTTTTTCTCAACCATTTAACCACTCAACCATTAAACCACTAAACCACGGACTGCTACCATGTTAAATAATGTTCACCACACAATAAGGTCTACTGTAATAATAATACGTTTATTGAGGCATACACACCACAACTTTATATCCACATGTTTTTGTTCAACAGCCAGACAACGACTCCTCACACTCATATACAATTCCAAAGATACATCTCCAAAGATACATCAAGCACCAGAACATTCCTCACAGATATAAATATACAATACTCAACAATTACAAGTAACTGTCCCTTGTTCAAAAAGGGGTCTGATATTAAGGGATACATATCTGTAATAAGTTTCCAACTCATCTTATTACTCAGTCAAAGAATTTTTTTCTAAGGTATTTACAAAATAATTGCCTTTAGTTTGTGTTAATGGAGTTGAAGTATTAATGTACCGTATATGCAACTATAAATTGACAACTTTCCACATCCGATCACTCTTACATTGGGATATATCGAAAATGAATGTATTATATTGCAGCTGCCGCAAATGAGGGCAACCCACTTTCGCAAGTCTTGACTGACACTTGAAATGTGAAAATTTCATCCACTCCTTTCTGTATTTTTGTTCTGGCTGATACATTTTTTAACTAATAAAATTCTGTTGATAATTCAATTGAAAGTATTTATAAATAAAAACTGGGGCAAAGCTTTTTGAAATGCGAAGATGATATAATTTGATGAACATATTTAAGCCCTTAATAGTAGTGGTACAGTTAACTGGTTTGAGTAACTGTTTAGGCATCTAAATGTAAAACTACTCGGAGATTGGAACTATTATCCATAGTAACTGTATAAAAAAAGAAATCGATACCCCGTGAATACAAGGGTATTTGTTCTTTGCTTGTTGTTAAAGAAAATCCTTGACTGCGCACATTTAAACACTGTTTAATGGGTGGTAGTGTTTTTGGCGCACTTTTGCATAGAATTACTTAAGAGAAAGTGTTTTAGCACGATTTGTGTGTCCAATACTGTTTAACTGTTAGAATTTCGGATTTTTCAGGTAAGTAATATATTATCTTCCAAGGTTTTTAGAAACTCTTAAATAATGTTGTAAAGTCTGTAACTGGATGTGAGAGACCGGCAATAAACGAAATTGCTCTTAATAAATGTTGCAACTGAATTGGCTTGTTTTGTAAGTTTGCGTTTTGGCCCTTTTCCTGTAGCTACATTTCTTTCCTAGTGCCGCCTTAATGATTCATGAAATCGGTAAATGTTCTACATCTTAGGATTGATGATTTTCCACCGCATTACCTGTCCTAGTTCCTGCCAATGGAACTTAAGTTATGGAAATCACCTGTAGACTTTAACAATTAGGTAAATTGATTAGGAATCGATTTTAATATGTACCGTAATGAAAAGTAAACTTTGATTACGATGGATCTGATGCATTTTTGTGCTTAGTGAGAATTACTGTTACAAGTTTGGTTACAGCTGACAGTCAGATACTGGTTTTCTTTCTTTCTGGATAGTCGTCTTCTCAAGGTTTCTTACGAATGTCGAAATTAAGTCGAAGCAGCCATAGTGGTGGTGAAGGATGACTTTGCCGAGGACTTGGCAATTTTCGGAATAATATTGTTTAATATAAATATACCTGATAAAAAGAAGAGAGATGATTTTTAATGCACAAAACAGTTTTACTTTTTAGGTGATCTTTTGCACCAAGTTCTATACTAAATATATGGATAGTGTGTGATGCAACCTAACAACAAAGTCGAATCATCATCACTTTGATAGAAATTTTGCAGTGCCAGGTGCAGTTGTGTCATTCATTTTGATGAACATTATACTTTGTACATTGGAGGGAGGATAAAACAAAAATTGGAATTAACATACAGCAGAAGATCTTATGCAGTATCATACCATTGTTTTAGTTAAATAGCATTACTTTTAAACCACTTTCATTGGTTCTGAGGAAAATGTTGCTTATGGTAATAAAGTGTGGAGATTTAACGGGATTACTGGCGATTGCGATTCCGCCAGGAGTTGTCATCATAATACTGCAGTGGTCAAACGCGAGACTCCACTAGAAATTCTTTCCGAAGTACATTTAACAGTTTCATGCTGGTCCAGACTTTATTATAACCTAATTTCTGCTTGAAAATAATGGTCCAGGCTGTATTACAATGGAATTACTGCTTGAAAATAATACATCTTGCGACTGACTACAGCAGTATTCCAACGAAATCACTGAATGTTGTTGTAGCGGATTTGCGATCTCCAGTGGACTCGATTTAACTACTGTTCCTGATGTGAAATGATATTTGTGTTGTTGTTGGTTACATTACCACTTTGAAATGTCATTCGCATATTCCTTATGCTTTGTTGTTCAACGTGTGATGTTGCCAGATTTGCGAAATAGGTAAGAAACAAGTAATGATGTGTGAATTATTGGTTTATGTACAAAGTTAGCCACCTATAATATCTATTGTTTATGGCACTCATAGGACAGATATTCTCTTACAAAGAAGTGCAATTTGCATGCAGAGTGTTTGTATTATTCTGTTTCAACTGTACAAATTTTATTGGTCCATGATTCTCATGAACATCGCCTTTGTTCGACAGATTTGAATGATCCATGTAACAATGAAATTATGTACTGAATACTCAGTTATAATGGCAACTTCATGTACAGTGTCTATATGTAATGAAGTAGTAGTCTGCCATGCGGAAGTGTGCCATAATCTTGACATTAAAGGGCTAATCACTATGGACTAGTCAGTGCTGTATGTTATCTATATTTCAATCCACATTACTTAAGTCCTACCTATTTCATGAGTCTTGTATGCACTATTCCCGTAACAAATGTAAGGTGTGTGTGAACGATATTTTCAGCCCAAAAGAACAAGGATTTTTACTGGTTATGGCTTTTATACCAGTCTAGCACACCTACACATTTTTATAGCCACTGATTACTGAATGCATATCATTGGTCCAGTGATCATATCAACCCACTATTTCATTATATAGTGCTGCCTTTTATGTGATACAACTTTTGGGTAATATCTAGATCGCGATACCGCTGCAACCACTTACCGCTTCGCGTTGTAAACACTTCCCGATGGAGAGAGTATGACGCCACTGTGTTTCCGTGTGTGACGTGCTCAGCCTTTGATTGATTTGAGAATACACTTAGGCCATAGAACGTAATAATAGTAATAATAATAATACAATTTACGGATTGAAAAAGTTAAAGAGAATTATTACTGGCACAGTTAACAATATTATTAAAATATGTGCAACATTCCAAACTGATAATTGATATGGTTCATTAGCGTTAACGTCATTAGTCACAATTTCATTGATTTGTATTTGATTCCGTTCTTCTATATTTCCTAGCGTGGTTCAAATTGCTATTAAAATCGATAATACGAAATAAAATATTTATAAAACAAGATTTCGTCAATAACCGGTTGCGTTTAGGTTGAAAAGCAGCCTGGACCACACTAACAGTGATAGACACGATTTGGAAATTTCCTATCAGCAGTATCGTGTGCGACGGTTACCTTTAACTATGGTCCAGGCTGCAGTATGACGTAAACGACAGTAATAGCGATAGATACGACATAGAAATTAGGTACCAGCAATTAGGTGTTCGATAGTTCAGTTTCATTGTGGTCCAGGCTGCATTAAAACCTCGTCGCTAATGAACTTATTCCTGTACTACTGATTCAAAATTAACGATTTCTCAATATGAGATGTGTTAGTGATGGACTACTTTCCATGGAAGGCCCCGTTAGTGACATTTGAAGCTGCGAGCGGAACCTATACGTCACATTTAGCAAGGTAGTGACGTCATACTCTCTCCATCCGGAAGTGGGGTTTACATCGCGAGGCGGTAAGTGGTTGCAGCGGTATCGCGTTCTAGATATTACCCCAACTTTTTTATTCAATTTAGAGAACTAATCTAACTGAAGAATACCTTTCATATCTTTTCTTTCACCTCCACTCCTCATTTTTTCTCTTAGTATTGTTTTTATGAATTCTCCCATTGTGTTAAAGTGGAATTGGTTATTAAAAATGATATTGTATATATAACAACACTTGGGTAATATCTAGATTGTGATACCGCTGTAACAACTTACCGCCTCACTGTAAACACTTCCGGTTGGAGACAGTATGACATCACTACCTTGCTGAATGTGACGTATACGTTCCACTCGCAGCTTTAAATGTCACTAACGGGACCTTCCACGGAAAGTAGTCCATTAATAATAGGTCTCATATCAAGAAATTGTTAATTTTGCACCAGTAGTACAGGGATAAATTCATTAGCGATGAGGTTTTGATGCAGCCTGGTTCACACTGAAATGTAACTATCAAACACCTTATTGCGGATACCTAATTTCTATGTCGTATATATCGCTGTTTACATCTTAATGCAGCCTGGACCATAGTGAAACGTAACCGTCGCACGCGATATTGCTGAAACCCAATTTCCAAATCATATCTATCGCTGTTAGTATGGTTCAGGCTGCGTTTCAGCCTAGATGCAAATGGTTATTGGTGAAATCTTGTTTTTATAAATATTTTATTTCGTATGAGTGATTTTAGTAGCAATTTCAGCCACACGAGAAAATATAGAACAACT
Organism: Vandiemenella viatica; assembly: GCA_031002005.1. Classification (NCBI taxonomy): domain Eukaryota; kingdom Metazoa; phylum Arthropoda; class Insecta; order Orthoptera; family Morabidae; genus Vandiemenella; species Vandiemenella viatica. Next base: position 274,272,358 of record CM061921.1, on the reverse strand, counting down.
GAATCAAATACAAATCAATGGAATTGTAACTAATAACGTTAACGCTAATGAACGATATCAATTATCAGTTTGGAATGTTGTACATATTTTAATAATATTATTAATTGTGCAAGTAATCATTTTCTTTAACTTTTTTGATCCGTAATTTTTTTTTATTATTATTACTATTGGTTATGTTCTATGGCCTAACGTGTATTTTCAAATCGATCGAAGGCTGAACACGTCACACATGGAAACACAGTGATGTCATAGTCTCTCCACCGGGAAGTGTTTACATCGTGAGGCTGTAAGTGGTTGCAGCTGTATTGCAATCTAGATATTACCCCAACACTTTGCAACAGAATCTAACACAAATCCTATACAATTCATAATAATTGCTTTTGATATTTGAAAATCTTATCCAAATTTTCTAGAAATAAACTAATTTTGATAATACATATGAGGGTCAGAATTAGTTTCTTCTGTGACAGTGGTTTTGGACACAGAAGTTGTTATAATTCTACATGATAGTCAATAGTAGATGTAAAAAACACCACAAACATATTGTTTTATTGTATCCAAACTATTATTTATTTGTCTCAAAACCATACAGACAGAAAGAAGAATAAAAAAGTGTACAGTTGAACATTGAAGCACCGACGTGTTGGTGCAATAAAACTGGATGTTAAAATAAATTTCTTACAAGATTAACACTGCGTAGAAATGCTCCTCCTTCTTCCAAATGTTTTGAACAGGGCTTATGTAAACAACCAGCCACGCCAGTCTCTAGCAAATTCAGTAGGCGGCTAGTCCCCTGAAGAAGACCTAAGGCCTGGTCAAAACATCGGGAAGGAGGAGGAGTATTTTGATGCAGCGTTAATCTCGTAAGCAATTTATATTAGTATGATGGCTGCTAAAACAGCAAAATCTTTTATAAAACTGGATGTTGCTGTGCGTGGAATGTTAAGTACCAATCAGCCAGTAAATGCCACATTTAATTGCTGAAGCAGTACCCCATACCAACTGCCCTGAATGGGACAAATGAGCGGTTTGGCCATTTTTTATTTTTGGCTGCAAAGAAATTTCATTTTCCTTGTACCTCTATTCGTGCATGTTGATAGATCTAGAACCAATTGTCATATTTTCTGATAGTAGCTTCGCCTCCCACAGCAATGCAGTAGGTGTACACTTTTACGTTATATTGATCCCTCAGGGGTTGTTACTCTCGCAGTCAGTGTGTGTGATCTACTCTAATAACAATATAAATGCGGAAGTAAGTCTCTGTCTTTATGTTATGTTTTGACAACTAAATGGCTATACCGATATTGATGGAATTTGACAAGGAAATACTTTGTATCTGTAGGAAGGGCACAGGACATTTTTTCCGGTATGAATAACAGTTGTAGTCGCGAAATTTTGAGAACTTATCAAATGGTGGCAGAAAGACGGATGTGTGTGTTAGTCTGTAATGTTATGTCGGTTGCTCAAGCTGTGATTCTCGCACATTATGTTAGTGGTGTATGATTTGTTAGTAAATTTCGTTTAGAGAGAAAACGTATTATTTAGTATAGATATCGATTTTCTCTGTACTGTTACTTTGTGTCTGCTTAAATGTTTCTGGCCAGTTTATTTTGCCTTCTTTTATGACATGCCTTGTGGGTATAAGCTAGCCTAAGGTATAGCTCTAGCAGAGCATGAGCAGCTAAAGTTATTAGAACCCAAGAATCGGATGCTCATGCTGAAGAAGGGAGAAAAGAATCCATGCATACAAAGTCGCGGGTATCAGCTAGTAAATTTATAAAAATTAATAACAGACAAACACACATCTCAATTTTTTTAAATTGATAGTTACACTAGTAGTGGGAAGGGTATTACGTGGAATTGAGACCAGAGGTATATGTATGGAGTTCAGAAATGGTGCTAGTTTTTGGAAAGACTGTGAAGAAGTTGTTGCAACTGTAGGAAATGTCATCTGTGGCTACTGACAGATCCCATTGGGTAAGTGGTAATGGTTGAGCCTTGCAGTGTAAAGGATGTGAGTTCAGATCCCCCATTCTTCTAGATTTCGCTTTCCCATTGGTTTCCCGAAATCAATCCCTTGTTTCCCTCCCCTCCATTCTCTCCCATCTCTAACAACATCAATGATGTGCAAAACTCAAGTAAAAAAAGAGGTTGGCTCCTGGATGGTTTAGGTTTTGTTTACTGAAGGTCAGTGTTAAGGCCCAAATATGAACTGGGGAGTGGAAACAGGTGAATGGGTATGGTTTGTGGTACAGGTGGTATGTATAGTTACAGGGAAGCAGATGGTTAAGCTAGATGTATGTTACAGGTTTAGCATCATGATACATTGCGTGGAGAGCGTTGATCCACGGAGTGGTTTGGAAGAGTGTAAAGTATTTATGGAATAGCATGTTCTTGAAGGTAGTCTTATCCTAGGTGAATGATTTCATTAATTTTTCAAAGGATGGGGGAGAATAGGGTTAGGAAATATGGGGCATCAGTTACTTGGTGGCGAATGATGGGCATTGTGATATGAGGTGTAGGTGAAAGTATGTGAGTTATGTTTTAGGACAAGATGTCATGGATAGCAGATGTTCCTGCCACAGATATACAGGTTGTATTGAATGTAAGGTTTGGTGAAGAGGGTAAGTCAGATGTTGAATTGAATGCTATGCAGACTTTCTGTAGTAGAATGTTTATATTGAGGAAGGTAATATTTATTTGGTAGAAAGTCCAGTTAATGTTTGAAGTTCGGCTACTGTTCATGATATCGAGATGGTCATGGAGATGATCCATATATTAAGTATATTATCTGTGTACAAACAACGGAAGTGGAATTGTTGTTAACCTTGGAACTTGAGGAAAGTTTGTGACCGGGCAAATGTAGGCGGTGACATCTTTGGTACATGGGTAGTGGTGTCTGAGAATTGTTTGTCACTGTTGTTCAAGGCCATAGTGATTGGGATTTTGTCAGATTGATGAGTAACAGAGTCTTTTGATAATTCTTTCATGGCTTTGGTTTCCAGTGAGCTAAAAATTAAAACAGAAATTAAGGAAGTCTTTGAATGGCAGGATTTGGGGAGAGAAGATGGACATGAACTCAATTTGTATGTAGGTCAAAATCCTTAAAGGCTGGGCCCAATAGCATTTGTCACCCTTAGCCATATTGACAAAGTGGTCCCATGAGAGGAGAGTGCAACAGAATGCTAGCAACTCCTGTATCTGAGCTGTGTGGTCGAAGCTTGGTATGAGTATAGAAGATATGCTGTTGAAAAGCTCTGAAAATTATGGTTCAGAAAGGGAAGAAGAGCAAAGAATAATGACAGGCAGTTTCTTCCAACTGTGGGGTGGGTGGTGAAGTTATTAAGCAGATTAAATTAACCCTTTCCTATCGGCTATTGGAAGTACAGGGAAAGTTATAGTTTCAATTATATATTTATATGAATGTACTTGAAATTAAACATTTTTTGAACTATAAAGTGCTAATTACTAAGCCGGTACAAAAAGTACTGTCAGGGACTTTGTGTATTACAGAATGTACAGAAATACTAATATGAACATAATTGATTTCAACTGCTATGAGATGCTTGCCTCATGATATTCAACAAACCAATTATTTTTTCTCATTCAGACACAAAAAGACATTGCAGTGGGAATATTTGGAATGATGTTTTGACTGTATCTTCTTCATACTACATGTTTCACATCTTCATCTGATTTTTACAAATTAGGGCTAGTGTATACCTCCGTTTCCCAATCTTACGTCTCTTATTGTGGAATAATCTGAATTGCATTGTTTGAATGGACGAGGGCCTGGTGAAATATCTGTAGATGAACTTTTCTTCTTCCGATATCCTTCATAGTAATCATACCCTGTGCAACTGATCTTCTGAAATGTTTTAGACTTTTTTTTTCAAATATCGGCCCATTTATGTTATAGGCATTAACAAATACAATATCCAGAATTCGCCAAAACAATCTGTGCCATGGTTTCGGTGATTTTCTGTCAGCATTGCACAATGCCATCAACTGATCAGCAGTATCAACCCCACCCATGAATGTATTGTAATCGTTGATGACTCTTGGGCATGAAACTGTCGATTTCAACCCATCTTTTACTTTGTGTGTAACCAGTGGTGTAACAATAGTGTGGCCATATGGGCAAAATGCCATGGGACCCACTGCCAGAGGAGTCCCCAATGACTGGCCTGAGAGGCCCTCTGGCCCAAGATCCGCCAATTTCGTCAATCCAGCTTGAGAGAGGGGCCATGTGTTGAAGTTGACGTGGACCCCAATTAGTGTAGTTACTAGTTATGCCACTGTGTGTAACAGTAGTTTCCTGGCTGCCATGAAAATTTGATACTAAATGTACGACCTTTTTTTCCTTCCATTTCCAGATGTCTAGGCTTGAAAATCTATTGTCGCAATATCCTCTTTTTGTTTGCCATCAACAGATAAATTGTTAGAAAGCCCCTTGCAATTAGGCCTGATGGTCCCACAACCAAAAGTTCTTTCAGTTTTTCTAATAAGGGTATACATTAAAAATAATTGTTTAAAAAACATAAAAACTGCCAAAAAAAAAAAAAAAAAAAAAAACACTAAAAATTTTAAAATAATTTTATACCTTGCTTAGAAGAAAGTAAATTTAAATGGACAATATTTTACATTACCGTTATTGAAATTTTTACATTAATTAGTTATTTTTGGAGTGGTATTATTGTTTGTTTTGTATTTTAAATATGCCGCAGCAGTTCTCATTTCGTAAGCGCTTGCTTTAAAAAAAAATCTGTGTTGACTCCAAAAAACTTTCAGAATGAAGTGAATTGGATGCTACATTAAGACATGTCAGGTTACATTTTGGTCCAGGCTGTATTTCAACCTAATCATAACATCAGTTTAAGCTGCCCCCTGATAATCGAAAATGTAACATATGGGCGTTAATCTGTCTCTGGAATATACCTGTTTGTTCCGGCATCACATAGATAGAAAATATAGATTTTTTAATTAGTTTTCACAGTGTGAAAGCTTGGGTTCAAGTTGAAATCTTAGGTACATGTTGAGACATTAGGACACATTTATTTTATGAATATTCTGCCATGACTTAATTGATTTTGATGGGATTTAAAACTGTGGATTTTTGCAAAGACCATTGGAAATTAAAAGGGATGGGGGTAAAGGGGAAGAGGGATTGGGCTTTTGTATACCAAATGTAGACAGACTTTTCTGATTGATTTAAAGTGTACGTTTGTAAATTTCTATTGATATCAGATAAAAACTGTAGGTATGTATAAAAGACAATTAAGGGGTGTAGAGGCGAAGAGTAGTTTGGTTTTTGTAAAGCTGGGATGGACAGCATTTTTCTCTTGTTTTAAGGTATACATGTGCAGTGTTCCATTGAAATCTGATAAAAACTGTTGGTATCTATGAAGAACATTGCAAATTAGGAGGGATTGGGGTAGAAGGGAAGAGGGGTTGGGCTTCTGCAACCAAATTTAAACACAATTGTTCTGTATATTTTAAAGTATACGTTTGCAAATTTCGTTCAGAATCAGATAGAAACTGTAGCTTTGTGTAGATTAAGGGGATGGAAAGGGGGAGAGGGGTTTTGGCTTTTCTAAACCAAATGTAGACAGTATTTTTCTGTTTGTTTTGAAGTATACATGTGCATACTTCCTTCAAAATCAGATAGAAACTGTAGCTGTATGTAAAGAACATTGACAGTAATTAGAGGGGTAGAAAGGGGGATATGGTTTGTGTTTTTGTGAAAGTAATGTGGAAAGTATTTTTCTTTTTCTCTTTATTTTAAAGTATACGCATGTGAAGTTCCACCGAAATCAGATTAAAATGTATGGTTGTACAAAAATTAATGGGTGTAAAATGGGAACTAGGGTAGTTTTTGGATTTTTCAGTCAGAAATCTTCTTCATAAAAATAATACATGTATGCCAACTTTCATAAAGATCACTCAAATGGTGTTGACTGTAGCTTTTTAAAAAGAAAAATTGACAAAAATCAAGGGGGTGGAAACTGGGAGAGGGGTTCAGTTTTTGCAAACTAAAAGTTGACATTATTTTTCTCTTTGTTTTATAATAAAAGTGTGCTAAGTTCTATCTAAACCTGGCCTCGCATTTGGGAGGACAGCAGTTCGAATCCCTGTCCGGGCATCCAGATTTGAGATTTCCATGGTTTCCCAAATCACTCCAGGCAAATGATGGGATGCTTCCTTCAAAAGGCCATGGCCGAATTCCTTCCCTTTCCTTGCCCCCCATCCTTTCCCATCTCTAAACACCTTGCTGTTAAAAGACGTAAAGCAGTTAAAAAAATCTATCTAAATCCTAAACTGGATAAAAGCTGTGGGTTTGTATAAAAATTAAGCGGTTTGATGGAAAGAGGGGGTGGTTTTTTGATTTATTTGGTCAGAAACTGTCTTCGTGAAAAAATACATATAAGCGCCATTTTTCATGGTAATCGGACAAATGGTGTTGACTGTAGCTTTTTATAAAGAGCATTGACAAAAATTAAGGGGGTGGAAGGAGGGAGAGGGGTTGAGCTTTGGCATACCAAATGTTGACAAGATTTTTTTTTCTCTTTATTTTAAAGTATACTTTTGCAAACTTCAATCAAAGTCAGATAAGAAATGTAGGTTTGTATAAAATTAAGGGGTGTAAAGGGGAAGAGGGGTGGTTTTGTTATTTTTTTTAGTCGGAAACCTTCTCCATGAAAAATTACATGTATATGCAACTTTCATGGTAATCGGTCAGACGATGTCGAATGTAGCTTTTTACAAAGAACATTGACAAAAATTAAGGGGGTGGAAGGGGAGGGAGAGGGGTTGAGCTTTGGCATACCAAATGTTGAAAAGATTTTTCTCTTTATTTTAAAGTATATATGTGCGAAGTTCATTCAAAATCGGATAAGAAATATAAGTTTGTATTAAATTATGGGGAGATGGGGTACTTTTTATTAATTTTTTTGCCCAGAAACCTTCACGATTAATAATTACATGTATTTGCCAACTCTAATGGAGATCAGTTAAATGATGTCGGCTGTAGCTTTGTATAAGGAACATTGACAAAAATTAAGGGGGTGGATAGGCGGAGAGGGGTTCAGTTTTTTTGAACAAAAAGTTGACAGTATTTTTCTCATTGTTTTTGACTAAGCATGTCCAAAGTTCCATCGAAATCTGATAAAAAAAAATT
>CM061921.1:274214190-274264181 GCA_031002005.1 Vandiemenella viatica | reverse complement strand
TGCCTGTTGAAAACCACAATGCAATCAGTGTAGCAGAATACTGTAAGTTTAGTATTTAAAGGTGGTACTGGATATTGAAAATCTACACTAACAAATCAATCCAATTGTTCTGTTCAGCATAAAAAAAAATAAAAAAAATCTTTCCCCTCAAATTGCACTAGGCCTACAACTGATTCCATTTATTACATATTATAAGTGGGAATGTCTAAAGACTCAAGATCTGTACCCAATATCGACAACTGTGTCAGAAGGATACTCTGGCATTAATAGCCTATTTTTCCACATCCAAACAAACTACTGAAATATGACAATTATAATATTTTTTAACTCTTTTGCCACTAAAATCCCTTTTCTGGTCCCACTTACCATTGACTGAACAACGCATTATGCATAATAATAAAACTGGAGAAATTACAATGCTATACAAGCTACAATGCTTCTCACTTTGAATTCAACGAGAATTAGACACAAATAAATAATACACTGTTACAGTTAAGGCCTTGTTCTTTATCGATAAATATATTTCCTGCAAGGTTAACATACAAATCATAATAAAGAAGCATTTCAAGAAACCTCCTAATTTTCGACAGTAAGATTCTGAAACAATACAATTTACAAAACATTATTTAAAACTGGATTTTCTTTACGCTTTACAACAAATTTTGCATGCTTCACCAATAAGCAATTACGTTACACTTCATAACTCATAAGCACTTAAAACAGCAATAACTAATTGCAGAAGCTATCGTCTACCTCAATGTTATTCCTTGAGAGACACAAGAAATTTTAAATATGTATCATTTAAAACAGTTATCATCCACCACACGATAATCCATACTCTCACATTCAAACTCTCAGCGGCAGAAACAAACAAAATTATAGACAGCTCACTGTCAACGTAAACATTGACTACAGAGTTCAGTGACAACGGTGAACACCTAGCAGTCAACAACTTCAATAATATTATTTTCAAAGCACTCACAAACTTACCAAAAGATATTGCATTTATACGAAGAAAAAGAATATAAGAAGCATTTTTGAAAGAAATAATGGGTATTAAAGGTTCTATAATTTTTTCAACGAAGTGATGAATATTATCCGTCAAGTAAATTATGATCTAATTTCATGAGTTTCTTTGGATGCCAGATAAAAATGGCAGTAATCTGCCCCCTTTCCTAAGATTACTGATACACTTGATAAAAAGTTTAGTTTCATAGAATTTAATGAAATCGATAGCTCCTTTACTAAGTTCACATTGAGATAAAGCTTTATCAGATCTATACATCTACTGATAACGTTATATTTTAGAGTCATACAATACAGCACAACCCTGCAGCAAAATGGTCGTTTTCTCGGGTCTACTGAATTGAATTGAATTGAATTGAATTGAATTGAATCGCGATTCGGCTATAACAACATTCAATAATATCGTTGGAATACTGATGTAGTCATTCGCAAGACGTATTATTTTAATGCAGTAATTCCGTTGTAATACATCCTGGACCATTATTTTCAAGCATAAATTAGGTTGTAATACGGCCTGGACCAGCATGAAACCATTAAATGTACTTCGGAAAGAATTTCTAGTGGAGTCTTGCGTTTGACCACCGCAGTATTATGATGACAACTCGTGGCGGAATCGCGATCTCCAGTAATCCCGTTTTCTCAGTACGTTGGCCGTTTAAGATATTCTTCAGGCGACAAAGTTAAGGTGACCAGACGTCCCGCTTTTGGCAGAACAGTACCGATTTTTAACAGTTCGTCCCGCGTCCCGTGGCGTTTTAAAAAAAGCCTCGATTTTTTTAAAGAATGCATGACAAGCTAGAGAACGGCGGGAGAACGAGAAGGAAATATACGGCTTTTGGCGGCCATGTGGCTATTTCGTCAGGACATGAGTTTTATATTATTTTTGTTAATTTTATAATGTTAAACATTAATAAAAAGAAATAATTGTTGAGAACTGATTATCGAGAAGTGATTATCAAGAATTGCTTATCGAAGGTCGCATTGCTGATCAGTCATTAACATTCGACCACCATTGTTTAGACTTAATGAACAATGGTATTTTTGACACTGAACTCGACGAAAACCAGAGACGACAGAGAAAACATTTTTTAATCGCCTCTCAGACGATATACATCGTGCGGCGTCCTAGAGGCAGTTAGACAAGTGATGTCAACAAATCAGCTATTCAGATAATTTAGGTAATTAATTAATTTCATAAATACATAAATGTTCTTGAATTTAGCAGATAGTAGTCGTATTATTTATACTGTATTTCATAGAGGTGTCAAAAAGTCTAGCGTCGGCCTTGAAATTGACACTTACGACTCACATCACCGCAAATTCAGAGCTTAATTAGAATGATGTGCAAAAATCAGTCGATCATATTACTCAAAATATTCTGTATAGTAACATTTTTCAAATATGATCTTTTTAATAAAGTATCATTATTTAACAAAATATATTGACAAGGAAAATGTTAAATTTTGGTATTCAGCAAAAGTCACAATAGAGAACAAATGGTTAGAAATGTTTCATCATTTGGAAACAAACCATGACCTATACAATAGTGCACTAAAAATTGTATAATATGCGCTGTCCTTACCAAGAACTAATGCTGCGCTAATGCTGCTCTGATGAACGCGTTTTTTTCGACAGTAAATAAAGTGTGGACATCAGAAAAGTCACAGTTAAGTGCTGAGACTTTGAAGGCCATATAATGTATGGTATATAATTTAACAAAGTCTTGTGATAAATTTCACCAACTTTTAAACAATAACAGCAATCTACTGAAAAAAATTTCACTCAAATAAGAAATATGCCTAAGAATAACATACTACAAATAACTTTTTAATGTAATATATTTGTAAATTGTACTTATGTTGCAATTACAAAAAATTATATTACAATACTATTTTTGCGTTGTATAAAATTTGTTGTTGCTGCATATAGACAAACTTTTTAATCAAGAACAACCCCCCCCCCCCCCCACCGTCAATGGTGTTCCGCTTTACCAATGTTAAAATCTGGTCACTTTAGACATAGCTCATATAGCATATTCGGCATGGCTTTATGCCTTGTGTCAGAACGGTAAAAGAGTTTCACTACGGATGTTTCCTGTGGAAACAAGCATTGTGTCACATGATTCATATAACAATACAAGCAGGAAAACATTCTTTCGTTACCACAAATACTGTAAGACGTATATATATATATATATATATATATATATATATATACTATTACGGTATCGTCACTCAATCTAAAGTAATAAACTGATCAAGTAGAACTAGAAACGTCTATTGCGAACATGCTATGAGATTTTTTTAAATATTGCAAAGGGTATGAATTCCTAATTAAACATGGTGATATTTTTTCTTTATAGAAAGAAGTTTATTTAATTTACTCCAGAAAGACATTTCTACAGGGCACCTCATAATTCATTCAGAGGCAAAGAACCCATTGTTCCTTTATTGCAGTGTTTCTAACCCGTGGCCCACGGAGCACCTGTGGTCCACGAAGAAGGGACAGGAGGTTGAATATTAAAAATTTAATTCTAAGTGATTTAAAGATATCATAAGAAAGAATTAGTCAGTAAAAGTTGTTAATATTTAATGGATACAGTACTCGTACTGTATAAATATGCTGAGCTGTATCATGACTCAGTTCTTTCCCTTTGAGGCGATATTAATGATCCGATGACCATTTCCGATGATACATTTCTGATTATGTTGCCTATGGCTATTGGGTGTAATCTGCCCAGGTTGTGTCATGTGGTTAAGTGTATTCGGCATAGACGTAGAATGGTTCCACGTCGTTTTCCTCGTACTGGTAGAGCGGTGCTGAATTTTCCTCTCGCATATTGTTGGCCGCGTTGTGGTCTTCATTTCCTACAGCGATCGGAACCGATTGAAGAGTATTAATTTCCGGGATTGGCATACTGGCGGTTTGTGTCAGTGCCACCTCCATCTCTGCACTCCAAGAGGTTCTTTTAGCCTGTTGGTTGCTCGTTTCACCTGGAGAGTTATTGGCGGGATCTTCTTCATCTTCAGTTTGACTACAATCCATTTGGTTGTAACTTAACTGGTTGGACTTTTATGTCTGGAATATTTTCACTTTGACGGCCGGAATGTGAGTTTTTCCTTTGGCTTTGTTCTTACATTTAAATCCACTCGCATTTTGTATTTTGCTGCTATTGCTGGGTACCGATTTTTTATGCGGCTGCGTTGCATTTGGTTATTATCATCATCCTCGGAATAGCGTAATGTTAAAGTCATGTTTACTGCTTCCGCTCTGTCAGTCATAAATATGGTAGGTTGCTTTGGTGTCTGAGTAATGTCACAATACAGAAAATTGTTTCACTGTAATCGCGTCACACTACACTTTAATGCCACTCGTTAATGTTTACGACTGTCTCTATGTTTCAGAACGAGGAAGTTACCACCTCAAGCGCTCGTGCTAGACTGATAGAAAAATTGCACTTGGCCAATGTGAAAAGACAAAACGTTAGACATAGCGTTGTATTGTAAGTGTTCTTTGTGTTCTCTGATATTCTGATGTGGCAAATGGTTTATATCATGCCTCCCTGAGTTTGTTGACTTTTATTGAACTCGTGATTATGCTCACGTGTTTGATAAGTTTGTCACTTGAAGTACGTAGTTGTGCAGCCCATATTTTTTCTGTAGTCACTTACTTTTTTTTGACACCGCATGAGCTGAATCTGATCTTGATTATTTCATTATTGATAACAACCTGTACCTATCTTCAATATAAAAAATGATTAACTTAGTGCATTTCTTGGCCATACATTTTCATGTTCACAGAAAAAGCAGTACTTTTTGCAGTAAAGTCTCTCAAAGAGGGTACAACGAACGCCCACAATAGTGACACATTATAAGCGTCACTTACCTTTTCCATACATATGTATAGAATCGTGAAGAATTTTGTGACCTCTAGTGCTTTGCTAAGAGAAGATTGGGACATGGTTAAGATTTTTAGAGAAACATTAGTGGTCTTATAGGGTGGCACAATGTCTGAATCAGAGCTAAAGGTGATTTGATACACCGCTAATGCTTAGAGCAAGGAGTGACCACTGAGGATTTGCTACAAAATTACATCAGGGGAAGAAATATTGAAAATTGGCTATCTTTCGTTACTTAGAAGTTGAAGATTACGTTTGGTTGCTTCAGTATTTAGGGACAAGTGCACCGGAATGCGGTGGCTTGTAGTATTTTGCCGCAGGAGATCTTCATCTCCGTCCAAGAAGAAATGTGCAAGTATTGAATAATTGAAATATCTTTGAGGAGAAAGTTGAAGAAGCGTTAAAAAAAAAGAGTTTGGAGAACAAGCTGAAACCATAAATAATTTAAAATATAAAATTGAACAGAGCCAAGCTGAAACTGGACATAGATTTATAGTATATCAGAAGTTGGAAAACAGGTTGGGGGATTAAACTAAGAAATAGACACTCATCTTGATTCTATAGCGAATTTAAGTAATAACTTTGAGACGTCTGAGTCAAGTATGGCTGAAGCTATACTGAATTTAAATTCTAAATTCTGAAAATTAGGAGAAGATCAAGCAGTGTTAAATTTAAAGCTAGATAAACAAGCTGAAGGTTTGAAGTTTGAATTGGGGGAAAGATAGACCGTCAAGCTACATGTCTTGATGCATCTACGCAAAAATTTGAAACTAAATTTAAGGGACAGGGGGACATAATTGAAAAGAATCAGATGGCGTTATTTGCTGATATGGAAAACAAAATTAGGGTCTATTAAATTTATTGTTAAGAAATGTCAAAAAGAAGATATGTGTAATTAAATCACAGTTACAGGACGTAATTCAAGAAAAAGTTTGTGAGAAACGATAGATTATAGTGAGTCATGAGTGCCTTATAGGAGAGTTAGATAAGTGTACTCTATAAATAAGAAAAAATAAAAAATACGAGAAAAAGTCTTTGCTGGAGACAAATCAACAGCAAATGAATAAAGATATTGCAAGAACAGGGGGGATTTAAAATCTGTAAATACATTGTTGCTCTTGTTAATATCATTAAGAAAAGGACGTTTCTTTCTGAGCCGAAACACAAAACGGTGCACCCTACCGTTCTTGTTTGTTAATCCACTAGATTCGGTTCATCAAGGGAAAATCACATTGCAGTTTCCCAGGGAACGCTGACGCTAACTTCGACCCACATGGAAAAGATCCCGCGTTCATGCCGCGAGCATACAACGTGTGCGTGTCAGTCCAGAAATGGCAGAAGACCTTTCCTCACCATCAAGTCTCTGAGATGAACGAAGATTGACATCCCTACTTTAAGTCAGTTTTTGGGCCGCATTTGAACAGTCATGGAGTAAAATCACCGCCATAGGCCGAATTAATCACTCCTCCTCCGCTGGCTCAGACGGGAAATCCTACTGCTTTAGAGCAATGATCTACCATCTTTTACTATCGGAGTAGGGCGCTAATGACCACGATGTCGACGCACACTCAAGCCATAATAACAAAAACTGTTGGTGCACCACTGGAATATGTAGCATTTTATTTTTACCTTTTAAGTGTACTAAGCATTGTACCGTACGCTTTCCTACCGTTAAAAAAATAAACCCAAACTAAACTACATCTCAAACCACTTATTTCAAGGATCTACCCATATAACAGTAGTGAAGGTATTGCAAAGTCTCTTTGCCCTAGCCAATGGATTACATATACTAACTGGAAACACTGTAAACGCAAAGGACTAAAACTGGAATATGGTAAGGAAGAGCTCATAGTAATAGCAATTTGCAGGGCCCCCTCAGGATATTTTAGACTGTTTTTATCTCAGTTAGAGTCTTTGTTACTATGTTTCACAAATAACAAATAGTTTTATGTGGAGATTTTAATGTTATCCTTGATGTCTTTTAGCTTAACGGCGCTTGTAAATTTCCCTACAAGAATATAAAATAATAGCAGGACTGTAATTAACAATTTTTTATGGGTATTTCTCAGTACAATAATTACAACATACTTCCAGTAATAAATGGTATCTCAGATCATGATGCCCAGCTGTTATGTATCAAATCCAGAAACACTGTTAAACAGATAAAGAAAAGCATCATTAATGAAAACAATATAAAACATTTCATAGATTCCTTAAATACTGAACAATGGTTAGAAGTGTACACAGCACAGGGTGCTAATGCAAAGTTTGATTCCTATCTTAACATATTTCTAACACATTTTCAAGGAACTTTAAAAAAAAGGAAAGTGGTCAACACTCCAAACAGTGAATTTGGCAAGGGATGGACAACAAAGGGTATTATAGTATCTAGTAAAACATAAAGGGAACTTTACTTAAAAGTAAGAGAATCAAATAATTACACACTGAAAGCTCATCATAAACTTTATTCTAAAATACTAAGAAATGTGATAAGAAAGGCCAAGAACAGATATATATCAGAGAAATATTAAGACAATAAGAAGAAAACCATATGGAATATAATAAAAACTGAACAGGAAAATCTGTAAATCACTCTAAACACATAGAAATAGAACAAAATGGATCTGTGCATACTGAAGATTTTTTTAAATTTGCTTAACGTCTCTCTAACAGCGAGGTCTTTAGAGACGGGAAAGGATGGGGGGGGGGGCAAGGAATTGGAAGGAATTCGGCCATGGCCATTTGAAGGAAGCATCCCGGCATTTACCTGGTGTGATTTGGGAAACCATGGAAAACCCACATGCTAAAGTAGGGGAAGTTTGTGACAAACTTTTTACGTCAGTTGTAGAGAAATTAGGCATAGAAAAGCTATCCCCAAATAGTACCCTAAGACTTCTTCAGAGTGCTTACACAAATAGATTTGTGGAGTTGCAATTGCCACCAGTAACAGTCTCGGAAATAAATAAACTCCTGAAACAATTAAAACCTATAAATTTTTACAGCTATATTTCAAGTAAATTACTGAAAAGATGTTCAGATTCTATGTCATGTATTTGTTTACATTTGTAATGAATCCTTAATGCAAGGTGTGCTTCCAGACTAAAATATACAGTTGTAAAACCGCTGTTTAAAAAAGGAGAAGCTATGATAGGACTCTGTTTATATGCGTGTGGTGCAGGGTTTGAGTCCCGCTGAAGACGCCAAAGTTCTGTGTCGGGTGACCGAGTGGTTATTGATTGATGGACTATAGGACATGTGATCACTAACCTGCCCGATAGTATCGTCTTCTTGATGTTTCTTCTTGTCATGGCGACGGCCTTCTGACTGACACCAGGCGATTGTTGTTAGCGCATTATTGCCGAACTGCCAGGACGATAGCTGCTAGAACAACTATAGTCTATTAAAGATGTTAAATATTTTAAATAGAAGGCTGCATAGAGTTCTTTGGCTTGAGTGATGTTGGCTTCATATGGATCAGACAGGTTTTACGGAAGAAAACAGAAGTTACAAAAATAGTTGCGGTTTATTTGTCATAAATCAAACACAGACAGTTTCACAAACACTGGAACATAAGTTCAGTCACACCTCATTTGTTAGCTGCATCCCCGCTATCTTGAATTTAGATTCCAGTTGCCGAAATGGGCTACAAAGCGATATTGTTGGTAGTAAATAACGAAACACGCGTTACATCAGTGCGTTACGTTCGAGTGTCCGAGACGTACTGCTTGCGTCTCGCTGCGAGCCAGCGCTCGTGCTGATATCAGCGCATAGCGGCTCGTATTACTTCGCCGACCGTTCAGCTAAGAAGCCAGCTATATTCACTCCGTTAATATTGAATATTACTGGCATTTATCTGGTTCCCTTACAACTCCCCCGCCTTTGAAACACGTGTTGCTCCTGCAACAACATTATCATGTGAGATCTCTGGAAAGGTTACTCGTATGCTGCTAACAGATTGCGTGGCTGCATTTGCAGAAAAATATTTCTGGATCATCTTATTAATACAATATCTACATAAGCAAATACCCAAAAACAAAACAATTAAAACAAAAATAGTAGATGTAACACTAGCAGATACAACTGTTATCTTATGTTGATCTCTAGAACTCATTTGTGATTCCAAATGTTCAATAATCTTACTAAATTTAATAGTGTCATTAGATGCTTTCAGATACTTATCAATATCTTCTTTAACCTGTTTACTAAAAGTCAAGTTCAATTCAAACAATTTAGGACTGTGATAAATCTCATAAGTTAAAATTGGTAAGTAATACAATGGATACGACAAATCATAAGACCTTCTATCTGACTTAATTGCTGGTGTCCCGAAATCATTTCCAATTATTTGACTTTCTGTAGTGTTTACAAACATTCTTGAACGACTTATTGATAATTTACTTGTCTGCTGAGATTGAATACAATTGACACTTGACAGTACAAGGTGTTAACAAGGTAAATATCCAATTATCATGAACTCTTGCAAAATATGAGTTAGTGAGGGTCACAATTTCTCTTTGACATGACTCAACAAAATTTTCTATATCTGATTCACAACTACTTACACTTACATCATACAAAGTCATCAATATTAGATTCACATTTCTTCATATCATTCTGATTAAGTGTTACATATGACTTATGATATTTGCTCAGTAAAATAACATCTTTTATATCCCATCTTACATATCTGCTGTTTCACTCCAATAAATCGGAAACATATGAAACTCTTTAAAACTGAATCATGTGCACCAATAGGAATATTAACACACTAACATCAAATTACTACCCATTAAAACAATATTTACCTTTACAATTGGTAATACACACTTAAACTCTTCTCTGTACAAGGGGCAATCATAAACATACTTGAATCTAATTTATTCTGTATCAACTGCAAATATTTCAAAAATACTCTAGGACTCCATAAAATATTACTAACTTTCCCACTACAACCTTGTAACAGAGCAATTCTTAATCTAATTCCATATGTACATTTTTCAACCAAAAATAAGTTCTTGTAAAGGTTTTACACTAAAAATCTGAAAATTCAGAACTGTTAGAACGCTTTCTACTTCATGCATATTCTTACTTATTACTGATTGAATTTCCTTAGTTTGTGAGATGAAGTCATCGGGTAATACTTGTAATGCTTGTGTATGATTTGTAATAGACTCCTCCATATGCTGAATCATAATCAATTGTGATGAAAGAATAAGTTTAACATCAGTTCCTACAGCTTCCAAATTATCTAACCTTGACTCCAAATGCTCTAAATCTTCAGAATTTAAAGGTCCAAATACAGATTTCAAAATGTTTCCTCCATGATCGAAATACGAGTATGACCTTCTGACTCTGTCTGGCTTGTGAGGTAGAATTTCCAAAATATTGTAAAAATCTTGCTGTAAAGCAGCATACATCACTTTTAGATTCAAAGAAACTGAATTTAGGGCTGAATCATTATGCGAAAGATTTTCTTTAGTAATCTCATCAAGAGTACTAAATATGTTATCTAGCTTGGTGCATTCATCTCTTACAATTCCAAAATAATAATCTATTATTACTGACCAATAATTATCTAAAGCAATTACATCACTCTCCTTAGAAAATATTACACCATTACTAAGAGGCTTTACATGGTCTAAATAAACAAAAGGAAACAAGACACTCAATAAAGTCACTGAATAAAACATAAAGAATACTCATCATAACTTTCTGCACTGCAATTCACTTGCACACACGTACAAGTGCCACTCTGAGTCTTCTCTATTAGCGCTGCCTGGGGCTTATCAAGTTGCTGCCCGCGCTCTGCACTGCTCGGCTGCTCTGCTCGACTGCTCTCCACGAGGCTACAACAGTTTGTTCACCGCAGTAAACGTATTTTATACACACTTCCAAAGTGACAAGGCTAGGAGGTTGAAAATCACCATACGCACATGTGTCTTTTCAACACGATGCAACATGAACATCATCAATTCAAATCTTAAACTTAAAATCTCTAACCATACAAAATACTAAATTATACTTGATGTTACAGCACAAATACATATACTATGACAATCACTGATTACTTTCTAGGTCTCAAACTATACCTTACTCTTGGGTTTTGAGATGGTTGAACAGGTCCTTTACTTCGCAACGAATACGGACTTGAACATTGAGGTTCTACTGTCTTTGGAATTTACTTAGGTTGTCCTACATGTTATGTTGCTGTTCTGTCTGTTGATGTCTTTTCACTTGGGTTCTCTGTATGTTTCCTATTCCAACTGTATACCCGAAGACGATTTTTATGAACTATATCCCAGTCTGGTAACATAATTTTAACTGTAACTGTTGAAAGAATCTGCATTACTTCATGTGGACCTGACCAATTTGTTATGAATTTACGTGTGTGACCTTTTCTCAAAAATGGTGTGCTAAACATTACAAAACCTCCAACGCTAATTTCTTGCAGTTTAGCTGTTTTGTCATACTGTTTAGCTTGTGACTTTAGCTGTTTACATAGTTGCTCAACATTTTTCCATTAGTTCTATGAATTCTTTCAGTTCTACAATTTCCTTGTGGGTGAAAAATTGTAGTATTCAATTTCTCAATACCCAATAACTTATTGACTTGTGTGAACAACGCTGACATGAAAATTGACCCTCGATCCATAATAATAGATTTCGGTACGCCAAATTTATGTATCCATCCTAATACAAAAGCTCTTGCTACACACTCTACTGTTTGATCTTCCAAAGGACCATAACTAAATATCTGCATCTGTAATGGTAAGTAAATAACTATAAACTGATTTAGTATACTTAAAAGAACCCATTACATCTAAACCAACTCTCTGAAATGATTCTGCTGTTTCCGGAAACTGATGCAACTTCTCTCTACCTGTTGCAGGACCTAGCCTATCATTACCTGAATACAACCTTTTACATACTCTCTGACATCTCCTTTACGAACTGGACACCAATACTAATTAGCTATCCTCTGATTAGTAATTTTAGATTCACAATGACCTGACAAAATAGAATCATGAATAAAATTTTCTCGGGTAACTAGCCGAGTTAGTCCATCGTTTGACCACGACGTTTCGGCGGTCACAATCTCTGCCGCCATTGTCAAGTGACAACTTGACAATGGCGGCAGAGATTGTGACCGCCGAAACGTCGTGGTCAAACGATGGACTAACTCGGCTAGTTACCCGAGAAAATTTTATTCATTTACAACGCCGAGAAAATCTCCAGTCTAAAATAGAATCATGATACAACTTCATTACTGGCTCACGTAAGACTTTAGGGATGCAACACATTATCAAGAAATACAAACCATTATTTTTTCTCTACTTACTGCATTCTTCATCTTCTGCTTGCGCAATTTGCAATTCCACTATTGAAGGGGGGTCTTGTGCTCCTACAATCAGAACTTTTCTACACAAACCAACCACATTACCATGCAATTTCCGGTCTTGCGGACAACATAAATTTAAACTCACTTAGCCTTAATGTCCAACACATTAGTCTGCTAGACGGGTATTTTTATCCTAACATCCATTTCAGCGCTGCGTGATCTCTGATTATAGTAAATTATCTGCCCAAAATGCAACATCTGAAAAAGATAATACTCCAAATAACTATCTAAAGTTCCCGCCCTGTTACACTGTACTTTGTTTCTGCTTTATTTAACTGGCGGCAAGCATTGGCAATTGGTCCTTCTTTTCCATCAATGAACTGAGATAAAACTGAACCTATTGCTACATTACTTGCATCTGTAGAAAGAAGAATAGGTTGGGAAAAATCTGGGGATTCCCAAAATTGGGTAAGTTGTGAGAGCTTCTTTTAAAGTATCCATTAGCTTGATCACAATCAACTGTCCATTCGAATTTTGCTCCTTTTATCAACATGTTGGTTAATAGTTTATCCTTATAGGCATAATTTTGATCAAATTATTGTCAAGACCAAGAAATGGATGTAACTCTTTTAAAAAAGTTGGTGTTGGAAACTCTTTTACTGCCTGAACTAAACTTGAATGCGGTTTAACTCCTTCTCTAGAAATATGATGACCCAAATATTCTAACTCTGAAACTGCAAAATTACGTTTTTCAATCGACAATGTTAAATTAGCCTTCTTCATACGATCGAAAACACTTCTTAATCTCCTGACATGCTCGTCAATATCTCTGGAATATACGATTACGTCGCCTATGTAAACTAATGTATAAAATGGCTTTAACCCCCTCAAAACACCGTCCACCAGTCTCCGAAGGCAACTGGAGCATTTTTAAATCCGAAAGGCATTCTTGTATATTCATAATGGCGGTTTAGAACATTGAAAGCAGATTTTGGAATGTCATCGTCAGCAACTCATATCTGATTATAACCACTATGCAAATCAATGTTGGTAAAATATTTACACTGGCCAAGGTAATCCAATGTCTCTGAAATAGAAGGTAAAGGATAAGCGTCTGAAGTTGTAAGAGCCTTTAAACTCCTGTAATCTACACAAAATCTGAACTTAGTTTCTCCATTTGGGCTCTTCTTTGGAACAATAACGACTGGGGCCGCCCATGGGCTATTCGAAGACCTAATAATACCATCCTTTAATTGTTGATCAATAAATTCATCGATCAGTTGTCTCTGAAGGAAAGGAACCCGATATGCCACCTTGTAAATAGGTAACGAATCTCCTGTCAAAAGTCTATGTTCAGCTATATCTGTGGCTGGGAGGGTTCGACCTGGTTCAAACAACTCTCTGAATTCCCACAACAATCCTACAAACTTCTGTTAATCACTCTGGGGCAAGTGGCTCTATCTATCTATGAAATATACTTCGCGCTTTACTTGGGCAATACGCGACTTTTCACTTTTGATGGTCAGCCTCATCAACATCATCATCAACAAATATACTGCTAGCTAGCTTATCATCACGTAAAACTTCGACATGTGCTATCTCATGACCACGTGGTATCTCAACATCTTCTTCACCAAAATTTTCAATTATAACGGGAACACATCTACCACCACTAACTGTGCGCACTTTACAAACACTTCTCTTAACGTAGCATTGGTTTAAATCCAACCGTCCAGACTCATCTGGTGTGTCGACCAATACTACAGAATTTTCATCACACTCTAAACTATCTCGGACTGGGACATTAATAACTTTACCTGATGCTTTGGGAATTTTCTATGCTTTATTTAGACGGGCGACAGACTTATAGGTTCGGGTAACTGCCAAATTTGGGATGGCCTGTCCTTCTTTTGAACCCGAACACGGTTTATTATCTGGTAACAACGAAAGTGGGGATGCGCTTTCGTGATTCCGCAAAACAATAGATCGTTTCGCCACATCAGTCACCAGGGGCGGATCCAGGATTTTGTTTTGGGAGGGGCTTGAGCGGACTTTGGTTTGGGGGGGGGGGCTTGGCTTGAGTGAATTTTGGTTCAGAGGGCTTGCGTTCAGTGGATTTTGTTTTTTGGGGGGGCTTGAGTCGGGAAAAAAATTAGTATTAGTATAAAAAGGTCTCAAAAACTACAATGTTTGGGGTGGACCTACATACGTTTGGGACCCTGATATGAAGAATTTAATGTAGGTACTATATAAACTAATGCATCATGAGCATAATTATCCATTAAGATGGTAACATTCTTTATCCCCAATGCTGTGATATTTCTGCTCCCATCCAAACCAGTAATCCTACAGTCGGGTAGACATAACCCCTGGGTTCCACAAATACTATTAGACAACGAGGTCACCCTGCACCTGTATCAACTAATATATCGCATTGCCTTCTACTTATGCTGACACTTATAACCAAATTTGCCACTTGAGGATTTGCCCTGGGAAATACAACAGGTACCCTCTTAACTGGGGGTGCGACATCGCGGCTTTCTTCACCCCTTCCTCGTTTAAATTCTTTTGTTCAACCCTCTCTCCACGCCACATCTTATTATCCCTACCACAATAATTGCCCTGAAATCTTGACTCACTTGAACAATTCACAGCTCTGTGCCTAAATCTCCCACATGCATAACATCTTGGCCCTCTCTTAGCATTGAATACTCGCCTCAGTGGCTTCTCTCTGTGGTCACCTATTGGCCTATTCTTCATTTGCTCATATGTCACAGCATGCTCAATCGCCACGTTAAATGTCTTGGGTTTCTTTTTTTTAAACTGCTTTATGTCTCTCAACAGCGAGGTCTTTAGAGACGGGAAAGGATTGGGGCAACAAATGGGTAGGAATTCGGATATAGCCTTTTTAAGGAAGCATCCCGGCATTTACCTGGAGTGATTTGGGAAACCACGGAAAACCCAAATCTGGATGCCCGGACGGGGATTCGAACCACCGCCCTCCCGAATGCGAGGCCAGAACGATTTCCGTTACACCACTACCCTCAGTTCTTGAGTTTCTGTAGGCTCATACATCCTACAATTTTACCTCCTACACCACCTAAAAATACGTCAAGCGCCCTTTGATCTGCCTCGTGCCTTACAACAAGATAAATCCTGTGTTCGAAAAAAAACAGCAGGCAGGACCTTACAGAAAAATTCATCACAGTAAAGAAATAAAAAAAGACATTTCCAACTGTAATAAGTAACACCATAGCCAAGGGTGTGACAGGGTGGAGCTATAATAAGTAAACAAGATTAAATACTCAATATCCATTACCGTAATCCATTGTATAGGTTTATAATGGCGAGTGTATCATTCCTGTTTTAAAAACAATAAAAGAGGAAGAAGAGTTTTACTATATAGCTTTAGAAAGTAAGCGATATCATGATCTGTTAGCTGATGCAACCAGTACAGATGATTCACCACGTGCTTGTTCTGTTGGTAAACAAATGGGTCACGTGATACAATGCCGTTCTTCGTGACCAGGGGCCAGGGCGTGCCTTTTAAGGGACAATTTGTAATTCAAGCATTTAAATACGGAAGAAAAACAGTCCATCACTGAGATATGTCTATTCTATATATATATATATATATATATATATATATATAAAAATCCTAACGGGACAAACTCACAGACACCGTTAAATATGAGATAAAAATAAAATCAAAGGCAGTGGGAGAAGCCATTAACTCCAGTTCAAATAGAAATCTGTAAAATTTAAAGTCTGTATTACATGAAGAGATCAACCAAGTGCTATAACAGGGAATTATTAATAAGTCCGAAAGTAGATGGATTTTTCAAATTCACCTTGTTCCAATGAAAGCTGATACCAGTGGCAAGCAGAATACTGTATTTATAGACTTTAGAAATATCAGTGATATTAAGGAAGGGTCCACCTATCCCATGCCACTAATACCCGAGACCCTGGATTTATTAGGTAAAGCGAAATATTTTTTAACCTTCGATCTTGCCAGAGCGTTCCACCGGATTCTGACTGATGAGAAGGATCCACCTATCACAACTTTCAGCAGTAAAAAAGACCATTATATATTCGTATCCATGCCAATTAGCTTATCAAGTGCTCCATCAACATTTTAAAGACTCGTAAACATTTTCCTCGCAGATATTCAGAGGAAGAAGGCTCTTCATTATCTCGATGACCTGTTTGTCCTTGTCTGTAGTTTCGCAGGGCATTAGGACAGTTTAATGCAAATGTTTGACAGACTCAGAATCCATAATCTAAAACTTCAGGTAACTAAATGTGAATTCCTAAGACATGAGGTAACTTACAGGGTTCACAGCATGAGGATCAAAGGCATTACTCCAGACACTGCGAAAAGTGATAATATTAAAAATTACACACAAACCAAAACCAATAAACAACTCACGAGATTCTTAGGACTCACCGTTCAAAACCGTAGATTCATTCAGGATTACAGTTAAATTGAAAAACCATTTTATGAGCTTTTAGATAAAGCTGACTAATTTGAATGGAACCCTAAGGCTGATTGAGCATTCCAGACCGTTAAGGAAGTGTTAATTACCTCTCCTGTATTATATTTTCGAATTTCAAATAAGAATTCTTTATTACCTTAGACGCCAAAGTCTTGGCGCGATCTTGTAACAAGGTAAGATAGGTTCAAACAAGCCAACATCCTATGCCTCACAGATACTGAACAGAGAGTAACAAAATTACAGCTTATATGAACGGGAATGTTGTGTAAGATCAATTAGTCTAATGTTTCAGATCGTACGTGTACGGAATACTATGACTGATCACAATTAATATAAAGAATTCATCTTCCAGATTTCTGAAATTCCTCCTGAAACTGGAAGTTTTTGAGTTTCAAATTATCTTCAAACGTGACCAAGTGAACCGTAGTACCAATGCTCTTACCAGAATCAGAGTAATTGAAACGGTTCCAGATACTACCACCAACGTTGCCGAGCCTAGTGAAAATATTGATATGTCAGAAACTATGGACACTTTAAAAACTCCACCACAGACAGTTGAAGTATGAAACCAGGCCGCAGAAGACGAGTGTCCCTCACTAGATGACGCTTAAAAGCAAGCTATTCTTCATCAGATTCAAGATTCATCCATTGGAGGTCAATCTGGCACAAACAGAAAAATCGTGAAGGTTAAAAGGTATATTCTAGTGAAAAATAGAGTATCAAGTCATACAACTTTTTTCAGGAAATGCTGTAGCTGTCAGCAGAATAAATATAGCTGGCCTAACATCAAAATGCCTCTTATATTAACTAAAATGTCAGAGCAAGTTTTCTAAAAATGTTCTTTTGGCATCATAGACCTTTACCATCAAAGGCAGTTAGCCAATCATAAAAACAGGTACAATCTTCCATTTCATGACAGGTTGTCGAAATTTATGGCTGTAGTGCCAATGTAGAAACCAGGATGCAGACACCATAGCTAAATGACTAGTTCTGAGATATGCAATATCGTCAGAACTTCTTTTAGACAGGTACTAACTTTCTTAGGGTGTGTTTATGTTGGAGCTGCGATACACGATGAGAGCAGCGATACTAGCAAAGCGAAGAGAAGTGAAACACATTGTTGCCATCATGGAGGAAGGAAATATATGGAGGAGAAGTGACGTTAAATCAGTGAAGCAGGCTCTAAACTCTCCCGCATGGCGGCAGCAGCGGTATTGCGCTTCCAAATATTGCGATATTCCCAGTATATCCCGAAAATTAAGCAAAATATCGAAAAATTTTATTCTTTATTTTTGATTTGTCTCGTCGTGTTACATAAGAATCGATCATTAAATTTGACTTTTGCGAAATTTTTCTTCTCCATTTCAACGCAAGAAACCTCACTTTTGATACAGTATATCTCGAGAACTAGGTGAGATATCGAAAATTTTTATTCTTTATTTTTCATTTGTCTCATCTTTTTAAATAAGAATCCATCATCAAATTTGACTTTAACCAATTTTTTCTTCTGAATTTCAACCAAAACCATTTCACATTTGGGACAGAATATCTCGAAAACTAAGCAGAATATCAAAAAATTTTATTCTTCATTTTTTGTTTGTCATATCGAGTTACATAATAATCCATCACCAGATATCGGCGTCACCTTTATCCTAGAGTCCCCTTGAGGTTTTTGTACATATTCCCCGTGTCTGTATGGAAGCGGCCATGGCCCCTCCACTCCGGCCATGCCCCCCCCCCACTCCTCCTCCGCCCTGCTTCACTTCAATGCGTGGTGAAGGTCTCTTGCGTCGTCTCCATATATTTCCTTCCTCCATGGTTGCCATTAGAGGTGTTTATACTGGAGCAGCACGAAGAGCAACGCATAGCAGCAGAGCAGCGATGAGAGTAACGCTAATCACTGAGAGCATTTTCTTTGCTATTATCGCGGATGGCTGTCGACCGTTTCATAGGTGAAATTTTTAGTAGGTCCCTTTTGTGGTACTGCAAATGCAAAAATCACTATAACAGATTCGTTCTAGACAAATTGTCGGCTGAAATGACCACCAAATATAATACAACACATAATTATAAACGTTTTTAATTACTACGATTCCCGTAATTGAAATTTGTTTTAATGTGTTTACATTATGAACTTATGATTAAAGTAAAAAAAGAAAATATTAATACAGCCAAAGAGAAATGGTATATAATTTACTGAAAAAAATATTTTTCTAGTAAAAGAAATTTAAATTATAAATATCAAAGTAAATACATAATATGTAGAAATTCGTATTAATTTATTTCGAATTGTAAAAAAAAGTAGATTTTATATACCATAAGATGTGGATATTTTCTGCAGTTTGGTTTGGCATTCCAATATTTCTTGGTGAAAAGTCTTATGATTTGAAATGCTAGTTTCTTTAAGTTAAAGTTCAGTACCTTCTGTCAATAATAACATCATGTAGCAAACAAACTGTCAGCTACATCTACAGAGTTTCTATTGTTGTGGCTAAAATTCTCCATTTAGAATAAATTATGCCAAAGACACATTTTTCGGTTCTTCATGTCTTGATAACCTAGCATTGAAATATCTTCCTGTATCTAAATATTGTCCATAAGGCTATAATAAATTATTTAAAAATGAGTAAGCTCTGTCACTTATATAAACATGAAGTTCAGTGATTTCAGAATTTGGCAGAAGGATTTTGAATATTCAATCTTCCATCTGTTAAAGATACATACAGTGCAGCAGTTGTAACTGTTCCACCATCATTCTATTTACCATAATCTCCAGCTTCAATGTTTATAAATTTATAGTTAGTATTGACCAATGCTTGCAGAACAATAGAAAAAAATTCTTGTATTTATGGAACATCAAGCCAGTGTGTGCAGGATAAGTAACTCTGCAGTGTTTTCTGTCGATAGCACCCATGCAATTCGGAAAATTACAAATATTGTAACAATCTGCAGCTATTTTTTACGAAATCCTGTTCCTCTGGAATTATCATATGTAGTGGTTGAAATATTTCCCGTTATTATTTCTCTTACAATTTTTAAAACTGTTGCAATGCAACTCCCATACGAAAGGAATATGCTAGATTTCTACATGTCTGGCCGGCTCACAATTGCCTGCAATATAAAACACGATTCCACGATACTATCGAAGCTCCAATATAAACATTACATGAAGAAAAAAAATGAGCGCCACTCTTGTCGCCGCGTTTATCGTCGCTCTCATCGTTTATCACAGCACCAACATAAACGCACCCTTAGTGACATCCTGCAAGATTCTGAGAAGTGATAAGATTAAAACAACGACCTTTAGACCGGAATCTACCAGCAGACTTGAACAAGCGCTTACACAGAACTTAAGTCGCTACATAGGTAACGGTCACTGTAACTGGAACATCTTGCTATTTTCGTTTGCTACTCAAATATTCACTCAGCCACAGGGTATGCGCTCTTGGAGTTATTCTTTGGGAGTATCCCAAACATCCCCTGTATCCTATAAATGGATCCCACAGAAGTACATTAGTCTTACGACAAATATGCGAGTGAACTTAAAGCTAGGTTACCTGGTTTACACCAGAGAGCCAGGGAAATAAACTAAGAGATGAAAATCTGAAACAATATACTCTACGACAAAGAACTCTGCCTAATTCAGACTGAGAGACAAGATGCCATCAAGAGATAAGTCCGTACGACCAGGGCAAATTGAGAAATTAGATGTCCCGTTTCAAGACCCGTTTGGTTGCTGTTTACTGAGCTTTAACCTTAAATCATCTTCGAGTTGAAGTTGGTAGCGATGTTTGTTTTCATGTTTGTCATTGCCAAAAATCCGCTATCACAGAGGTACGTCACGCAAAATGATAGTAAAAATGTTAATACTGCTTTTCCAACGTGATAAACGTCTTATGGGGTATAAGGGTTTGGGAGAGACTATACTAGTCTTTTCCAACCAAATGTCAAACTCTCCTTCACGTGGTGCACCCTGTTTGCATGGACGAGGCTCTGGCGACAGAAAGATTCCCGGTATAAGGAGACACCCACTGCTTGCCAACGGCCTCCGAAAGGAGGGCGGAAGAGCGGGGAGCGGTTCAGGGCACCCTCTTAGACCTTGTGGTTGGAAACGGCCCCTAAAGGCGGATGAATCAGAAATGATCAACGGCATGGGGATGCAGAAGGCAACGGGAAACCACTGCATTAAAGACCCAAAGGGTATCCCGAGGACATGTAATCCTCTCAAATTACATATATCATGATGGCTTCTTCCTGGGTAAAATATTCCGGAGGTAAAATAGTCCCCCAATCGGATCTCCGGGTGGAGACTGCTCAGGGAGGAGTCATCAGAATGGATAGAAACATTCTACGAGTCGGAGCGTGGAATGTTAGAAGTCTGAATAGGGCAGGTAGGTTAGAAAACTTAAAAAGGGAGATGGAACGACTTAATCTAGATGTTGTTGGGATTAGTGAGATTAAATGGAAGGACGCACAGGATTTCAGGTCTGGGGAACACAGGATCATTAGCACACAAGCTGTCAATGGAGTCACTGGTGTAGGATTTGTAATGAACAATAAAGTAGGGAAACGGGTGAGTTATTACGAACAATTTAGTGACAGGATTATTTTGATGAAGGTTAGAAACTAAGCCCATCCCAACCACATTAGTACAAGTATATATGCCAACGTCACAGGAAGATGACGAAGAAATAGAAAAAATATACGCTGAAATTGAAGAATTAATCCAATATGTGAAAGGGGAGGAAAATCTAATAATCATGGGAGATTGGAATGCAATAGTGGGAGAAGGAAAAGAGGGGAATACTGTAGGAAGTTTTGGTCTAGGAGAAAGAAATGAGCGAGGAAGCAGGTTGCTAGAATTTTGTGAAAGATTTAAGCTAGTAGTGGCGAACACACTGTTTAAGAACCATGCAAGAAGAATATACACCTGGAAACGTCCTGGGGATACAGGCAGATATCAGCTAGATTATATCATGGTCAAACAGAGATTCAGGAATCAAGTTCTAGACTGTAAAGCGTACCCAGGAGCAGACATAGACTCGGGCCATAATTTGATAGTAATGAAGTGCAGGCTGAAATTCAAGCGAATAAGGAAGCAGTATAAGCAGAACAGACTGGAAGTGAATAAACTGAAACAATCTAGCACAAGAGAAAAATTTGCAGAAATGGAAGACTTAGATCTAAGAATTAACTGTGAAAGGAGCTCAACCGAGGACGAATGGAATTCATTAAAGACCGAAATAATGAAAGCTGGCAAAGAAAACTTAGGCATTAGGGAACAAGCTGCCCGAAAACCTTGGATCACAGAAGAAATTTTGCAGCTGATGGATCAGAGAAGAAGGAGAAACATGCTCAGGATGAAGCAGGAAGAGAGCAGTAAAGGCAATTTAGAAATCAAATAAATAGGAAATGCAAAACAGCAAAAGAAAAATGACTACAAGAAAAGTGTGAAGAAGTAGAAAATGAAATGATCATAGGAAAAGTAGATGTTGCATATAGAAAGATCAAACAGAATTTTGGAGAAATGAAGAAAAGAGGTATGAACATTAAAACTGCCCAGGGAAACCTCTTTTAAGCTCAGAAGATAGAGCTAACCGATGGAAGGAATACATTGAGAAACTGTATGATGGGGACCAGGGCGGATCCAGGATTTTGATTTGGGGGGGGGGGGCTTGAGCGGACTTTGGTTTGGGGGGGCTTGGCTTGAGTGAATTTTGGTTGAGAGGGCTTGCGTTCAGTGGATTTTGGGGGGGGGGCTTGAGTCAGGAAAAGGGTAGTATTTATAGCCTCCTCGGGCCTCAAATCCGTAGAGCTAAAAAAAGGTCTCAAAACTACAATGTCACGGGTGGACCTAGATACGTTTGGGGGGGCTTCAGCACCCCCCCCCCCTGGATCCGCCCCTGATGGGGACGACTTGAACAATAGTGTATTGGAAAAGGAAGGCGATGTCGATATTGATGACTTAGGAGAGAATTTAATAAAGCTCTGAATGACTTGAAAGCAAATAAGGCAGTTGGAATTGATGAGATCCCTGCAGAACTTCTTAAATCCCTAGCAGAGGAAGGAATCGAAATGTTATTCAAGCTGATATCAAAAAGTTATGAAACAGGAGAAATTCCAACTGATTTTAATAAAAATATCATCTTCACACTTCCAAAAAAAGCACAAGCCGACAAATGTGTCAATTATCACACCATTAGTCTAACATCACATGCTTCAAAATTACTGACCAGAATAATATACAGAAGGATGGAAAGGGTAGTAGAAGAGATAGTAGATGAAGATCAGTTTGGGTTTAGGGAAAATCGCGGTACAAGGGAAGCAATTCTGTCTTTAAGATTAATACTTGAAGGGCGGATCAAGAAAAACAAAGATACTTTTATGGCATTTGTTGATTTAGCAAAAGCTTTTGATAATGTTAGGTGGGATAAGATGTTAAAAATTTTAAAGAAATAAGGTCTAAAGTATCGAGATAGAAGAATACTCTATAAACTATATAACAATCAAGTGGCTGTAATAAAAGTAGAGAATCACGAGAGACATGCATCAGTTAAAAAGGGTGTGAGACAAGGTTGTAGTCTATCCCCGTTAATATTCAACTTGTATGTAGAAGAAGCAATGAAGAAAGTCAAAGAAAAATTTCCATGTGGCATAAGTTTTCAGGGAGAAAAAATCAGTATGCTACGATTTGCTGACGACATTGTCTTATTAGCAGAGAGGGCTGAGGATATTGAGAAGTTATTGAATGGCATGAACAAAATACTGAAGGAAGATTTTGGACTGAATATAAATCAAAGTAAAACAAAAGTGATGAAATGTAGCAGAAATGACACCAATACTAGCAGATTAAATATAAAAATAGGATCTGATGCAATAGGAGAAGTGAGTGAGTTCTGTTACTTGGGAAGCAAAATTACAACCGATGGCCGAAGCAGGAATGATGTTAAAAGCAGAATAGCAGTAGCAAAAAGAGCCTTCATGAAAAAGAGAAACCTTTTAGTTTCAAACATTAATCTAGGAATTAGAAAGAACTTCTTAAAACTCTATGTGTGGAGCACTGCACTTTACGGTAGCGAAACATGGACTTTAGGAATACCGGAAAGAAAGAAACTTGAAGCATTTGAAATGTGGTGCTACAGAAGAATGCTGAAAATTAGGTGGACAGACAAAGTAAGAAATGAACGAGTTTTGGAAATGATGGGTGAGAAAAGAAGTTTATGGAAGAAGCTTACAGGAAGAAGAGACAGGCTGGTAGGTCATATTTTGAGACATGCTGGATTGGTTAGTTTGTTATTTGAGGGAACAGTAGAAGGTAAGAACTGTAGAGGTAGACAGAGATTAGAATATATGAAGCAGATAATTGAGGACGTGGGTTGTAAGGGGTATGTAGCAATGAAGAGGTTAGCACAGGATAGGAAGGGATGGAGGACTGCAGCAAACCAGTCTAAAGACTGACGACAGCAAAAAAAAAAAAAAGTCTTATATGTATTAGTTCCTTTTGGACAGAGATAGGTAGATAGTCGGTGAAATGGTATGCGAAAGGATTGTTTTATCAGTTCCATTTCGGCGATATTTCTGTAAAATAACAGTGTAATTCTGTCGAGAAATTTTGCAAGTTGCATATAATGGCTGAATTTATATCTTCATTCTTAAAAAAAGAATAAAAAAAATAGTTATACTTACATTTTTTAATAAAAGTTTTCCAGAAAGTTATTTTCTTAACAGTTGGTTCAACTTTCTCCTGGATAGTAAATATGATTGTATTCCAAATTCAGCTCATTCAATCTGTTGAAAATATCTGACAAGTAAGCGAATTTTGACAGCGATGAAGGGTCTGTCAGAGTCTATTTGTGCTTATGTTGCCCTTGCCCAACCAAGAACAACTCAATTTCATGTCTCAATTCAATTTTTCTCGAAACAATTATTCCCCTGGACAGCCAGCGTACTTTAGTAGGTAACAACAAAGTCTCGTTTGTAATAAAATAGTGGTGGTGGGTTAATTAAGGGGTTATGTTACTAATATTAGTTTTTCTTTTATTAAAATTTAACCTACATGTAGTCAAGCACTTACATTTTTGTAATAAAACGCCTATACTTACAACAGTACTCTAACTGTAAACAACAACTCACTTGATTTCGCTAGTTAGCGGAAATCTATGTAACAACTTAAACGTATTGTTATTGTAAATATGGCCTAATTTAGGTACTAGATGTTAGGCTGTAAAAGGTTGTAACAAAATAAAAAATAAATAAATGTGTGCATCTTTCACCTGGAGCTACATTTTGTATCCGCTTTACAAGTCCGGAAAAATCATCAGTCATTGCCCTAGCATCAACAGTGCACACGCCCACACAATTTTGTTTCCTGTGACAAAACCGTTGACCATACGAAAGATATTCTCTCGGTGGTGTGATTCGGAAGGGCGCGACAAAATGAGAACTCTTAATGGATCTCTATGGAATTGACTAAAAGTTGAGCCAAGTGAGATAGGTCTGTAGAGTAACTGATTTGTATAGCAAAGTAAATGCTTTGTAAAAAGCGTTGAATTGGCTGGGTTTTCAGATTGTATGACATGTCTGCGATATAACAAAAGATCCGAACCTACATTTCACTATCTCTTTTATTATTGTGTGGTTTTGCTTACTTGTCAGTTAAATAAGAAATTCTGAAAGAAGCTTGCAGCGTGTTTATGTTTATTTTCAGTGATAGTTACTATAGATTTTTGCATTTGTTTGAGATCATTAAATTTTTGTTCAGAGAAGGATACAGATTGATCATTGAAATTAGCATGTTTAGTTTCCATATGGCGACGTAGTAAGGATGTTTTTAACGAATGCTCTATCGGCGTCTCCTCACAAACGACACACTGTAACAAAGGGGATTGAGAGTAAAACAAAACTGAATATAACTGTCATTATATTTCATTTTTTGAGAGATGATTCATTGTTATCAAGTTTTTTTTGTGTCTTAGTACTGGTAGAGGATGATTCATCATAAGTTGTCAATTGTTCATTATTGCTTGACACATTGCCTTTCAACAATCTAATAAGCCCCCGTTCCATCTGAAATATTTATTGGCTCACCTTTTGTATTTCTGAAATTAATAAGTTCAGAATATAGAATAAATCAGAAAAATCGAACGCGAATAAAACTGAAGTAGTTTGAATATTTTATCTAGATGTTTACAAACAATAACCCTTTTATTCTTATTTAAATTGGTTCTTAAACAAAAATTAATTTTTATACACCAGCTTTTATAAGCAGCCTGTTTTTGTGAACACGAAACGATCCCGTATGCAGCACAAGGACGGTGTCACCATATTTTTGCAATATCACACGTATGTGTTTTGTTTTAGGACACAGTGCGTGCCATGCAATTATGATTTAACGTTCTATCTATATTCCGAATTAATAAAACATGTTACGATAAATAATAGCATCATCGGCAAATAATCTTTTCATTCCCCCTATTATGTTGCCCTTCAGAAAGTCTGCAACCCACTCGCATATTTGTCTAGATAAGCCGTAACCACGAAGTTTCCTAAGACAAAGTTTCGAGAGCTCTTTTACAGTCTAATAGAACTAAATCAACCTGCGATTGCTCATCTATAATACAGCTCAAGTCGTGAATTGAAAGTGCAAGTTGATGACATTTGAATATACATATGATGTGTTCTAAAATCCTGCAAAATATTGAGGTTAACGAGATCAGCCTATAATTTTGAGGATCGTTCACATTGCCATTTTTAAACACTGGACTTACGATGGCGGTCTTCCATTCAGCTGGTATTTTTCCTTGATCCAAGGAGGCGGTATATAATTTCATCAAATACGGTGCAATTTCCTTTGCATACCTAGAGTAGAATCTTGTTGGAATATCGTCCGGTCCGGGGGCCTTATTGGTTTTCACATTCATAAACAGTTTAGTTATTCCCTTGACATCAAGAACGTTTTCATTCATAATTTTTTTTGTTGATACAATTGTTAAATATCGGAATCTTCTTCGCATTTTCTCTCTTGAAAGCTTTTTTAAATACATTATTCAAAAGTTGTGCATCATCTACGCTAGTTTCTGATAATTCCCCATTTTCCTTAATCAGTGACGACATAACCTTACAAGAGCCTCTTATTACTTTGATATACGACCAGAACTTTTTTGGATTAGTAATCAGATGTTCGGATAAATTCCTGGCTTGAAATTATTTAAATGCATCACGCATTGCCTTTCGCAATTCCGCTAGCAACTGGACTAATTTAGCGCCATGAGACGAGTCCCCCGATTTCTTCACCATGGCATGTAAACGCCTTTGCCTCCTGAGCAAACGTTTCACTTCCCTGTTAAACCACCGGAGGTTCTTACTAACCTTAATAAACTTCCTAGGAACAAATTGATTGTTACGAAGTATCCGAGAAGCTACAGATAAAACTTGTTACCAAGATACTGCGCAAGCTTGTGACTTTTAAGTAATGGTGTGGGTCATGTTTGAATGTGATGGATTGGATCTTGTAGTCAAACTTAACCGTTGCACCGAACGTGGTGGATGAACAATAAAGCTCCGACCTCACATTCTGGAGAACGCATGTTCGAATCCCGGCCATCCAAAATTCTGTTCCCCACGATTTCCTAAAATCACTCAAGGCGAAAGCCGGGATGGTTCCCTCAAAAGACCGTAGCCGAATTCCTTCTCATTTATTGCCCCCAGTAATTTCCAGCCTCTAATGATCTCGATATTCACGATGTATAAAGCCATAGGGAAAAAATGAACCGTTCTGTAACATGGAATCATTATGCTCAGCTGCTTAGTGATCATTTGTGGCCTTTTATGGACCATACATTCCTTGATACCAATGAGCAGATCCAGGATGGTAATGGGTCATTTCACTGGGCACAGAATGTGCGCTGTTGGTTTCAGGAGTATTATTGACAACTTCACCACATATTCTGGCCGCCATGAAATCCTTACATCATATCTGGGATATGATCGACAAAGATGTCCGTGTATTAGGTCCAACACCGATCACAATCACGCAGTTTTAGGCAGTTATAGGGACATTATGGCTGCAGATCAATTCTGGGGACTTCAGACGAGTAGTTGAGCGATAGCATGTGGAGCTGCTGTACTTCTCCCAATTAAAGGATGCTTTAGCAGTTATTGAAGGAATATCACCTGACTTTAGGCATAACAGTGTGCATTCAGAGATAGACTATGCACAGTGAAGAAACACCAATAAAGATTACGTGAAGCACAGACATCTAAAATTACGTCACCTTCGTTACATTGTGTGTTCGTGTAGTCAACGCCTTATAGTGAGAAGAATTGATCATACTTATTACTTCCAAGAGTTACAAGCTATCATATCCGAATGAATTCTAGCTGTCAACAAAAACGGCAACAAGTCTTCAGTCAGGACATATTCGTAAAAAAATTGCTCCAATTTTTTTTTTCTGCCTTCTGTCGCCCTTGTCAACAACTAACGGCTCATAACCCTCAAACGCCCCTTTAATATATATAATGCAGCATTCGCTAATTTGAACCTCTCAGAAGTACATCATTCATGCGTTTTCACCAGCTGAGTTGGCTAAAAATACTATGGGTCTACAGGAATCGGCCTTTTTCTATCTATTTCCGATGTTGGAAAGTTCACAGCAAGGTATTTTTGGGTTCATGAATACGGAAGTTAGACTACAATATTTCGAGGAGTGGACCCTGCCATCCTGCGCTATTAGCCTATTACTTGTACACCTGGGGGGAGGAGGATGGCAGTAGAGTGTACCATTCCCAAACGTCCATCCGGTGACTTATGTAGGCAGTCAGGATCATTACCAAATTGTTGATTTCTAAAACACTGATACAGTAAATGTTGACTTTTTTTTATATATTTCCAAAGGAATCTTCCAGCATATCAGGAGTTTGGCTGACTGAATAAGAATGTGGTATTTATACATTACTGTTTGTGAAAATTGCATCATCCAGAAGGGAGATGTGTAAAACAATGGAACTATAACATGTGATTATTGCAAAGAGACGGCATGCAAGTAGGCTCAGCAGCGCCCTCTTTTGCGTTATTGGATAGGTCAATGTTACACAACACTCAGCAGCCACTACATAAGTGAGGTTTTAGAGACCAAGGCACTGCCCCTATTACAGGCAGCTCCACAATCCACATTTCATCAGGATAATACCCAGCCATATATGGCGAGGAATTTGCAATTCTTCGAAGAAAATTGGGTACCACTGCTTTTTTGGCCTGCACATTCGTCCAACATGGCTTCCATCGAACATGTCTGGGATATGAGTTGTCGGCAACTTATTCGTTCTTGTCCTCCTGTAACCACTGACAATGCTTTGTGGATGTGCCTACGGTGTGTTCCCAGCAGCATATCGTGGATCTCTTTGATTCCACGCCACAACATCTAGAGGTTCTGATAGCAGCATATGACAGCTTCACGCCATACTAAATTCTCATGGTCAAAGTGCATGTAGAATTCTATAATTCTAATCATTAGCGTATCGTCTTGTCCCAAATCTTTGAAATAACGTTCGTTGTAAATAACATGTCTCCTTGTTGGTGTTGCAATTTTCAGTAACGGTAATGTATGTTAATACCGTGTAACAATCCTTTGTTGCGAACACCTGGCAGTGGACTTCTTATGAAATACAAACATAAAGCCGGACCCGGTGAGTGAGCAATAACGCTCTGGCCTCGCATCTCTGAGGACACAGGTTCCAGACCCCTCCCGGCCATCTAGATTACAGTTTTCCACTTATTTCCGAAAACAGTCGGGGCAAATGCCAGGATGTTTCCTTCAAAATGCCTTGCCAAATTCATTTCTGTTCCGAGCCCCTAGTCCTTTCCTACCTCAAGTTACCTCGACTTCGATGAGACATAAAGCCATAAGGAAAAAACCAAACAAATATTTACTGGAGATACAATGTTACATCCAATTTTCCTTACTACTCACTACATTAACTTACACTGATCAGTCAGGAAATTATTGAAGCGTCTGTGGGTACACTCGATGCCGTGCGCGAATCCCCCCACTCCCTCGGCCCGCTGAAGTGACGTCGCAATGACGATACGTGTAACTTGTTTGGTATTGACTATTGAGTTGCAGCGCCAACACATTATGTGTTTTAGAATCGTAATTTTTCATGGCGTTGAATATTAATATATTTTTCTCGGGCTTCCAGCCGCGTTAAGATGTCACATTTGCGGGACGTTTCGAAGGCTCCATCTCTGCCTTCATTCTCAACCAAATGTCAATGATTAACAGTTTGTTTATTCAGCCGCTGCTACGGAAACGGTGGAAGACAAAAACCAACACAACGCGATTACGTCATCCGCTCTTCTGCTCGTTACCGGCGCGAAACTGTTTCAGCATTTTAATAGCCGGGTTCCAGGCCGCACTGAGTTGATAACCGGTGTCCCCATTGACTAATAAATCAGTTAATCTTATTTCTACAGCCTCTGTAATAACGCTGGCCCAAAAATCTTTGACCCGGGCTAAAATGGTTGTTTTTTTCAAATTCAAAAGTGTGACCCTCTTGCACACTATGTTCGGCCACCGCAGATTTTACTTCTTGCCCAAGACGAACATTTCTGGCGTGCTCTACACATCGCTGCACAACGCATCGCTGCGTCTGTCCGATGTAGCCGCGGCCACATTCACATGGTATATAATATACACCAGGGGTTCGTAAACCTAGGTCATCTTTAACGCTGCCGACCAAGTTACTAATTTTAGTGGGTGGTCTATAAATTGTCTTGACTCCGTGTTGTGATAGCAGTCTACCTATTTTGAAACTTAGGGCACCCACAAACGGCAGAAACGCAAGGCCCTTGGTATCAATCTGATCTCTCCGTCGATTTTCCTTCTGTTTAAACGCACGAGTAATCTGTCCCTGATTATAACCATTATTTAAAAACGTTTTCCGGAGATAGTCCAATTCACCAGCCAGGCTATGTTTGTCACAAATCCTTTGTGCTCTGTGTACCAAGGTAGTTAATACAGAGTTTCGTTGTGCCGGATGATGACAGCTGCTGGCATTTAAATATAAGTCGGTATGGGTAGGCTTCCGATACACAGTGTGTCCCAGCGAACCATCGGCACGTTTAATAACAAGCACATCAAGAAACGGCAGGCAACCGTTATTTTAAGTTTGAAGGAGAATATTACGAACAAGTGGACGGTGTAGCAATGGGTTCGCCGTTGACTCCTGTCATTGATGATTTCTTCATCTAATTTTTTGAAGAAGAGGCACTAAACCACGCACTACTCCAGCCGAAGTGTTTTCATAGGTATGTCGATGACACCTTTGTGATTTGGCCCCATGGCAGAAACAGTCTTGACCAATTCCTTGCGCATCTCAATTCTATCCATGAAAATATTCAGTTCACGATGGAATTGGAGGAGGACGGTTGCCCCCACCTACATTTGCCCTCGCCAAATTTTAACTTTAAATTCTTTAAAGCTTTTGGTAAATTGTTCATCATTTCTCTTGGTAACTTATTCCAATCCCTGACAACCTTACCACAAAAAGAGAATCTTCCTACACCCTTGTGCCTGAAATCGAGTGCCAACTTGTTGTCATGGTCATCTTTACCCTTCCATGCATTAAATTTAGTTCTTACACCATTATCTTTCCATGACTCATCACCAATATAGGACTTGTACACTCCCATGACCCTCTTCACCCTCCTCCTGTCTTGCAATGAATCCCATTTCAGCTCTTTTATCATATCTGTAACTGATTGCATTCTGTGGTAATTTCCATAAACATACTAGCAGCCCTTTTTAGTACACTCTCTAATTCCTGTATTTGATGCTCAAAATGTGGGTCCCATACTACAATACCATAGTCAAGCAATAGTCTGACCAAAGTTTTGTAACCCAATTCCTTTACTTCTCTCGTGCATCCCCTCATCACTCTCTCCAACAAGTGCAGAATTTTGAAACCTTTTCCTACTACCTGACCAATGTTTCCTGCCCAGTTAAGCTTGTTATCAAATGTAATGCCAAGATATTTACATTTCAAGTCTTCAACAAGCAATTATTTCCCCACCGTATAATCATTATCAACCTTTAGTTTTTATTTGTGTAAGTATCTAATAACCTGACTCTTAATCAACACAATTATTCATCAGAATAATGAATAGCAATGAACCCAATATACTACCGTGGGACTCCCATTTAAATTTCCACTTCTTTTGATACTGCATTTTCTACGCTAACTTTGTTTTCTACTTTTTAAAAATTCTTCTACCCAGCAAATCACTTTCTCATCTACTCCAATAGTTCTTACCCTATAAATACTACCATTTATGGCTCACTCTGTGAAACGCCTTCGACAGATCTAGTGCTACACTATCAATTTGGTCTCCCTTGTCCATTTCATCTAAAATATTTTACATATATCCCACCAACTGAGATTCACATGAATATCCTTGCATAAAGCCATGTTGCCTACTTGAAAACCAATTACGTTCCTCACATATATTTGTGATGTGGTTGCATATCAGTCTTTCCATTAATTTACCTACCACTGATGTCAAACTGATTGGCCTATAATTTTTTACTCTATTTCTCAGCCCTCCTTTATATACCGGTACTACTATCGTACTTTTCCAGTCCAATGGTAAGCAGCAAGTATCCAGACTCAGTTTAAATAATATTTCAAGATAAGGTACAATGTCACTCCAGCTATCTTTAAGATATATGTAGTAATATTATCTACACCAGCCCCTTTGTTTTTTCAGCTTTCTTATTTCCTTTGTAATGTACTCTGAATGAATTTCAAATTTTTTGATCTGTTCATTTCAAATTGTGTTGTTAAGCTTGTTCTCAGAGTTATATCATGCCGTTTCTGATTCATTCTCCCTAATGCTGTCACTAAACTAAAACCTCATTATGGCACAAATCTTGTTTGTCTTTATGGAAGGAACATTTTGTACATGTTCTTTGTACTAATATTGTGTCCTATTCATGTGTTCTCAATTTCAAAATTTTATTATTGCTTATAAAAGTAAATGATTTGTTTCTCTATTAAGTAGTAATTTTAAAAGTTGACAACTCCCTCAGAACCTGAATCTTTTTGCGTGGTCACTATCTTGAGTGGATTGTTTTGATATTTATTTTAAATACTGGTTAATCATTTTGTATTGCTTTATTATGTGGCCTAAATGGTTGTGTTTATTATTTTGCGTGAACATTGCTGCAGAGCGCAATTAGTAACTGATCTCATAATAGAGCTAGGTTGGGACACATTGGAAGACAGCAGAGAGTTCAAGAGAGTACTGGGAGTGTACAAGGTATGAGGTGTTGAACGATATTGGTGAAAGAATATAGAGTAAAGCATGGAAGGGAAAATATGACCATGGCCACAAGCTGGCACTTAATTTCTGTAAAATTTTCTTTCGCAAATAAGGGATCAGAGATTGGAATAAATTACCAAGGTAAATGATGATTAATTTACCAAAAATGTTCACAGAATTTAAAATTAAATCTGTAAATAGCTTCTTATCAAAATATGCTTGTCCTTAGGGTACTTGTTATACTATATTATACAATAATTTCTGTAACAACTTATTTCTGAGATTTTATAATTTTTGTACAACAGAAAAAAGAGGTAACTGTAAATACAATTAATACTCTATATTGTAAACAATACAATTAAAAACCCAAAGTTTAAAATGTTAGAAACAGTGGTGGAAATCAAACTGCTATTTGTTTGACGTTACAAAAGTTGAAAACAATGTAAAATATCTTATTTGCAAGAGAATATGATTATATTGGCATTGCTTGGGGTAAAATAGCATATCACTTTTTTCACCACAGTATGCAGATTTGCGATAACCCTGGTAGTCATTTGGACCTTACGACACTCTGAAAGGTGTAATGTTAAGAGTGGCTCCTTTGGCTTCCAAAAAAAAAAATCAAAAACCCTTGTCAATAACAATAAAATGTCCTCCTTTTAAAAGATCAAGGAAGCCTGATAACTCTATCAATTGAGGATCAGATGTTGCTCCACCATATAAATGGGAACAATATAAAGCTACTCCAAACTCACTAATACCTACAAGTGCTTTGAAAGTATGAATTCCTTTGTAATGTGAGTATGTGCCTTGAGCATGGTCAGGGTAAACCACTACTTCGTATTGGAATCTCAGTGCGATCAATAACAATGTTTTATTCTCCATCCACCTTTTTGTACATTGCCTAAAAATTTAATTCTTTGAAAGCATTATACACACAGGTGGGAACAGTTAACCGAAAAGTTAACTGTTAATCCACTACTTAAAAAGTTATCTTCGATAATCGTTAAAGCATCGCATATTTGCAAAATTAGCACAAGTTTAAGTTAACCATTAAAAGTCAATCATCCAAGAGTGGAACAGATGTTTATGTGTTGTAATAGGTATTACTGCAAGCAATACCAAGGTGCTATGTACCATGAAGTGAATCAATAATACATCTACCAAATGTCATTCTGGAAATTGAGGTTTTACCGAGATTCAACGTTTTCACCAGCTTCTCAAACGTATCGAATTCTTCAGCATGTAGTGGAAATCATGTTGACAACGAGAAGGATTGCAGTACATCGCTCCACATCAGCTTGTAATACGATGAACCCTATAGCTATGATACCAAATTTTTTGTTGACGAAAACTTTTATTAGCAGATTGCGATGAAAACAAATCAATTCTGCTGCCATATATATTAGAAGAAGCCACAACAGTTGAAGGATTTTTCCTTTTTTTTCCAACGAGTTGGCTCTGTTTTTACTTTTTCTTCAAACAGTTCATACCTGTTTGGATATATGCAAAGGCTAGATACGTGTGCCTTGATTGTAGAAAGTTTAGGAAAACACAGTTTGAATGAATAAAGCAACTGTTTCAGTCTACATTTAAGTGCAACATAATCGCATAAATGTGGCCTAGGATTTTTAATATTCTAGTTGCTGTTGTTAACATTGCTGCTTTCACTAACTGATTGAAGAGCTAAAGTTTCAATGATTTAATCATGTAACGAATGTCAAGTTTAACTTATTTCATTAACGAATACCAAACCACTTCCAACTAAAAAATATAGATTTTCAAAAACTTCTTTCCTAGTATAAAATAGCATGGTAGCATTAATGGCAAAAAGAACTAGGAAATAAAATTCAAATACCCGTCCGGCATTGAGATCTCGATTTAAAATGTTTCCTGGTGAACGCCAGGATGACTGCTCCAAGAAGCAATGGCGGCATTTGGCTGTTCTTGTCCTGAAATCTCTTCCATCATTAATAAGCTCGACGGCAACGAAGCGTACAGCCATAAGAATTAAGAATAGTTAAAGTATAAAACAGAAGAGCTTAAAGAGGAGAAATTATATTTTTAACATACTGTCAATCCATATCACCATAACTGAAAATTAAAAAATCTTAAATGTGGAGAAAGTTCTTTCTTTGTAGTAAAAATAATGTACTTCATAGAAGGCAGATCCTTTATTCGTCCTTCACGAAACCGCATTGCAGCCCGATATACTTTTTATTGACATCTCAATAATATAATTTGGTTAGTTTAAAAATATTATTCGTTATTGGGTCGGTTCAGCAGTCATAGAAAATTCTCATTACTTTTATTTGTAGCGCTCATTGTATGTAGCATTTAACATTAATTTACAGACCGAAACGGTAGTCATAACATACCATTATCATTTTGTAAGCGATTCCAACCTAGTAGTATTCCTGTCAAAATATTTATGAGGGTGAATCAAATATAAACAAGACTTTCGGCCGTTCGGGCGCAATAGTGTGTGGGAGAACGTTCCCGCTTCGTTTGGCGATAGGTAGGTTTGTCAGGAGTGGGGGAAGACCGTTAGCCCCCCCCCCTCGACTCGCTCAGTGCCAACCGTCACGATGTCGGAGCAAGAGGTACACTCGTCAATTGCGCAACGTGTTATAATCAAGTTTCTCGCTGCAGAAGGCGTAAAACCGGCAGAAATCTTGAGGAGATTGACTGCCCAGTTCGGGAAAGAGACACTGTCGCGAGCCAGAGTGTTTGCATGGCATAAACAGTTTGTGGATGGTCGTCATCATGTTGAAAATGAGAGCCATAATCGCAGACCCCGCACCAGCATTACAGAGAACAACATCAGCTGTGTTAGACGGCTTATTGAAGATGACAAGCGTCTTACCACTTCTGAAATTGCAAGTAAGGTCGGAATAAGTTATGGGAGCACTTACTCCATACTC
This sequence comes from Vandiemenella viatica, assembly GCA_031002005.1. Lineage (NCBI taxonomy): Eukaryota > Metazoa > Arthropoda > Insecta > Orthoptera > Morabidae > Vandiemenella > Vandiemenella viatica. The sequence goes on along the minus strand of CM061921.1, from coordinate 274,228,178 downwards.
ACAGAGGAGCTTGGGTACCGTAAGGTGTGCGCCAGGTGGGTTCCTCGCCTTCTCACAGCAGAACATAAATTGAAACGACTTCAGGTGTGTGAGCGTCTTCTGGCACGATTTCGGAAGAAGGGGACCCATTTCTGACTCACATCATCACCTGTGATGAAAACTTGGGTGCACCACTACACCCCTGAGTCCAAACAAGCGAGTATGGAGTGGAGAAAAAAAGGAGAACCTGGACCAGTGAAAGCCAAGTCACGACTATCGGCTGGCAAGGTTTTGGCTACGGTTTTTTTTTACCAGCGTGGTTTGCTGCACCTCGATTTTTTGCATGAGCGCAGGACAATCAATGCGGCCTACTACTGCGACATTTTGAGTGAGGTCCGACTTGCATATCGCCGCAAAGACGAGACCTACCGATGAGGAAAGTGGTTATTCTCCATGACAATGCTCGCCCCCACACGGCAGCCTTAACCAGTGGAAAATTGGAGAAACTGGGGTGGGAGACACTGGACCACCCTCCTTACAGTCCAGACCTGTCACCCTGTGACTTTCATGTGTTTGGTCCTCTCAAGGAACCTTTGGGAGGCCAAAAATTCAACAGTGAGGCTGAGGTGAAAGCCTACGTGCGCAATTGGCTGCAGACACGACCTGCATCTTTCTACATGGAAGGAATTGGGAAGCTGCCTATCCGCTGGGAAAAATGTGTTTCTAAAGCAGGAGATTACGTAGAAAAATAAGATATGTACTTTTTTGCACTTAAAATAAAAATAATATTTTAAAAATAAAGTCTTGTTTATATTTGACTCACCCTCGTAACAGTTACCAAATTTCTATTTTACATTATCTAGTCAAGATTCCAATGAAGGAAGATGTAAATTCATCTTGGGTATGACGAGAGAGATGTCCGAAGTCAAAATGAAATATACAGGCGAGTTGCGCTATAGGTCCATTTAATCGTAACGCTAAAATTGATTGAAATTACTTGCTTTACGTGTTCCATATGAGTATCATCGAAACCGCTGGGGTAATTAACGTTTATTCTAAGTCAACACACGGCAGCATAGAAAAAGAAAATTTAATGGCTAGTGTACTTATTTCGTTTTTCCTTAATTGCGAGGTCCATTTTTTCTTCGCGTGTTGAATTGATTGTACCTGTTTGTTGGTGGTGGAATTATCAAGTACTGAAGAAGACAGTTATTCACTTGTCTGATTTGCAACCAAAGATGTTACACGTATCGTCAATGTGACGTCACTTCCGCATGCCGTGGAGTGGGGGGATTTCGGTTTGGCATCGAGTGTACCCACAGATGCACGTGGAAATTATGGCTACCTACCTATTATTGATATAAACCCGTCCAGACAATACCAGCGTCACCTGACGAGGAATACCCGCTAGTCAGACACAAGCATGGTGCATGTAGTACACAGCTGGGCAGAAAACAGTTAATCATTAAATAACGAAGTTAACAAAATTGCAAAAATTTAGCTTTTAAGTTAACCTAAAATATCTGTAACTTCCGTTAAATTAACTACCGTTTCTTTAGTCCCTTATATTGGTAGTTGATGTATTAGGTTTGTCTGAATTGCGCGCAATACCACGGTCGACGAGTCGGGCGGCGAACGAATTAGGTAATATGAAGTGCAAGTGTGATGCATATACAACTGTTATGCTAGGCATGGCGTGTATGTGAGCAGGAAAGCTAGAGTTTTGGAACCGAGCGTGTCGGTGTAACGGTTAGCGTTCTCGCCTCGCATTCGGGAGGACGGCGGTTCGAATCCACGTCCGGGCATCCAGATTTGGGTTTTCCATGGTTTCCCCCAATCACTCCAGGCAAATGCCGGGATGCTTCCTTCAAAAGGCCATGGCCGAATTCCTTCCCATTCCTTGCCCCCATCCTTTCCCGTCTCTAAAAGACCTCGATGTTAAAAAGAGACGTAAAAGCAATTAAAAATTAAAAAATAGAGTTTTGGAGAGTTTCTATATTACATCTGCAAACTGGAGTTCACTACTCGTTTCTACTTCGATCGGTATTGATTTTGATATTTTTATAATCTAAATTTTTTTTACTGCCAGGAAAATGGCACTTTTAAGTTGGTAATGGTTTGGTGTTCGTTAGTGAGATACATTAAACTGACCTTTGTTACATGATGTAAACTGTACTCTTGAATCCGTTAGTGAAATCAGCAATGAGAATATTAAAAATCCTTGGCAATATTTATGCAATTATGTTGCATTTAAATCACGACTGGGAGAACAATTGATATATGAATGCAAAGTGTGTTTGCCTAAATTTTCTACAATCAAGGCTCATGAGTCATGTGTCTAGCCTTAATAGTCTTAAACAACATAACTATGAAGAGGGTACATATATCCAATTATGAACAGATTGAAGAAAAAGTAAAAGCAGGGCCAACTCGTGAGGAAAAAAAAAAAAAAAAAAATTCAAAGTCTTCTTCTGATATAGATAACAGCAGAATTGATTTGATTTCACCTCAATCTGATACAAAAAGTTTACGTCAATAAAACATTTGGCGTATTCCCAGCTGGTGTGGACCGATGTATCTTAAACCTTTTAGTTGTCAACATGATTCCACTACATGTTGAAAAATCCGATACGTTTGAGAAACTGGTTAAAACGTTGAAGTAAAAACTCAATTTCCAGAAAGATGCATTATTGATTCACACCACTGTACATAGCACCTTGGTACTACCAATTGCAAAATATAAACATCAGTTCCACTTTTGGACGGTTAATTTTAACTTGCATTAAATTTGCAAAAATGTAACGCTATGACGATTATTGAAGTTAATTTTTTAAGTAAAGGAGTAACGAAGTTAACTTTCCATTAACTGTGCCTACCTATGATGTAGTATCAGCGAACGTGCTACCTGTGTTTAGGACGGCGCGCGACCTATCCGAGTTTGACTGAGGGCAGATTGTGATGGCCCAGAGGCTCGGCACGAGCATTTCAGAACTGCACGACATGTCAGGTGTTCGAGGAGTGCTGTGGTGAGTGTCTTCAAGTGGCGAAACCACGTCCAAACGTCGAGGGGTTGGGCGGCCACCCCTGATTACAGATGTCCGACGTCATAGGCTGGGCAGACTGGTAAAACAGGACAGGCGGCGAAACTGTGGCAGAATAAAATCAGACTTTAATGCTGGGCAGAGTATAAGTGTGTCTGAATACACAGTGCACCGAACACTCCTACCGATAGTCCTCCGTAGCCGACCGACCCATGCATGTGTCAATTTTAACACCACATCGGCAACTATGACTGAAATGGGCACGTGACCATCGTCACTGGACTCTGGCACAGTGTTGCATGGTTTGATGAAACCCGATACCTTCAGCATCATGCCCATCGTTTTCCAGGGTAATGGCTTCTTGACACCTGTACTGTGGGCCGATGACCAGCTGGTGGCGGCTCAATTATGCTCTGGGGAACATTCATGTGGGCATCCATGGTTCCAGTGGATCAAGGCACCATGACAGCCAATAAGTATCGTACACTGGTTGCATACCATGTACACCCCTTCACAACAACTATGTTTCCCAATGGCATTGGTATTTTTTCAGCAAGAAAATGCGTCATGTCAAAAGGCCGGAGTGTGATGGAGTGGTTCGAGGGACACAGCGGTGAGTTGCAATTGATGTGCTGTTCTCCCAACTCACCAGATCTGAACCAATTGAACACATCTGGAATGTGATTGAAAGTGGCATCAGAGCTCATCGCCCCCCTCTCCGGAATTTATGGGAATTAGGTGACATGTGTGTAGATGTGATGCCAACTCCTTCCAGTAACCTACCACAGTCTCATTGCTTCCATGCCAAGACGTGTCGCCTGTTATTTTTATTTTTTTCATAAAGCTTTTCAGTCTATAATACATTATCTATCTGATCAGTCACTGTATATTGTTGTTAATGGGGAAGACTTTTCTAATCTAGATTTTACTTCAGATGTTCCTCGAGGAAGTGTAATGGATTACTTTTTCTTATTTATTGTTAGTGATCTTGGAGATAACATTAATAGCTATTTGTGACTGTTTGCTGATGATGCAGCTGATGAAGCAGCCAGTGGCGTAGCTAGGTCAACAAGGGCCCCGGTGCAAAAAATGTAATTTTGGGCCCTCAGGCCAGACGGGCGACCTTTTTTTTGCTTTGTGTGCTGGTAGGGGCCCCCTGAACTGAGGATGGGGGCCCTTGAATTGTTCTTTAGGGGCCCCTGAGCAGAGCAGTGGTTGGGGCCCCCCTGAGCAGCAAGGGCCCTTAGTGAGGGACTCCTGTGTTCTCAGGGGCCCCTTGACGACGGGAGAGCTAAAAAAAAAAAAAAGGTCGCCAGTTTGCCGTGAAGGCTTGTGGGCCCTCTAAACTGCGCTTGAGGGCCCCTAGAGGTGCGCTTAGGGGCCCTTGAGGTATGCTTGGGGGCCCCCTGAGCGTGAGGGCCCCGGTGCACTGCACCGCCTAGCCCCATAGTAGCTACGCCCCTGGAAGCAGGGTGCTATGACAATTGCTTAGAAATCCAGCACAATCTGGATGTTATTTCAGAATGGTGCTAAGAATGACAACTTACACCAAGTCACAAAGAGTGCAAGACAATGTGCATAACTAATGAAAAGACTCCATTGTGTCACAAATATAAAGTGAACATGTTTGAATTCCCTAAAGTATTTGTGCTTACAGTATAAAGCAGTATGAAATGAAACCTGCACATAATGTCAGTCATAGGTAAAGGTAATTCAATTGTGGCTGACCCTATATGCATATGTATATAGGATCGTGCTATGCCTATTGAATGGGTGTGCCAGGATGACTGACACGTGGGTTCTAAATGGTTAACCTACGATGCCCTATGACTTGCGCCGACTTCTGCTCTTGAATTCTTCTCTCTTGAGCCTATCCTCTTCTTCTCTTGCGCTAGCAAATAAACATGAGCATCGGGGGTAACTTGTAATTAGGAGAGGGAGTGGGCAGCTACTTGAAATACAACAATGTCTCTGGAACCCATTTAATTGCACTGGACCATAAATCAACTACAGTCGATGTTGTACAGATTCAGAGGTATCCAGTAACCCGTAATACTGACCCCAGGGATGAAACTTAGCCCTACAGTTCACAACTAACAGAGAATGGTGAGGTTGGTGCAGCGAATATCTATCTCCGAGGCCTAGATGTTATCTTGTAGATCGTCAGTCAAGAAGTGAGAACGATCAATGTATTCTAGCTTGCTGGCAAAAGTATCGGCTTCCATGCTCAGCACCGCATGTGTAGCTTGCAACCCGAACTGTTGATCAGCAGAAAATCGAACAACAGGACGTGCTTACTCGACATCTGGCTGCAGTGAAACTTAGAAAACTTACATGATTTCGGTATTAAAATATTATAATAAATGATGTCCCCCAGTGTTGAAAAAACGCGCTACTCCCGGAGCGTGGGAATAACATCAAACACTAACTATCAAAATTTGGCAACACAGTGTATAAATTTTTTTTTGAAAAAAATGGTATAAATTGGACTGGTGATAAGTAGAGATCAATATATGCATGCTAACATGTTACGAAATACCTCTTGCCTTAAATATGCATTCATAAACATAAATAGAATCTTGGTAAAGCAAAACAAAACATGAAATATCAAAGATATGAATACCCATAAAACCAAATAAAAATAATCATAAGATATGCAAAAGTAATAATAATGAAAAGTTGAAAATACATTAATTATGTGTGCTGGGTGTTTCCCCATTAGAATTTGGTGAATCTGGAACACATACAATAATTTGACTGCCTGTTGAAATTGTATTGCCCATAATGGAACGTTTCTGAAACATCTTATTAATCTGGCGTCTATATATAAAAAACATAATAGCAGAAATAACTAGAATACCAATGTTTGTGGAGACACTTATGGAACTAATGAGAATTGTTTGGTGTGCTTTGGAGTGAATTTGAGATCTTAGGTGAGTGACAATGTGATTAAGTTTTACAGAATCTTGAGCGTTTTGTAAATATTTATGCACCTCATCTTTGAGAGGTAAGTGATGGGTTACATTTAAATTAACTAATTCGGTATCATGATAAATTTCATGAGTAAAAGTAGGCAAAAATAGTTTGGATAAGATAATGAAGAATGAATCTGAGTGATGTAAGTTGCTGACATTGTAAAATCTGTTCCTGAAATTTGACAATTGGTTGCATTAACAAGTAAACCGGATCCTTCTAATAACAATTTATGAATATCTGGTTTTGTTCGATCTGCTGATTTACAAGTTGCGGTAATAGTATATTGAGATGGTAATGAAAATATCCAGTTGGTATGCATCTTGGAGAAATATGGTTTAGTTAATGTAAAAATTTCTCTCTGACATGATTTGAAAAATTGTACGGAAAAAAACATATCAATTTCACAAGTATGGACTCGCACATCATGTATAGACATTACTGGACAAATATAAGAACATTTAATTCACAAATATGTAACTCATTGTGTTTAAAAGTATTGTACATTTTATGATCTCTGCTGAGTAAAAGTGTGTCCTGCATGACCCCATCTTACATGCTTTTCTGTTCCATTCCAAAAAAAACAGGAAATGTGTGAACAGAATAATGTACTGGCACTGAATCTATTGATCCTAAAGGAATGTTAACAATTAATCTTAAATTATCTCCCATTAAAACTATGTTGACTTTTGATAGCTGGTAATAAATATATACATTCTGTTCTGTGCAAGGAACAATTATGAATGAGTTGGAATCTGATTGATTCTGAATTAAATGCAGATATTTCAAAAAAAAGTTTAGGGCCTAAAAGAATGTCACTTAATTTACCATGTGAACCTTGAAGTAAGGCCATTTTTATCTTAATTAATTCTATTCGCATATGTGTCAATCCAACTATAAGTTCTTGTTAAGTGTGAATACTGAATACTTGATATTGCAAAATATTTTCAATATTATGAATACTGTGTGTTAGTACTGCCTGTATCTCTTCAGTTTGCGAAATGAAAGCATTAGCCAGGGATTTGATTGCTGCAGAATGATTTGAAACCGCGTTTTCCAAATTTTTGATGAGAATTAATTGAGAATCAATGCTAAGTTGAAAATCCTGATCATTAGATTCTAAGGTTTGTAATATAGCTTGAATTTGTAATAAATCATCAGAATCGAGGACTCCAAATAAAGTTTTTAGGGTTTTACCGCCAAGGTCAAACCAAGATCGCTTAGTTCTAGTTGGTTTATGTGGTAATAATTCTAAAATGTTGCTGAATTCTTCTTGGAGGGAAAAATGAATACCCTTGAGATTTGAAGAAATTGACTCTAGAATGAAACTGTCGTAAGAATTGTTTACCTTAAGAATCTAAATCATTGAAAATACTATTAAGTTGTATGCTTTCATCTCTCAAAGCTTGTAGATTTTAATCAAGAATGACTGACCAATGATTAGTAATGGCTAAAATATCATCTTCTCATGAAAAAACTACTCCATTTCTCAGATACTGAACTTCCAATAATTGCACGTAATAAGGAAATAAAAATAGCAAACATAAGTGTAACAAAATAAATCTAATAAAAAACATGTTGAACTTCCTGAGAAAATAAAGATAATAATCAAAATTATTCCCTTATCCAGTAGACTTCTAACTTAAAATAATCCCATGTCTCTATAAAATATTTCTCATAACCCTACATTCAAACCAAAAAATATATACAGAATTGTGTGCATTAAAAAATAGAGTGTGATTACAAAAAAAACAATAAGTCCCTTGAATCAGATATCTAGAACAAATGATTAAGTGACCCTTGTCTTTGTAGTTATTAACAACAACAAAATCCTGAATATATTACTAAAAATAATAATAATATTGTCCCTGAAAAGAAGAAAAAAGAACCGTTTCACTAGCACATTGATCGAGTGTTACTTGGATGGATGTGTTAGTTTTATACACCTGCTGTCTGTATGCAGGGCCGTAGAATCCGCTGACGGGTGTCTTATCTTAGATTACAGTGCTTGCGTAGGAAGAGACCCCGGGCGGCCGGTCGAGGCTGTAAGAAATATAACTGCAGCAGTATTGTGCTTGAAATAATTCTAATGATTGCCGACAGAGTTTCTAGTAAGACTGAAATCATCAACTCTGTCTGCAATTACATATAAAATCACAGTAAAAAATGAAAAACATTGATATCCATAAAGACATATGCAACTTGAAGGTTCCTAGTTCATGTCCAGCCTCCACTACTTCAAGACTAAATTAATTTTGAGAGTTACAAAGTACATAGACATAAAATAATAGTTTTGAATTACATTATGAAATAGAAGGAGCTTACTTTCTTGGCCTGAGGCTATAGTTTGCAGTTTTTTGTGGTGGAATATCCGGCTTAAAGGAAGGGTTACTTCGTAGATTGTGTGAATGTGAAGTGTTGGTTTTAACAGGTGGGGCAACGAATTTAGAAGATGATGGCTGTGTTGTGGTGTTTGTATTGGGTTTTTCCGGATGAACTGTATCTTTAGGTTCCCAAAAGTATGGTCGTAACCTATTCTTGTTTACAACAATTTCTCGATCGGGAAGTTTGATTTGTACATTAACAGGACCAAGAGATTGCGTTACCTGATATGGACCAGTGAAATTAACTCTAAATTTTTTGGAAAGACCTTTTTTCTGATAGGGTTTAGACAATATAACATAACTTCCTACTGGAATATCTTGTGGCTTCACTTTTTTATTGTACTCTTTTTCCTGTTTTAAGTATGCAGCTAAATTTTTCTTCCTAACTTGATCCCATATTCTTTTAAGTTTGAAAGCAAGACTTCTAACTTCTGGATTGTTGATTTCTTTGGTTGTTTTAAATGAAAGGAAGGGTGAGACCATTTCTGAACCATACAAAACTTCAAACGGTGATTTCCCCGTACTGGAGTGGGTGTTTGCATTATAACTCGAAACTATATAGTCCAAAATCGAGTCCCAATTGGAATGAGATTTATTTACATAATAACTGAGTGTTTTACCAATAGTTCTGTGCACCTGTTCGACTTTTCCATTCATTTGAGGATGCCAAGATCCAAGATATTGTCTGTAATTTTTCAATTCCTAACAGTTTACAGGTTTGTGTAAATAACTCAGATACAAGATTTTTCCCTTTATCCGTTAATATTTTCTCTGGAACACCGAAGCGAAGAATCCAACCCTCTACAAACGCTCGAGCTATGGTTTTTGCAGTTTTTTCAGGCAAAGGAATTATTACTAAATATCTGGAGAAGGCATCGATCATGGAAAGTACATAAATATTACCTCGTTCTGTACGTCTGAAGGGGCCCATTAAATCGAGATGAATTCTTTGAAAGGGCTTTACTGTTTCCGGTAATGGCTGTAATTTTTCTTTGCATTTCCTGAAATTTGTCTTTCGTTGAATGGTATACAACCGAGTACGAAATCACGTATGGATTTTCGTCTACCTGGCCACCAATACTCTTTTGCAATTTTTTTATTAGAAGTTTTCCATCCGCTATGACCACTAAGCAGGTAAGAATGATACAGTTCTAAAACAACTTCTCTTAATGATTTTGGAACAACAACTCTTTCCCCTAGTTTTGTTCGTCTGCATAAAAGATCGTCATGAACAACAAACCATTTGTTTTTCGCCACTTATTACACTCTGAATCCTTTTACTGCTCGATAGGTAAATCAGCAAGTTGTGGAATTTCTTTACTCTCCATTACTCTAACCATTCTACTTAATGCGTCAGCATTTCCTATTAATTTACCAGGTCTATGTTCAATTTCGTAATCGTAAGCAGATAATTTTAATGCCCATCTAGTGAGGCGACTGTTTGGATCTTTGAGGTTTAATAGAAGGCTGAAATGGTCTGTTACAATTTTGAATTTTTTGCCCAAAAGATAGCATCTAAACTGAGTAACTCCAAAAATTACAGAAAGCAGTTCCTGTTCTGTGGTTGTATATTTACATTCTGCTTTATTTAATTGCCTAGAAGCGAAAGCAACTAGCTGCTATGGGTTCTAAGGGGTTAACCTACGATGCCCTATGACTTGCGCCAACTTTCTTCGTATCTTCTGCTCTTGAATTCTTCTCTCTTGAGCCTATTCTCTTCTTCTCTTGCGCTAGCAAATAAACATGAGCATCGGGGGGTAACTTGTAATTAGGAGAGGGAGCGGGCAGCTGCGAGCTACTTGAAATAAAACAATGTCTCTGGAAAACCCATTTAATTGCACTGGACCATAAATCAACTACAGTCGTCGATGTACTAATTCAGAGGTATCCTGTAACCCGTAATACTGACCCTATGGATGAAACTTAGCCCTACAGTTCACAACTAACAGAGAATGGTGAGGTTGGTGCAGCGAATATCTATCTCCGAGGCCTAGATGTTATCTTGTAGATCATCAGTCAAGAAGTGAGAGCAATCAATGTATTCGAGACTGTTTGGCCATCATGCTGCTGATTGTAGCAATTTGAGGCTTTCCCTGTTTATAGCGTAATCACATTATAAAGTATTTCCTTTCCTTCCAGTGGAAACTAATGATAATTTAAGGAGTAGCTAATATATTAAATAAAGTCCTATACTAATGACAACTCTCCAGCCAATTGTGGAGAAGCATCATATTTATCACCAAGAAATGTCCTAGCATAATTTTCAGCATTAACACACTTTCTTCTTATTCAGGTCTACTGACTTGGAACTGGTGCCTTAGGAATGAATGAAAATGGAATTATTCACTTTGTCAGGTTAGATTTGGAAATGGTGTATAGAGTAATCATTTTCGAGCCTGTGGCCCTTCTTCAGTAGTAGTGAGATAGTGGCATGTTGGAGGCCGGCAGCCAACTGTGTATATATATATATGTAATATGTACATATATATATATATATATATATATATATATATATATTAGTAAAGGTACTGTGACATACATTCATTGTTACAGAAAAATTTGTAAATTTATGTTTTAACACAGATTTCCAGCTTGTTTAAATTGTATGTATGATAAATTTGTATTTTCAGATATTAACCAATCATCCTGGAATAGATTTTACACATTGTTTCACGTATTTTCAAAATTAGAGATTTTGCAAGGCATGTTTTTTAAGTAAGTACCGTTTTGAAATTAAAAAAAGACGTGCAAATATATATCAATAATTTTATTTTTACATGAAAGCCTGTTCCTTACTCTACTTTTCTACATAATTCCCTTCAATATTGAGGCACTTATCATAACGTAGTACCAGTTTTTGAAAACCCTCCTCATAGAAGTCTGCCGCCTGACTTGTTAACCACTGCATCACAACTGTTTTGACTTCGTTATCGTCTTCAAGATGCTGACCACCCAGGTGTTTCTTCAAGTGCAGGAACAGATGGTAGTCACTGGGGGCCAGATCAGGGCTGTACGGAGGATGATCTAGAGTTTCCCATCGAAAAGATGTGATGAGATATTTGGTCTGATTAGCCACATGTGGACGGGCATTGTCATGCAGCAAAACGATGCCCTTGCTCAACTTGCCACGTCTTTTGTTCTGGATTGAACGGCGCAGATTGTTCAATGTCTCACAATAAGCCGCTGCATTGATTGTCTCATTACGAGGAAGAAATTCCACAAGCAATACTCCTTTTTTGTCCCAATAAACTGTGCACATGATTTTCCGGGCAGAAATCGTTTGCTTGAACTTCACTTTTTTGGGTGAATCTGAATGACGCCATTCCATGGACTATTGCTTTGATTCAGGTGTGACGTAGGCCACCCATGTCTCATCGCCTGTAACAATTTGGCTTCAGAAATCATCACAATCGTTGTGATACCGCTCAAGGAAAGTCAATGCATCCGTTAACATTTTCGGTACCCAACGTGAGCACAATTTTCGGTAATTCAAGTGCTCGGTCACAATGCCATACAAAACACTACGAGAAACATTAGGAAAGTCATCACACAAGGAGGAAATCATAGAGCGTCTGTTTTATCTCACCTTATTGTCCACTTTCTGCACCAAACTTTCATTAACTACCGAAGGACGCCCACTCCATTGTTCATCATGCACATTTGTGCGGCCATCTTTCTCACCATTCCATCACTCATAATGTTTTGTCCGTAAACTGCACAGATCTCATGATGAATATCAATCGGTTTTAGGCCTTTAGCACATAGGAATCTTATAACAGCCCGTACTTCACAGTCAGCGGGACTCACGATTATCGGAGGCATCTTAAACACTCAGTGAACAACGTAAACAAGGAAGAATTAGACTGTAATGGCGTCAGTGCGTAGGCAAGAGATGCAGGTACCCAGTGCGCATGCGCGGAACGCCGACCGTAGCGCTGCAGCCACGGTGTGACAAAACGGTACTTACTTAAAAAATACGCCTCGTACTTTACCTTATAAAAGGAATACAAATAACACTGGAAAAGTGGTTATGGAAAATTGGTTAAAGTAATAACCTGCTCTAATGACTGGTGTTTGACACTGAATGATTATACATATGTTTAATGTTAATTGTAGAGAGGAAGTCCAATATTAATAAATAAAAACATTAGCTGAGGACAGAGTGAAATAGGAACAATAAATACACAAAAATATATAAAATTTTGGGCAAAGCCTTCCTTCAGCAGGAGGAACGGTTACAGTCCTACAACAGGGATGGGTTACAAGGGACTTGATGGTGCAGAGAGAGAGAGAGAAACAAATACATCTATGCGGGGGAGGGAAAATCATAGGCCAAAGTTAACAAGTGATGGTAAATTGACTAATAATGAGTATTTTGACTACTATTAATGATGCCACCCCTGAGTGACACTACCAAGCTAGAGTTAAAATTAATCATCCAGGAGTGTCCTATGGCCATTGTTCAGAAATTTGTGGGATAAGTTGCAGATTTATACATATTGTAATTGAAATAACATCTACAAATATATTGTTATCATGAATGTGAATTATAATTAGATAAGAAGTTAGTTAATTACTAGCCATTATTAAAAAAAAAAATACTCGTCAACTAAAAAAAAAAAGAACAAATTGAAAATGATAAGCAATTTAGTTACATCATTTGATCCTTCACCTAATATTTGTCAATTAATTGAATGAGAACCTTTATTGGAAATATAATTATTCTAATAAGTGTTTGATTAATTCTGTCTCGGTTCAACATGTTATGAAACAACTTTTATCATTACATAAAGAATTTAAAACACTATTAGGTCATAACAAAAGAAACATAATAACAATTATATTTATTTCTGTATTAGTAATAATCTTATTCAACAGAATTGCTTTACCCTTGTGATTATGCTTCATAATCTTTGGATGAGTGAATAATACAAATTATATATTTACCCATTTGGTCCCTCAAGAAAAAGTGAGCTCTAATATCATTTATATGAGCGGATACCCAAAAAAGGAATTATTTTTTAAATGCTATATATTTTCAAATTTTTTACAAAACAACCTTATCCCTTTCAAAATACTATCCATTACAACTAATACATTTGTCCCACTGCTGCTTCCACTGTTCAAAACCTTTTCTGTAGTCATCTTTAGAAATGGCCGATAGGTCCTCCCTCATTTTTCTTCCTGACCTCTTCAATGTTGTGAAATCGGTGCCCTTGCACACCGCTTGCATAAGAAAAAGTTGCACAGAGACAGGTCAGGCAAGTAAGGTGCATGGGACAGCTGAAACATGACAGCTGAAACATGCCATTCTTAGCCAAAAACTGCCTAATAGAGAGCTGTATGTGCAGGTGCACTGCAATGGTGGAAGAACCATTCTCCTGCCTGCCACAAATCGGGTCTTTTTGACAAACACTGTTGCATAATCTTCTTAAAACTTCCAAATAAAAGGCCGATCTGATGTGGGGGAACAAACTCTGAATGAAAGCAAATGAGCATTGTTTTGATGTTTGATTTGACTTGGCGACATTTATTTGGATGGTGTGACAATGACGTCTTCCACTGACTTGACTGTTACTTTGTTTCTGGGATGTAACCATAGCCCCATGAC
>CM061921.1:274188420-274213190 GCA_031002005.1 Vandiemenella viatica | reverse complement strand
ACAAAAAATAAATTCTGGTAATGACAGAGAAAGAATCTGTCATTTAACACAGTATAACACAAAACAGTTAAAAACAAAAATTATTTTAATCTATGCAGCAAGAAGATCACAGACCTCAGTCAAAATAACAGGAGAAACAGGAGTAGAACTTGAACACAGCACTAAACTTGCAAAGCAATTTATAACATAACCTATTGTACCTGTTTCTCTACCCTCAGATCTTCTGCTATTGTAAGTAATGACTCTTTTTCCCTTTCCTTGATGTAAATACATTAGCACGAATACTTCCTTTACTACACAACCTCTCATAGCAACTGGTTTCTACTGTATTTGTGAAATGTTGGATTTCTGGCATAAAACAATACTATGGAGAGTTGTAGTGTTCGAACAAGATCATTAGGTAACAGTTTGGCCTTCAGTACTAATACCAGAGTAGAAAATGATAATTATATCATACCCAGCGTCTTTTGCAACATTCCAGTTATTTAGGTGTACCCACAAGAGTGGCTGCACACATTAAAGTAACACAACACTGGACTGGGATGGTATAATGAGCTCAGATTCAAATCCCGGGCCTGACATACTAGCTATTCTGATTATGATTTTTAGGCAGTTTGTTGTAATCACTGAGACAAATCTGGGACAGTCCCCAATCTCAGCCTCCTGAAATTCATTTTACACAAACAAAAATACAATTTGTCAAACAAAATATGGGTTATATGTTTCATAAACAGATGGAAACACTGTGTTTCACTCAGCAGGATAGGGAACATGGCAGACACGGAAGGAGTGGGGAGAAGAAACAGTTTAATTCTTGATCGCGATACCCCTACAACAATTTTCCACCACATGGAATATAATGCAGCTATCAAAGAATAATTTTTGTTTCCTCATCCAGGGCGTATTTCAACCTATCCACAACCACCAGTAAGAAAACAAAATAGTTCAGGTTCACTGATCCCTGTACTGACAGTAATGTTACAGTAGTATTGCAATATAGAATTAAACTGAAGAAACTCTGCCACCTGGCTATAAGCAACATTATAAAAAATACTGAAGTCTGGCTTGCACACTAATACCTCCCCCTAATGTTTCCCTTTCATGTATCAAACCAACTGCCAGAACAGAACTACTAATTATCAAATTATAGATTCGTCAGAATCATTCCCTATTTAGATTAGGTTAATCATTTATAGAAGATAAGCTTTTGATATACATTAAGAGCACCTAGCCTTTTATTTATTTATTTTTTTGGAAGGGGAATTAAGTTTATTTCTTTTTTAAAAAAATATTTTCATTGGTATTTAATAAACACACTAGCTGTGTTGATACACTATAAAGTAGGCAAGATCTCTGAAGTGACAAAGGTTGAAAGTAAACAAATGTTTCTTTTAACTGAATTCATGGGTCTACTGGAGATCGCGATTCCACTACAACAACATTCAATAATATCGTTGGAATACTGATGTAGTCAGTCGCACGACGTATTATTTTCAAGCAGTAATTCCATTATAATACAGCCTGGACCATTAATATCAAGCAAGAATTAGGTTGTAATACAGCCTGGACCAGCATTAAACCGTTAAATGTACTTCGGAAAGAATTTGTAGTGGAGTCTTGCGTTTGACCACTGCAGTATTATGATGACAACTCCTGACGAAATCGCGATCTCCAGTAATCCCGAATTCATTATATGCAACGATGTTTGGCATTGGTTCAAAGCAGTTAATGAACATCTTGCTAAATAACGCAAACTTCCACACCTGACGCTAGATCTACAAACACTATACGTGATTTAATTGTTTTGTAGAGCCCTAGAGCCATCTCACCGGCAAGCAAAATTCAAAAGCAACAGACGCCTAAAGGTAAATAACATTCGCTGGTCGAAATACCATAAGTTATTGGACATGTCATTAATAGTTTTTTGATTACTTTTAACTTATATCTGAATCTGAGGAAGTGATTCTCTTACCCTATCGTCATACATGTCGACAGTAGAAATTTCTTCATTTCGCGGCGAAATATGCTCCAATTTATTTGACAATTCTGTTGCAAACTCTGGATTGAAAGTACCAAAGTCATTTTCGCAGGGAGACTCATCTTCCTGCTTTTCCGGTACAGTTGCCATTATTTCCCAAGTCTTTAACACGTATAAATAAAATCACGTTGTCCCATAAGCCAGCATTCCAACAATACCCAAACCACAAACACAATACTCCCACACCTCCTGCGATCTTGCAACAACACTATACTGCTCTGTCAAGGGATATACTTCCACGAAAAATAAACAAAAGAGTTTTTTGTTTTGGTTAAAGCAGTTCTGAGATTGATGTTTACTATGTGCAGTGATCGATATTCACTCTACATCACAGAGATAAACAGTGATACTGACAAATGGCTAAACAAAAGTTACATGCAATTAGAAAGTTAACAATATTGTACAGAAGCAATAAAAGTATTTGCTGAAATCTTTTGTATTTTAAAAGAACCAACAAAAAATAATGATGTATTGAATATTTAGCTTTCGAATTGTATGGCAATAATTCACACATATTGCGAAATGAAATTTCAGGAAGTACAATTACAAGTTTCTGATTACGTTCTCTAAATTCATTTATTATAACGTCTTGATATACTATCTCAATCTATGACCGAGACAGAACAGTTTCAGTTCCAAAACCAAGTGAGGTGTCAGGAACACGTCCAACACATCACGAAAGTTTCATAGAAGTTAACATTACAAACGGCCCCCAAAGGTGGTTTAATTAGAAAAAACACCGATACGTGGATGTAGAAGCACACGGGAAGCCACCTAATTAAAGACTCAAAGGGTATCCTGACACCATATTACTCCCAAATTATTTATCAATCTTGTTTCACGGATCCCTGCTGAGGAAGGATCTCTGTGATGTGAAAAATGTCATCATTAATACACATACATTCAGTATGAGTCATAATTATAATGAAAACAATGATACGTTACACAGACACAAAAAGAGAATAAAAATATACATTAATTTTTACAACTGAGTTTTGCAAAAGGTCATATTGAATACAATTAATTATTTTGTTCAAATTCTTGAATGGAGCAGGAGTTGCCAAATGAGATAATTTCTTAGTTTATCTTTTTTTTTATGGCTTTTGGCAGCTGAGGCCATACAGCCAGCTCAATGTGTTATGTTAAAGCTTCCAGTGAAGCAGTTAAATCCAATGTTTATATAGTCTTCAAAGTGCGGACGCCACAGGACGGATAGGACGCACACACAGACACACAACACTTAACATCCATGCCCGCGGCCGGATTCGAACCGGCGACCTTCGGCACGTGGAGCTAGCACTCTAGCCCCTACGCTACTAGTTTATCTTTAAATATATCTTTATTATATGCAACTGTTTTATACTCTCGGGAAGATTATTAAACAGATGTAAACCAGAATAATTAACTCCTCTTTGTACTAATGACAGAGATGTTTATGCTTTGTGCAAGTTATTTCCATGGAGGAAGGACTATATGGAGACGAGATAACGCGAAGTCCGTGAAACCTCGTGAAAAAAAACTGTGCGTGCGCGGCGGACATCATAGGAGTACCAAAACATTGGGCTGTTTGCACTGTGTCAGCTGCTGAGAATATTTCATTTTCTAATATTCTAAAGTTTTCTATAATGCCAAGTTGTGATGCATATGGTTGCACAAACAGACGAGATAGGAAAAAACCTGGAATAGCGTTTCATAAGTAAGTCACATTGTAATTATCGTTCTTGAAGTATTTGACAGGCAACCGCAACATTAGTGCCATTCGCTATAAATTTATTCATTGCTCTCAATAGGATCATATTACTCTCAAATTTTTGTTGGTGTAGTGTAGACAATTAGCATATGTTACTATTTTGCACCTGAAAAGCTAGCCTTATTGTAGAAAAATGTTGGAAATTTAATTTAAACGGGTCATGTTTACATCGCGACACAGTGAATATGGTATTCTGCATGCATTACTCACGTTTAAATTTACACTGAAATTGCACGATTAAATTAATCGTGATAATTTGTGCTGTGCGAACTACTAAACGTGATGAAATAAACTTTGTTGACGGAAATGTAGTTCACGATGCATTTCTTGTGTTTAGATGTGTCTACATACATATTTTGGTTTTGTAGCGGCAATATTAATGGAAATGTTGGCAGGTTGAAATGCGGTGTATACCTGAAGAGCACAAACAATTTATTTATTATTAGCTGTTAGCTTCTGATTTTTGAATGTACTGATTTTTCTAGCAAAATTATATAGGCCCCTACCAGTACAATATCTTCTAAGTAAGCTCAGAAACTATGAGGTTTTATGAAGTATTAATTTTTTTTAAAGCTCTAAACATTGACTTATGCTTTTTTTTAAATTTCAGATATGACTTGTTTCTGTTTGTAAATATGTCTACACGTATATTTGTAGATTTTGAAATCTTCCTTGTCAATTACTGAAATAGAATGTGAAAATATAACCTATTTGAACATCAACTAAAATTTAAGGACTGTAGAAACAAACAGTTTGTTATTCAAGTTAAAAAGAATTACCTGCTCATTAAGTTACGTCCGAATTCATCATCAAATATGGATATGGCGATAGTTTTTTTCTGGTCCAGGCCGCATTTCAACCTAACCACGTCAATTTTAAGGTACAATATCTCGAGAACTAAGCGAGATACCAAAAAAATTTATTCTTTACTTTCAGTTTCCCTCATCGAGTTACATAAGAATTCGTCATCAAATTGCGGCGCCACGGTTATCATTGAATCCCCTCATAACCTAACAACCTCACTTTTGAGACAGTATATCTCGCGAACTAAGCGAGATATCGAAAAATTTTATTCTTTATTTTCGATTTGTATCGTCGTGTTACATAAGAATCTATCACCAAATTTGACTTTGGGGACACGTTTCTTCTGAATTTCAACCAGAAACTCCACTCTTTTTAGACAGTATATCTCGAGAACTAAGCACGATATCAAAAAAAATTATTCTTCATTTTTGATGTGTCTCGTCAAGTTACATAATAATCCATCATCAAATTGCGGTGCCACGGTTGTCTTATGATTCCCTTGAGGTTTTTGTGCATATTTCCGTGTTTCTCTGGTCAAGCAATATGGCGGCAATATGGACCCGGTTACACTCCAGTATGTGGCGAAGGTCCCTTGCGTCGTCTCCATATATTCCTTCCTCCATGGTTATTTCTGTTTCATTGAAATTGTGTACCTGTGAATTAGATATGAACAGATTAAAATGTTCTATGAAAAAGCACATGAAGGAATATAGTTACTGAGAAGTCATTGTAAGAATATTGAGTTTTTTAAAAAAAAGTTATCTGCAAGAAGATCTTTCTTGGTTTTACCCTACACAATATCCTAATAGCTCTTTTCTGTGTTATGAAAACTTTTTTTTACTTTGTGAAGAGTTTCCCCAAAAAATTATGCAATATGACATCACTGAATGGAAATATGAGGAGTACACCTGTTTCGTTAATTCTAGATCTGCTGTTAGTGAAAGTGTTCGTATTGCAAAGGAGGAACTACTTAACTTCTTCAGTAGTGAAGTGATATGTTCGTGCCAACTGAGTTTTTCATCTATTTCAATATCAAGGAATTTTATACTCATTTGTTTCTAAGACTGTGTTATTTTTATAGCTTACTTGTAAATACGGCTCTCCAATTCTTTTTTGTTTTAAACCTACTATAGTTTTTTTCAAAATTTAATTTTAATGAATTTGCCTTAAACCAATTTGCTACTTCACTAAGTACTTCATTTAGACTAAATTCTAGATTACTGTTTGGTGTTTTTCTCACAGTCAGGTTAGTGTCATCTACAAATAAAACACTCTTCACTTTGTCAGTTAAGTTTCCAGGAAGGTCATTGATGTATAAAAAAAGAGGAGGGGTTCTAGGACAGAGCCTTGTGGAATTCCATGTTTTATATTCTCCCAGTATGATGAGGCATCTTTACTTATTTTCGAATCAAAAGTGGAAACTTTTTGCATTCACCTTTCCATGTATGATTTACCTGTAATTCCATAAATACCATAGTATTCCATTTTTTTTCAAAGGTAATTCGTGATTTACACAGTCAAATGCTTTTGCAAGATCACAAAATATTCCTACAGGGCTCATTTTATTATTCCGTTCCTCAAATGGGTTATTTATAAATGAATATACAGCCATTTCTATTGATAATCCTTTTTGGATCACAAATTGTGAATAAGTGAGGATATTATATTGTGTAACATGCTTTATTACTTTACGATACATGACTTTTTCAAAAATCTTTGAGAATCCGGAAAGTAATGAAATGGGCGATAGTTATCTACACATATTGCTTCTCCTTTTTTAAACAACGGTTTTACAACTGAATATTTTGGTATATTTGGAAACACGCCTTGCATTAACGATTCATTACAAATGTAGGCAAGTACATGATTGATAGAATCTTAACACCTTTTCAGTAATTTACTTGAAATATTGTCATAGCTGGAAGAATTTTTAGGTTTTAATTGTTTCATGAGTATATTTATTTCTGAAATTTTTACTGGTAGCCAGGGGCGTATACATGGGGGGGGGGCTAGGGGGCTCAAGCCCCCCACAAACGTATCTAGGTCCACCCCTGACATTGTAGTTTTGAGCTCTACGGATTTGAGGCCCAAGGAGGCTATAAATACTACCTTTTTCCCGACTCAAGGCCCCCCCCTAAACCAAAATCCAATGAACGCAAGCCCCCTGAACCAAAATTCACTCAAGCCAAGCTCCCCCCAAACCAAAGTCCACTCAAGTCCCCCCCCCCTTCCCAGAACAAAATCCTGGATCCGCCCCTGCTGGTGGCAATTGCATCTCCGCAAATCTGTTTGGGAATGCAATCTGAAGAAACCTTGGGGCACTATGTGGGGATTGCTCTTCTATGCCTAATTAACCTACAAATGATGTAAAATGTTTATCAAATATTTTACAAACTTCCTCTACTTCACTACACACAGGTCCAATTACATACAAAAAAAAAAAGAAGGGGCTAAACTAAATCTCAACAAGGAAAGACTCCTTAGATGCGCAACTAAACCTATGACTATTTGGGATATTATTAAAAAGCCTACCATATAAGTAAAAATAGTTACCAAGATCAGTCGGAGTAAATGATCATAATTTGTTGAAATTAAAAATTCCAACTGATATACCAGTATGTAATAATAAAATAAACAATTCAAAGTCATTGCGTCAAAGTGTTCAGACCAGTATTTTCCACCAAAATATAAGAGGAATATTTAGTAAAACTGATGACATTACCTTAAGCCTAGAAGAGATTCAAAATTCCAGAAATTTTAATGTAGACGTTTTGTGTATATCTGAGCATCATTTGTCTGATACAGGAATATCTCAACTGTCCATCCCAAATTATAAATTAAGCTCTCATTTCTGCAGATGTAAAATGGAGAAAGGGGGAGTTGCCATTTTTGTTAAAAATAATATTGAATGCAGTAGTGTAGTTGTAAGTAAGTACTGTATAGAACAACACTTTGAATGTTGTGTTACTAAACTAGAATATGATAAGGAAGAGCTGATAGTGATAGCAATTTACAGGGCCCCCTCAGGTAATTTCAGACTGTTTTTATCTCATTTAGAGTCTTTGCTACTAAGTTTTACAAATAGCAAACAAATAGTATTATGTGGAGATTTCAATGTTGACTTTCTAAATCACAGCAATGATAGATTAGATATGGAAGCCTTGATGTTGTCTTTTAACTTAACAGCACTTGTAAATTTTCCTACGAGAATACAAAATAATAGCAGGACTGCAATTGATAATTTTTTTATGGATATTTCTCAGTGCAGTAATTACAGCATACATCCAGTAATAAATGGTATCTCAGATCATGATGCCCAGCTATTATGTATCGAGTCCAGGAACACTGTTAAACAGATAAAGAAAAGCTGGGTTTATAGAAGAAATATTAGTGAAAATAATATAAAACACTTCATAGATACCTTAAACAATGAAAACTGGTTAGAAGTATATAATGCGCAGGGTGTTAATGCGAAATTTGATTCCTTTCTGAATATATTTCTAACACTTTTTGAAGGTAGTTTCAAAAAAAGGAAAATTCTCAACACTCCAAACAATGAACTGGGCATGGGATGGATAACAAAGGGTATTAGAATCTCTAGTAAAACAAAGAGGGACCTTTATTTAAAAATGAGAGAATCAGATAACTATGCGCTGAAAGTTCACTATAAACTTTATTCTAAAATACTAAGAAATGTAATAAGGAAGGCCAAGAACAAGTACATATCGGCGAAAATAGAAAATTCAGACAATAAAATGAGAACAATATGGAATATAATAAAGACTGAAACAGGAAAAACTGTAAATCACTCTAAAGACATAAAAATAGAACAAAATGGACATGTGTATAGCGAAGTAGGGGAGGTTTGTGAAATATTTAACAAACATTTTACGTCAGTAGTAGATAAATTAGGCATAGAAAAGCAATCCCCACATAGTGCTCTAAGGCTTCTTGAGACTGCTTTCCCAAATAGCTTTGTGGAGATGAAATTGCCACCAGTAACAGTCTCAGAAATAAATAAACTCATTAAACAATTAAAACCTAAAAATTCTTCCAGCTATGACAATATTTCAAGTAAATTACTGAAAAGATGTTCAGACTGTATCAGTCATGTACTTGCTCACATTTGTAATGAATCCTTAATACAAGGTGTTTTTCCCGATAGACTAAAATATGCTGTTGTAAAACCATTATTTAAAAAAGGAGACGTAACATGTGTAGACAACTATCGTCCCATTTCATTACTTTCAACATTCTCAAAGGTTTTTGAAAAAGTCATGTATAGTAGAGTAATAAAACATGTTACACACTATAATATCCTAACTAATTCACAATTTGGGTTCAAAAAAGGATCATCCATAGAAATGGCTATATATTCATTTTTAAATAACACATTTGAGGAACTGAATAATAAAATGAATCCTGTAGGAATATTTTGTGATCTTGCAAAAGCATTTGACTGTGTAAATCATGAATTACTTTTGAAAAAAATGGAATACTATGGTATTTTTGGGACCGCAGGTAAATGGTTTAAATCATACATTGAAAGCCGAATGCAAAAAGTTTCAATTTTTGATTCTAAAATAAGTAAAGATGCTTCATCAGACTGGGAGAAAATAAAACATGGAATTCCACAAGGCTCTGTCTTAGGTCCCCTCCTCTTTCTGTTATACATCAATGACCTTCCTGGAAATTTATCCGACAAAGTGAAGAGTGTTTTTTTTGCAGATGACACTAACCTGACTGTGCGTAAAACACCAAACAGTACTATAGAATTTAATGTAAATGAAGTACTTAGAGTAGTAGCAAATTGGTTTAAGGCAAATTCATTAAAATTAAATTTTGAAAAAACACATTATATTAGGTTTAAAACAAAAAACTATGCACAGCCAGATATATGTATAAACTATAAAAACAACAAAATCTTAGAAACAGAGAGTATAAAATTTCTTGGTATTAAAATAGATCAGAAACTCTGTTGGCATGATCATATCACTACACTACTGGCAAAGTTAAGTAGTGCCACCTTCGCAATACGAACACTTTCTCTAACAGCAGATCTAGAATTAATGAAACAGGTGTACTCCTCATATTTTCATTCAGTAATGTCATATGGCATAATTTTTTGGGGAAACTCTTCACAAAGTAAAAAAGTTTTCATAGCACAGAAAAGAGCTATTAGGTTTCTGTGTAGGGTAAAACCAAGAACTTCTTGCAGACAACTCTTTAAGAAACTGAATATTCTTACAATGTATTCTCAGTATATATATTCTCTCATGAGCTTTGTCATAGAAAATTTTAACCTGTTTACACCTAATTCACAGGTACACAGTTTCAATACAAGAAACAGAAATAACTTGCATAAAACACAAACATCTCTGTCATTAGTACAAAGAGGAGTTAATTATTCTGGGATACATCTGTTTAATAAACTACCTAATCGTATAAAACAGCTTTCAGATAATAAAGATGTATTCAAACAAAAACTTAGAGATTATCTTATTGGCAACTCCTTCTACTCCATTCAAGAATTTGAAGAAAATAATTAATTGTACTCATTATGACGTTAGCAAAACTCAGTTGCAAAAATGTATGTTTATTATTATTTCTTGTATTTGTAAAATATGTATATATATATATATATATATTTACTATGATATGACTCATATTATGTGTATATGTATCAACAATGACATGTTTCACATCCCAGAGGTACTTCCTCAGCAGGGATCCATGGAACAAGATTGATAAATAAATAAATAAATAAATAAATAACTGAAGGGTTAAACAACTTCTTTTATTAATGGTATTAAAGACAATCTCAAAAAATACTCGAAATAATGGGAGTTGTTATTGATCCGAAGTAAATTCAACTACTTTGTACCAGAAGTGATAATGGTTGTAGTAAATGAATTGATAGTGGATATTTATCAAAACATCTGAAGGTATCTATGATAATACTAGTTTATAAAAAGAATTATTAAGGTATATTGTGTAATTTTAGCCCAGTATTTCTGGTTAAGATTATACCGAAAGCTTATGAGAGGCTTATCAGTCTTCAGATTTATAAATAGTTTCAACTATACAATCTTCTTCCTGTTAATACGTTTGGAAAAGTCGGTTATATTATGACCCATAACATTTTGTTGTTGAAGCCTCGATACTTATGTTTTGATTCAAAGGCAGTTAATTTAATTAAATCATATTTCAAATATTGGTTACAAGTGGTTTCATGCATTAACGATATATCTAACCTTAGGAATACAGGACGTGTTGTTCCGCAGGGATCTATTCTTGGCCCTATGTTATTTATTTTACATATACACTGAAATTATACCTAATAAAGCCGTACAACAGTGTTCATTATTAGGTAGTTTAAAGGTTCAGTACTAACGTACTATTCCCTATCTATTTTGGTTTCATCCAGTCCTATATATCACAGAAAACCATTCTTTGGGAAAAACAGATCATATGTCCATTGCTGCTACGTACAGGGTCATTCAAAAAGGAGGAGCAAATTTTGCATTTTTATTTCCCACAAGCTACAAAAATACACTGGCGAGGGGAATGTTCAAAGTTTGTAACCCCACGCTTATTAGTTTTATCCGCTGCCGCCATTGACGCTGTTGTCAGTTTACGCGAAATGACACGCCGCAGAAAAAGTCGTTTTGTGTGCTGCAGTATATAAAAAGTGAATAAACTGTTTATGTTTAGCGAGCATTCCGTCATAAGTTCAATAAAGTGCCATCTCGTGATACACATATTTACCATTGGCAGATGAAATCAGTGGAAAATGAGTGTATATGCAAAGAGAAAAACACTAAGGACTAGTTAATGCTTGTATGGCATGAAATGGACTACTGTTTTGATGTTTGTCACGTAGAAAATGGCGCTCATGTCAAATGTATACAACAAAACATAGAACCTTCCCCTATCCAGTTATGTGTTGTGGGTATTTATACACCGGGTGTTTCTAAATGAATATCGGGGTTTTAACACTTTGTAGTATTGATTATATAAAACGTTAAATTATAATTAATTAATTAACTGAAAGAGCATCTCAAACAGTTCTGTTTGTTTGTACCCGTGTGCATGTGCATGCCATGTTTCCTCCATCATCTGTTGGAAAGTGCTAGTAGCAAAAATGGTGACTAGTGAACAGAAAGTATTTTGTGTTCTGCAGTTTTCAAATACCGAATCTGTAGTTACTGTGCAACGTGCGTTCCGGATTAAGTTCAGATGTGATCCACCAAGTGATAATAACATCCGTAGATGGTATCATCAATTTGAAAATACCGGTTGCCTTTGCAAAATGGATTGTACGGGACGACCAAGGATTAGTGAAGAGTGTGTTGAGCGAGTAAGAGAGACTTTCACGCGTAGCCCGAAGAAATCAGTTCGGTAGGCTAGTCGTGAATTAGCAATTCCGGTGACGACTGTTTGGAAAGTTTTATGGAAACGCTTACAACTGCGTCCTTATTGTTTGCAGTTCTTACAGGTTCTAAAGCCTACAGACCATGGTTTATGTGCCAACTTTGCACATGAAATGTTGGTGCACGACGATAAAGATTTTCTGGATCATGTTTTTTTTTTTCCAGTGATGAATCAACATTTCACCCCAGTAGACACGTGAACACTCATAATGTGCGCATCTAGAGCTCAGAAAATCCTCACGAGATGATGCAATTTGCAACGAGACTCCACTAAACTGAATGTTTTCTGTGCCATATCTCGGCGGAAAGTTTATGGGCCTTTTTCTTTTGAGAAACAACTGTAAGTGGTACTTCCTACCTTGATGCTCTAAAACTACGGCTATTTCCCCAATTGCTAAAAGACGAACCAAACAACTTCATTTGGCAGCAAGATGGTGCACAGCTTCACTGGCATAACGATGTACGTGTCTGATTGAACGTCACTGTACCTGACCGCTGGGTTGGCCGCAAAGGGCTCAAAGACAGAGCTTGTTTCGCATGGCCCCCACGCTCTCCCAACCTGACACCAAGGGATTTCTATCTGTGGGGGTTCAGAAAGAATCGTGTGTATGTGCCTCCATTAACAGCTGACGTACTCAACCTAAGAAACAGGATTGAGGCAGCTGTTGCAACAATTACACCACAAACACTAATCAACCTTTGAGAAGAAATGGGCTATCGACTTGATGTGTTCCATGTGACGAGAGGTGCTCACACTGAACACTTGTAAGCTTGTAGGTATAACTGTCTGAGTTGCTCTTTCATTTCATATATTAATTATAATTTTGCTTTTTATATAATAAATATTACAAAGTGTTAAAACCCCGATATTCATTTAGAAACACCCTGTATTTTGTAGTTTGTAAGAAATAAAAATGCAAAATCTGTTCCTTCTTTTTGAATATATATATATGTTTGTGTGTGTGTGTGTGTGTGTGTGTGTTACGTGGAGTAACATCCAGAAGCACTGTAAAGGGGCGTCCATTAATTATGGGGGCTCAAAATAGGAGAGGTACTGGCAAAATCTCACCTAACGTCATTTAAGGGGAGAGGGTTGCTAAAAAAAAGTCTTCAAAATTACGAGGTCAATCTCACGTTGGGTGGAGGGAACGGCAACAGATCTCACAGAACGGGGGGAGATTCAAAATTTAAAAAAAAAAAAATACCTTTTAATGGACCGCCCATAAGGACTTATTTTTAAAGTTAGGCACGATGACGCCACAATGCTGATATAAATATTTACATTTTGTCAAGAATAATATTCATATTTTTAAAAGCCATGTTGTGGAACAGAGTTATAACACAAGAGATAAATACAATTTAAGAAATGAGTATTGTACTCGTATTATTATTAAAAACAGTTTCATGTCAATTGCAATTAGTTTCTTTAACCAGGTGCTAATGAGTTTGACACTAATGATTTTGGAGATAGATGATGAAAGGGATACTGATTCTATATCCACGATAGGAAAAAATCACAAATGCTAAAGAAATAGATGAATATGCTAAAGCAATAACTGACGGGGACAGAACTGGGAAGGAGAAGGTGTCTGCTGAAAATATCACAAAGCCAGTACTAAGAGTGTTACTAGTGAACTGTAGAACTATAATGAACAAAGTTATAGAATTTGCATACTTAATTGCAGGGGTAGAGTCTTGGATATAAGAAGAATTACTATACAATTAGGTTTTTTTCCGATGTTTACAGAATGTACCGCAGATATAGTGGAGCAATTAGTGTCGAGTTAGCAAAGACTATTACAGTTCACTGGTTTTTATAGGTCATGTCCATGATTTACTTAGGGTAGCTATCTGGGGCAATAAAAATGAAAAAAAATCGGGGGGTTCGCTGCTTACCGTAGCAGAAGAATGAATGATGAAGATGAGGCTCTTGGGGAGAACATATATTCATAATCAGAGTTCAGACATGAGAATAGTATGGTTATTATGGGCGTGGATTTAAATTTACCAGGTTTAAATATAGTAGGAAATAAGATTAACGAAACAAAGGAACAGAGATTTGCAAATACCTTTACACAAGTGGTAGAGCTGAACACAAGGGAATGAAAATTGTTAGATGTCTTTCTAATAAAGCCCGATGATAATATTGTGGGATATAACGCAACGGAAGAAATAAGTGAACATGAAGCAGTTCTGGTGGATATTAGAGGATTTAGTATACCAGTGGAAAAACTGAAGGGAGAAACGGGTATGATTATAAAAAGGCACAGATTTCGAAATTGAAGAAATATTTCAAGGAAAGTTTCAGGAAATGGAAGGATGGCACAAGAATGTTGGAGTCAAAGTGAAGAATTCAAAAAGATAGTAAAAAAGGGCGAAGAAATATTTATTCCAAAATAGAAAATAAAGAGAAGTTCAGAACTTATGTACTATAATAGGAAGGTGAGGCAGTTAAAGAGGTTGGTGGGAAGAGAACACAACAGCGCTAAGAGATAACAAGGCAGTAGTGGAAAACTTGAAACAACTAAACCAGGAATTAATAATAGCAAAGAAGATTGATGAAAACAAATTTATTAAGAGTATTATTGATGCAGGGGGACAACTAAAAGATGCATTTAGAATTTTCTATGGCTATGGTTGAAAACTGCGGGGAAGGGAAGGTGTTAGGACAAAGATAAAAATGGAGAAGTTACTGGAGATTCCAAAAAGGCAGAGATTTTGAGTAACTCAATTGTATTTTACACGCAGAAATTTTTGTAAAACGTATACGTTTATTATAATTATATATATGTGACAAAGATTATTTCAATTTTCTATTGACTCCTAGCAAATAAAGTTGTTTTAATTGGTAATGATGGTTTCTTCCAGAGTAAAATATTCTGCAGGTAAAATACTCCCCAGTCATATCTCTGGGGAGAAATGGATAGAAACATTGTATGAGCCTGAGCGTTGAATGTTAGAATTCCGAACTGGGAAGGTATAGTAGAAATCTTTAAAACGGAAATGGGATGACTTAAATTATTGGTTGGGATTAATGAGATTTAGTGGAAGGATGCACAGGCTTTCCGATCAGGAGAATATGGAATAATTAGTAAAAAGGCTATTAATGGAGTTACTGTTGTGTAATTTGTGATGGATAATATGCAAAAGGTTGAGTTACTATATAGTTTATTGACAGAATTATTTGATGAGGATTGAAACTAAACATGCAACACCCGCGCTAGTACGCGTGCATATGACAACGTCAAATGAGAATGATGACGAAACACAGAAAATATACGACTAAACTAATGAATTAATCCAATATGAGACTGGGAAAGAACTCTAAGAATCATGGGAAATTGGAACGCAGTAGTGGGAGAAGGAAAAGAGAACACTACTGAAGGAAGTTTTGGTCTAGGAGAAAGAAATGAATGTGAAAGCAGATTGTTGTGATCTTAAATGCATGACGGATATGTTCCTGGAAACGTCCAGAGGATAATGCTTCATATCAACTAGAGTGTGTCATGGTTGTACAGAGATTTAAAAATCAGTTTAGAGACTATAAAGCATACCTGAGAGCTGACATAGACCCTCATAATCTCATGGTCATGGAGTGCAGGCTGAAATTCAAGAGAATAAAGAAGCAACATAATGAAAAAAAAATTGGAAGTATGCAAACAGAAAGAATTTAAGATTAGAGAAAAAACTACTGAGATTTCAAACGTGGTTGGAAGAGGTAACTCTGAAAGGAATTCAGCAGGAAAAGAAAGATAAATCAAAGTTTTTAAAGATATATTAGGCATTCGTTAATAACCTGGCCGAAAACCTTACATCACAGAAGAAATTTTGGAGTTGATGTATCAGAAGATAAGGCTCTGAAATTCTAAGGATGGAGCAGAAAAGGAGCAGCGTTGATGTTTTAGAAATCAAATAAATAGGAAACGCAAGAAAGCACTAGAAAAAAATGACTGCAACAATGTGCAAGGAAGTAGAAAAGCAAATGGTCGTAAGTAAAGTTGATTAAACCTAAAGAAGAATCAATCAGTATTTTGGATAAATGAAGGAAAGATGTATAAACATTAAAAGTATTGCCCAAAAACCTTTTTTAAGCTGAGAAGATAAAGCTGACCGATGGAAGGAATACATGGAGAAACTATGTGACAAAGTTGATTTGAACAACAGTATGCTGGAAAGAAAGTTACTTTGATAATGTAGGAGTTCCTTCTTTGAGGCCAGAATCTGACAATGCTTTGAAAGATTTGAACTCAAATACGGAAAGTATCCTGCAATGAATTTTAAAATTCCTAGAAGATGGAATCCAAAGATTGTTTAAACTAATAATAAATGTTACGAAACAAGAGGGATTCCAAGTGATTTGAATAAAAGTATCTACACACTCCAGAAGAAAGCACAAGCTTAAAATTTAGAAAATTATCGCAATTTGAGATTAAAATCACACTCTTCAAAATTACTGACTAGGATAATATACACAAGAACAGAATAGATAGTAGAAGTGATGTTAGATGAAGATCAGTTAAAAAAAAAAAAAAAACTAAACTGTGCGTTGATGTGAATCATGGAAGTTCGAGACTGAAACCACATTTTATTTTAGAAAAAAATCCTAATATAACGCTTTGATTAAGAAGGAACAGGTTTATAATAGTAAATACAAAAAGTTTTAAACCATAAACATCACGATATCTTATAACCGCCGAAAGACGAGCATGAAAGTCATCTAGCGTATAGCCAAAATAGGAGATGTAACATTTATGCTCAGCCCCACTAGCTAAAAATTCTAAAGTACATTTATGGCAGTAATTACCGCACCAAAATATCGAATTAAAATATGCATTAAAAGCAGCAGCTACATTTACATTTAACGTAAGATAAGTTATGGTAGAGGTTGATGCTACTTCGGAGTATAGGATTATCAAAACACATTTAATGAATTTATTAAATTATGTGACCAAGAAAAGTGAGTGATGGTGATGGCGAAACAATTTTTGTTTGAACAATTTCAAAGAAACAACTTAATTAGTAGGAGCATAACGTCTTTTACTAGACAGTTTTTGTTCCCAAGCTGTCAGCTAAGGATCTGATTTAGGGAGCCATTAACTTTTATTGCACCCCTACCTTGAGTTCATAAATATTTACTGCCTTTTTGTGCAAATTAGTAGACGTGGGTTGGACCCAAAGCCAATTAGGCGAAGCAGGTGTGGCCGGGACATCGTTTGTGGACGGCAGGTGTCGTTCCTGGGCGATCACTTCTCAGCTTTATGGGACAGTTAGTTTTTATTGCCGACCCAAAGACATTTAGGTCACGTGGGCGGGACCCAAACCCAATTAGGCGATGCAGGTGTGCCCCTTTCAGATTTACGGGGGCATTAATTTTTACTGCAGACCCAAAGACATTAACGAAGCCGGGACGGACCCAAACCCAATTAGGCACTTCAAGCGTGCCCGCGGGACCGCAGGAGTTCTCGAGACCCAAAACGATTTATATGAAACTAGGTGCGCCACCGGTTTCGCGCACCTTCTCTTCCCCCTCCACACAACAAACCAGTTTCCATCCCATCGCTCCATACTTAAAAACAGTTGTCCCAGCCCATTCGTCCGCTATTCTTCAACGAGTAAAGATTGTAACAGATTGATACTGAGGTCGTTATGTTAATAGTTATTAATTAAGAAATTAATTAATTAGATTCTCTGTCCTATCATTATTGATTATGAAATCACTTAGTAAATTACATTTGCATATTTCATATCAATTGTGAATTGTTATAGCCAAGGAAAAAGTGTGAAAGCGACAGTTACTTTTTACTAACGAAACTGTCATAAGTTGACATTTATTGCTTACTCATTAGGCTTACAGACTGATGAGCATTTACAGCTAATATGAATACAAAAAATATATTTAAAAAAAAAGCCATGCCCGTCTTGCACAGAGCTGGCAAATGAAAAAAATCTAAAAGAACACGACACATTAACAAGAAATAACGTGCTGAAAATACTACATATGATTTCAATTATTCCTTGAAGTGATTAAATTAACTTGTTATAAACAGAGAATGGCCATTACTAAATGACGTTATGTTAGACTGATTAAACAAACATGAGATAAAGGGCACCAGAATGCTTCAGAGTTTACATTCAAAAAATAATGTGATTGACATAGATATGGTCCGTCTTTCAACACCATTAATGTTCTCGGCTTTAAAGTGTTAGCTCAGTTAATGTTTGTGGGAAATACTCTCAATGATGTCTCTTTACTAAGGCTTTTGAAGGGTTTGAATTCAATGAACCGAAAGAGCACATACTGTCTTTGTCTCTGATCATAGAAATGCGTAACCATTTCATAATATCACTTGCACCAGTGAAGGCCGTTATGATGCTATAGAAGTTTTCATTTCATGCAAGCAATCGCTTGAAAATACTTATGTAGAAACACAGTCAGACAGTGCCATACTGCCGGATTACGTTGGATTGGCAGTACACCAATTTGAAGGTACTAGTCATCAGAAGGCGACTGCCCTCTTCAGAAGCTGTAAACGTAAGACCCTGTCTCCTAGACATCGTTCTTTCAGCTTTTCCGTCCTCCTCCCTCCATTTTTATGAAGGCAGTACTCGGTGGCATGGAAAACAAAATTCACCTAATTTCAGGTCATATGAAATTTTTAATGTATTTACTTGGCTCGCATAGAGATACCCTCCATCACCAGACAATCTTTATTGGATGGTGAAGCATATCGCTCTAGGAAAAAGTTGGTACATCTCGCGAGTCTTCGGCTTTACCGATATGAAACCTTTCCAGATGTTCAAAGTCAATGTCCAAAGGCGAGGCTGCCATTTTGTTTATTTTTGATCTCACAACCTCTAACTTATAGTTATCAGAGGAATATACGGTCACTGGGAGCAGCGGACCCTTCACCCTTTGCTATCCCTGTGTGGGATAGGCTGGTACATGAAACCGTTAAGTCCATTGAACTCCCTCGCTCGTCCAGTGCGTTGTCGTCTCGATATTTTACACACGCGAATATTTTGTATAAATTCGCATTTGCCAGTATTTTAATGCGTTAAAAATATATAGGTGACCCCTTTTGGCCATCCTGCTGCAAGATGTGTCCTTCAGAGTTGTTTTAATGCAACCGATTCGAAGCGCCTGACTATTAGTCTATTGGCGAAAGAATACTTTGCACCGATGGTGGTGCTTTAAAAGGTAGGGCACAACAAAGTAACTCTATCGTATGAAGAATGGGACGCGCTAATCAAGGTGTGGTGTCTGATTTATTCTAATATGACTGCGCCTAGACGAGTATACCACTTGGAGAGCACACAGTCTAATACAAAACTTTTTTTTTAACTGCTTTACGTCTCTCAAACAGCGAGGTCTTTAGAGACGGGAAAGGATGGGGAGCAAGGATGGGGGCAAGGAATGAGAAGGAATTCGGCCATGGCCTTTTGAAGGAAGCATCCCGGCATTTGCCTGGAGTGATTTGGGAAACCATGGAAAACCCAAATCTGGATGCCCAGACGGGGATTCGAACCGCCGTCCTCCCGAATGCGAGACGAGAACGCTAACCGTTACACCACCACACTCGGTAATGCAAAACTGTCGCTGGGATGTAAACTGTATGTTCTTACCACAATATGACTCCTACCGGCGGCGTCGTCTTCGGCGAATCAACATGACGGAACCTGATCGACGCCCAGCCTGCGGTGACCGGTGTCGTGGACATAAAGTACACGTGGCGCCCTCGAGTTGCAAGATACTACAAACAGTTTGTGCACATACTGATGAAGTGTTTCGTGACTATTGTGTAGCTTGGATTAAGAAATTGATTGATGTAAATACAGAACATATTTATAATATTTATGTGACTCAAGTGGCATACAATCCAAATTCATCGCTCGACTGTAAAAATTTCTTGGTGTTTGATAATATTAATTGTAAAGTTAATAAACTTTTAGAGCATCATGACTCTGAATATTGTTTACCAAGAATAACACTAAATCTCTTTTTTACTTTTTTTATTTCACTCACCATTGGGCAATTAAAATTACGATTTCAACAGCACAATTAGAATCATAAATTGAACGTATTTTACAAATTTTAGTCAAATTATTATTTTTCTTGAGTTCTCGTAGTGGTGGAGTTCCTAAATCTTCTATGTTGAGACAAACTTTTTTCTGGATAATCTTCTAGAACCATCGAGTTTTCTCAGCTTCTTTCATGCATATAATTGCGTCGTATTGATTAGTGATAGCAAGTAGAATAGCATACAGTTTAGTGAAAGTAACACCAGTAGGTATGCCATGGTTTTTTTTTATCTGCTTAATGTCTCTCTAACTGCGAGGTCTTTAGAGACGGGAAAGGATGGGGGCAAGGAATGGGAAGGAATTCGGCCATGGCCTTTTGAAGGAAGCATCCCGGCATTTGCCTGGAGTGATTTGGGATACCATGGAAAACTCAAATCTGGATGCCCGGACGGGGATTCGAACCGCCATCCTCCCGAATGCGAGGCCAGAACTCTAGTCGTTACACCACCACGCTCGGTGGTATGCCATGGTAATACTGTATCAACCACTTGACACTTGAGTCATCATCCTCACATCTTGGTGACGATATGGAGATACAATGTGTACTTACAATGTGTACTTACAATGTGTACTTACAATGTGTACTTACAATGTGTACTTACAATGTTTTCTGACTGTACAATACACACGGTGACCTCTTTGAAAATAAACACACCATTTCTCGTCTGGAGTCGCTGTACTTCCAAGAAGATGGTCTTCATGATAGTGAGTGGCAGAGGTATGTGCTTCGTCTTTTTATATTATCTTCCGCACAACACCAGTAAGTAGCGAGGATGATCATGCAGTATCAGACAGTATGCAGACGTGTTGGTAAGGAAACTTTCGCTTTTTCAAATTCCATACGGACATCTACAGCCGCCGTTTTAAGTGATTTATTTTGATGTGAACAGTTAATTACAGATAAATGTACAAATGCAACAAATTCATCTCGATTTAATACTGATGAAGCATTCTGTCGTTCATAGTAAGACTTTTGGAATCTCGTATAGATGTCGTACAAGACTATTATCCTGTTTTTCGTAAAATCTAGATTCAAGTTCTCGTACGGGAATGCCCTATCACTTATTAACACTTTGGCATTGGTGAGATTGCAGTAGTCAAACACGGAGGCACTGCGATCTTTATTGTTCTTTCTGTCTGTCTGAAAACCAAGAGATACAGCCCTGGGTTTCTTCAATTGTGTTTATGTCTTTAACGGCCAAATGTATTTATTTCATACAGGCTGTATGGGATATATCAGGTATTTTCAATACAAACATATTGATGGCAAATTTACTCTTTCGAGGGATTGGATCATCTCTTGCGCGAATCAGTAATAGTTCCTGTATTATATTCATTAGTATCCGCTTGAAGTCTTACTCCCATAAGCATACTCATAGGTATATTAACATCAAAATAACCATTTCCACTGTCACATTCAACCCATCCTGCATTATGCAACACTCCAAATTGTTGAGGATCGGTTGAGATATACATCTTCATCAAATCTGCGATACTTACTTTTGTAATTGTGTCTGTTTCAACTCCTTTAAGTTCACACCAAATTTCATCAAATAGATATGTGAACGCATTTGCTGTAAGTTGGGAATCTGTGGGTCCTGTTCCATCTGACTTGAGGAATTCTCCTTTAATGTGTAGGAAGCTTTCACACGGCAGAGTATAGGTGTCCTGCTTCTGGTTGGGTATCCTGATCTCATCTTTATTATTCTACGTGGTTGCTGCGTACAGTTGATGTGAATAATAATGCTTACGCGTCACCGATACATCAAATTCAAAACCAGCAGGTATATCAAGTACGTCCTCCATTTATGACTGCATATCCCAAAGATTGTGGGAAAGTTCGTTAGCAGGTGTTAACCGTTTCGACTCGCGTCTGACAACTGTTTGCGCTGTGCTCCACTTATTATAGAGAGCAGTCATTGTATAAGTTTCTTTATATGTAGTCTCAGACTAATGTTCTTGCCTCCAAAATCCACCAATTCGCCATCCTGATCAACTACTTTAATTAGGATACTACTGAACGTTTTCACTGTGACGTGTATGACATTAGCGGGTGTTTCTACAATCTTGTATCCTGGCAGTACTGTTGGGAAAAACTTGTGCAGTGTGTGCCCTAGCTCAGCGGTTTCTAAAT
Organism: Vandiemenella viatica; assembly: GCA_031002005.1. Taxonomy (NCBI): domain Eukaryota; kingdom Metazoa; phylum Arthropoda; class Insecta; order Orthoptera; family Morabidae; genus Vandiemenella; species Vandiemenella viatica. The sequence goes on along the minus strand of CM061921.1, from coordinate 274,190,952 downwards.
TCTTTAGGCTGCGGAACATTCAACAAATCCGAATGCCACATCAAAAGGTACCAAATGAAAGACACTGCAATTTAAAATAATAGTAAAAAACATGTATTAGAAATATTTTAAACGATGTTAATGTGAAGAATAAAACTGCTTCACTGTTTTATTAATAATTGTTTTAGATTTCGGTTTTATATGTTGGCAATATCACACCCCACCAATCATTTTTATATTATATTATTAATATTTCTCTTTAATTAATTACATGTGTTTATGAATAATTGTATTAATGTATGTAAATTAATTTGTGTATGGTAGGATTTCTAGAAACCATAGTATATACAGTCGTTGGGTTAGAGATAAGTAGCGTAACAATCTTTGGCTGGTAATAGCTGGGCAGAAGGTCACGCCGGCACTGTAGCTAGACGTCTATGAGAACATAATTTGGAAAGTTTTTAATTATAATTTTGTATTTGTAGCTGTCGCAAGAAGTGCTATAAACAATGTTTAAATATTGATTGTGGTAACAGATATAGTGAAAAATAAATCGAGTGGTCTTTCTTTTGGAACAATGATTTCATTTCGTTACAGCAATAGTTCTATCTTTTCGGCGGGTCTAAATTAATTAACAGTATTTTTAATTCAAATACTAAATGAGCAGCAACAAAAATGCGTGATGAGATGGGCCTTTTCGTCCATAACTCGCTGTGTTTCCTATGCTGTGGATATATTCATGGGCGCCGGGAGCAAGGGGATGCACTTGCACCCCCCTGCTATGAAAGAGAATGCATAGAAAAAGGTTAAGAAACAAAAAATTTATTATTAAATTCACTGTTTCAATAATAACTTGAGGCACCTAGCTTGTTGTCCAAACTTGTTCAACACCTTGTCAATAAATTCAGCATCCTTAGTTAATAAGTGTTATGTATAATATATAAAAAAAAAAAACAGATGCACCCCCCTTAAAATAATCCTGCCGGCGCCCATGGATATATTGCGACAAAATCGAATTCTTCGGAAGCTGACTTGACAATTGTTGTCAGCTAGTTAACCGCACTAATTAGAAGAAAGCTCATAATGTCAGACAGTTTTTTGCGCATATCGGCAACATCCATTCTCGATCTGAATTTGTTTGTTTGTATAGGTTTAATCTGAAAAGCCCATTTCATAACGATAAATTGTGAAATAAGGAAGCAATGATAAGACAGCTTTTCTGGTGACTTCAGGATACTCACTCCTAACACCATCCAAAAACTCGTTCAGTAACAGGCTCAAATGTGTATTTAATGCGGATGAACTCTGAAGATCAATGAGTGATTCTTATTCCAGGACGATTAGCATCGCAGGTTGACTTTTAATGATAAATGGATTTTTTACTTACTTTATATTTATAGCAGCATCCGGAAGGTAATCTGACAAAGATTAAAAAAAAAAAAAGAAAGGCTGATAATTTGATTCTTGCAATAAAAACAGTTGTTGATTTTCCTTGCAAAAGTGTACTTATTTCGTTGACCTTTCCAAAAATTTTGGCAAGATGAGCTAATTTTGTACTCCATTGCTCATCATGTAATGCTTCAACAAGGTTTACAGGCGCAGACATGTTTTGCCCCATTTGGAAAACCTTTAGCTCAAGTCAAAGTTCATATAAGCTTACCAAAGCTTTGTCTCTGGAAGGCATTCGGATTTCCGTGTGAAGAAGTAATAATTCATACTGACTACCCACTTCTTCGCACACTTGTTTGAACACTCTTAAGTGGAGGGGACTTTTCCCACAGTTAACGATCTTCACAACTTCAGCAAGCACATTCTTTAACTCAGATGGCATTTTTGGTGACGGGTAAAGTAAGAACGTAGTAAGAAGGAATTCCAATTGTTAATTTCAACACGTTTTTTCGCAGAAAATTGTATGAAAGTAGAAAACATTCAATAATGTCATTTTCTACGCAGATAATCCAGATAATTTTTTTTTTTTTTTCAAATGAAGGCTACTCACTTGAAATTTGTCACTTGCTCTGGTCATACCTTTCGAGAAAAAGTTTACATTAAAATAAACTGAAAGGCACCTTATACGTGATGCCACGTGAAAGTTAAGATATGGTACAACATTAACTGTACAGAAAACTGTCATTTCAGATCACATTATTCCATCCCAAATATACCTTTTGCTTTCTACAGAAACGAACCTAAATTCCTGGTAACTTTTTTCGTGATGCAATCTGAATATACCGCTACGGCATTATAACGAATGTAATGCATTTTATCTGTAACAAAGTGTGTGGGTTTTTTTCATTCTTATCCTGGCTGCATTGCATATACTATTTTTGGCTTGAATAATGTGATCGGAAATGGCGGTTTTCTATACTCTTAATAATGTACCATATCGTAACTTTCATGTGGCATCACAACTTTTCATGTTGCTTTAATGTACACTTTTTTTTAGAAAGCCACATTGGAACGTTTGTCACAAATTTCAAGCGAATAGCACAATATTGTTGCCACGTTCTATTTTTTCAACCGCCGCGTTTTCTTTGTAACAAAGGCATAACG
>CM061921.1:274136345-274187420 GCA_031002005.1 Vandiemenella viatica | reverse complement strand
CCCATTTGGAAAACCTTTAGCTCAAGTCAAAGTTCATATAAGCTTACCAAGCTTTGTCTCTGGAAGGCATTCGGATTTCCGTGTGAAGAAGTAATAATTCATACTGACTACCCACTTCTTCGCACACTTGTTTGAACACTCTTAAGTGGAGGGGACTTTTCCCACAGTTAACGATCTTCACAACTTCAGCAAGCACATTCTTTAACTCAGATGGCATTTTTGGTGACGGGTAAAGTAAGAACGTAGTAAGAAGGAATTCCAATTGTTAATTTCAACACGTTTTTTCGCAGAAAATTGTATGAAAGTAGAAAACATTCAATAATGTCATTTCTACGCAGATAATCCAGATAATTTTTTTTTCAATGAAGGCTACTCACTTGAAATTTGTCACTTGCTCTGGTCATACCTTTCGAGAAAAAGTTTACATTAAAATAAACTGAAAGGCACCTTATACGTGATGCCACGTGAAAGTTAAGATATGGTACAACATTAACTGTACAGAAAACTGTCATTTCAGATCACATTATTCCATCCCAAATATACCTTTTGCTTTCTACAGAAACGAACCTAAATTCCTGGTAACTTTTTTCGTGATGCAATCTGAATATACCGCTACGGCATTATAACGAATGTAATGCATTTTATCTGTAACAAAGTGTGTGGGTTTTTTTCATTCTTATCCTGGCTGCATTGCATATACTATTTTTGGCTTGAATAATGTGATCGGAAATGGCGGTTTTCTATACTCTTAATAATGTACCATATCGTAACTTTCATGTGGCATCACAACTTTTCATGTTGCTTAATGTACACTTTTTTTTAGAAAGCCACATTGGAACGTTTGTCACAAATTTCAAGCGAATAGCACAATATTGTTGCCACGTTCTATTTTTTCAACCGCCGCGTTTTCTTTGTAACAAAGGCATAACGATGAAAAATCCATTGACCATTATTACATCCTGGCGCAATAATTTTAATTTTTGATGTGGTGCCTTTTATTATTCCTATCATTGCTGCGGCCCAATCACACGTCAATACATTTTTTTTAATCAGTGGTTTATTTATGTAACAATATATGACTTTACATATTTGTTCCCCTGTTGTATTGGTTTCCAAAGTGTGCAGAGTGTCAAATCTTCTTCGATAGATGCACCTCTCAAATAAAAGCAAAATTAGTAGTCCAGAAACATCTGTACATTCATCAAGTGGTTGTAAACATATCAGAAGCATTCAATCTGTGTATGTGTTCATCTATGCAGCTTTCCAGATCAAGAAATCCTGTTACTTGGAGGAAAGATGCTTCACTACTATTTTCACTTTCGGTTTTTTGAAATTGATGCATGTTGGACACTGTGGCTTCATACATCTCTTTATGTTTTTGACAGAAACTGATGTCTTTTTCCTTTAGATGCCTCGTTTAGTTGTTGACACATCCATGTTTACGCACTGAATGAAGTTTGTGTGTGTTCATTGCACTATTTTATATCTAATACTCACATACACCTTCATTTGTTGTTGGGACTCACCATCTACAGTGTTTGGGAAAACCTAAGTTTTTCACCTCGTTTCACGTGGAGTATTTCAGCTAATTCAGTCTTACCTCATTCCTTTTCTGTTTGACTACTAAGAGGATTACACCATCAACAGGAATTTCACAAAATTTAAGACCAAGATCAAGTAGGTATGGATAATCTTGGAATGTGTCTGTTGATGTAATAGTTAAAGCCAATCGTAATATCTGTTGATTTGAATTCTTTCAGAAGCATAGCTGCAATCAGTAATTGCCTTGTAGATGTTTGAGTATTCTACCCTGACAATCCAAAATACCTTCTTTCATGAGAAGAATGTGATGATGCGGGTACAAAAACACTCTCTTTTTCTGTAACTTTGATATTCTACCAAACTGGTCCATGCTTATAATAACGCTGATACAGAGTGAGCACTGCTATTTATCGAGGTACAGATGTGATCAGCCAAAGCTTTGTAATATTTTATATCTGAGTATTATATATATTCTGAATGGTTCATGAAGTTTAGATACTGGGAAAAAGCTAAGATTGTCAACTCGTTTCACTTTCAATTTCCATAGTTTGTATTTAATAGATTTAGTTTAAGGAACATCCGTCTGGTATAGTTACAGACACCATTTTACATCTACTGGAATTTCGTAATAATTTATACATGGGCAAGTATGTATGAATAATCTTTGAACGTGGAGCAACTGTCAGAGTCGCTTTAGTTGATATTAGAAACATAAGAGCGTCATTAATTGGCTTGGCAAGGTACCATTTAGTTACAGCTTCGTCGATGGGATCAGATATGTGTATGAGTATTCTACACTGGCAATCCAAACTACCTTCATTCGTAAGATTATGTTTTGAGGTGGATACGCCAACATTCTCTTTATCTATGCTCTCCCGAGCGTGTCCATGTTTGTAACGACGTCAGTACCTACTATGCTCAGCTATTTATTCAAGAACGAATCAACCGTTCATGATACATGTCACAGACTTTATCAGTTACCAAAAATACATGCTTACTAGCATTCCAGTAGTATCTATATAAGATTTTAACTCGTTGAACGGCAATTCCGTCGGCATCGTCGGTGTAAATGTGTTTGAGGTTCATATCGTCTTGGTTACAAAGTACAGTGGCGGATCTAGGAATTTTCCAAGCTGTGGGCAAAAACTGAGAGATTGCCGCCCACATTATTGCCACACCGATTACCGAGTGTCGGTCGCCCAGGGTAGTAGCTAAAAATAAAAAAAGGTCACTGCCCTTCCAACACGATTTCGCCGCCCCCTCAAATTGCCGCCAGGGGCAAGTGCTCCGGCTTGCCTCCCCCCCCCCCTTCCCCTAGATCCGGCACTGACCCAGAGTACGATCAAGTTAGTGTTACCTTCCACCTACTGTTTCGGTATCCCGCTATATGTCTGACACAAACAGAAGGAATCTACTGACTGGTGTCTACACATACAAAAGTAGTCTCATATATCATTCTGCTTTTCAAACTAAACATCGTCAAACACAGAATTTGGTGAAGCCTCACTGCGCGGGGGTGCTTTTTGGCTAACCTCTAAATTTTAAATACTAAGGTTATTTAATGTGTTTTTAGTATTTCTCCTAGTAAACTGAAACTTTGGCTGATACAGAGACATGGAAAAAACATGTGCATTTTCAAATCTAAGTCCATTTTTTGAGAGAGCAAAAGATTGTTTTACGGCAGTTTGATAATCCGCACAATATTGCTCTCACTTGTCTCAGGGAAACATATGTCCGTTCTTCTGATTCCTCTTGGTGTCTGCCAATATTTGCATTACTCACTGTTTGACGAATCACATATTTTACATGGTTTGATGATTGCATCGGCTAAATATACATAGGAGAGCTCACATATAAAGTCAGGGTGTGGACAGACATAATGCCGGTTGCATACTCGCGGAGAAAGCTTCGAGTAGAATGAAGGCAAAGGATGTAAAGTTTGGTGAACGCGCTGCAGCATTTCTAGTTAACCGTACAATGACTGCTAAGCTCAAGTTGGGTGCAGGTATTAAGAATAAAAAGAAGATGAAAGGTGGAATCTTCCCTTAAATACCTATTTTTGCCGGAATGACGGCTACTGGAGCTCTTGCAGGAGCCTCGAGATTGTCAGAGCTGGCAAAGCGGCTAAAGAAGCAAAAATTTTGTTGGATGAAGAGAAAAGAACCAATGAAATCACGGAAGCAATTGAAATTAGGGGAAAGGCCTTTATTTGAAACCTTACCAAAAGGGTGATCGGGATTTTTTTTTTTAAAGTTAGTGCTGACAGATTAGGATATACGCAGATACGCCACGTACCTACATAAGCCACATTTTCGTGAAGTATTCATGCGTCACGCATTACCTGCTAAAATTCATGAGCGCTAATATGGAGTCGTTAATTTGGATAGTAGTGATGGTGCCGGATCACACTAGGTTGCATATATATAGAACAAGGAAGGTTGTAACGAGACTGCTATATCAGTCAGCCCTTACAATGTTTGAGTAATAGTAATAATTAATATTTAAAGGATTGTAATATTTGCGTGAGAAGGTGTGAGGCAGGCCGGCAAGTTTGCCGAGTGCTGGGATGGTCAAAGCTGTTAACGGGACCTCGGGATATACCTGGGTCTGAGCGAACAATGGCTTTTGTCACGACACAATACACACTGGAGTTTCCCAAAAAGCCGTAAGTCAAGCTAACAATTTGGCTTAGCAATCTGTTGGTGGCGTTGGTTGAGAAATTCCCGCACGCGAAAGTAAATTTTAGTAGCTGATGTCAAAACCAAAGACGGACGACTGTTTCCGAGTTGAAGCAACTATCGCAATTCCATGTATGAATCACGTGATTCAGGTTTCGCCAGTAAAAGTTGTTATTGTAAACTTGTATCTAGCTGCTTTGGTGTATTCTACATTCACATATCTTATGGGACCACCTATTAGGGTTCGAGAAAAGCTAGAGGCGACATGATGAACAAACGTCTGCCAAGGGTCTTGCGTCGGGGACTTCCTGAGGGAGAAATCACGCCGCCGCATTTGCAGTACTCAGATGCTGGTGATTTTGACCACCACCGAACCTACCAGCCAAAAGCCGACAGCTTGGAGCAAAGAAAAGATAGGGGGCGATGCACTGAAGTGAAGCAGGGAGAAGGGAAGTGGGGAGGAGAGGTCACCATATTGGATTAAAAAAAAAAAAAAAAAACGGGTGATATACACAAACACGTCAAGTTTTCGAGATATATTGCATCAAAAGTGAGGTGTTTTGGTTTGGAATGCAGAAGAAAAATTTCGCCAAAGACAAATTTAATAATGGATTCTTATGCAACACGACGAGACAAATCGAAAGTAAAGAATACAAATCTTCGATAGCTCGCTTAGTTTTCGAGATATACTGTCTCCAAATTGAGGTGGTTGGGTTGGGATGTGGCCTGGACCAAAAAATAATGTCGCCAACTACATGCTGGACATTCAGAGGGGGTGTTTTATTATTTTTTACTACCTCTTGTGGTTAGGTTGAAACGCGGGCTTGACCAGAATAAAAACGTCTCCAAAGGCACAAGGAACTATACCCATAATTAATTTTTAATAGTCAATATCTCGAGAACTAAAAGAAATATCACAAACATTTTCTCTTGATTTTCGATTTTTCTTGTCGAGTTACATTGAATCAATCTTTAAATTGCGGCCCCACGGTTATGACAGTACGGCCCACCTAAACACATTAAATTAATCACGAACTACATTACAAGCAACATTGCCAACATCATGATTCCTATTTTGCTTAGCATGGGCGTATCCAGTGAGGGTCAGGGGAGGGGGGGGGCTGCTGCCTTCCCTAGAAAAAAAAAAAAGTTAAGTTGCCTTCAGTACACTTTGACGAGTGAAGAACTGGCTCAGGAGCACTTTGTGAGAGAAAAATGGGTTGGATTATGCCTGATGAGTGTGTATCGAAATTTCGTGATTGAACACCGTGAGATATTGAGAAACAAAAATATTGAAAAAAATTCTAAGAATCCGAGACGATTAATGTTTACATTAACTATAACTGAGTTACGATCTTAATTTATTACATAGTAAGTCCTTAGAGGGGTGTAAGGGTTTGGGAGAGACTATAATAGCTCTTTTCCAACCAAATGTCAACCTCTCCTTCACGTGGTGCACCCTGTTTGCACGGACGAGGCTCTGGCGACTGAATAATTCCCGGTATAAGGAGTCACCCACTGCTTGCCAACGGCCTCCGAAAAGGAGGGCGGAAGAGCGGGGAGCGGTTCACGGGCACCCTCTTGCCCTTGGGGTTGGAAACAGGCCCCTAAAGGTAGGATGAATCAGAAATGATCAACGGCATGGGGATGCAGAAGGCAACGGGAAACCACTGCATTAAAGACCCAAAGGGTATCCCGAGGGACATGTAATCCTCTCAAATTACATATATCATGATGGCTTCTTGCTGGGTAAAATATTCCTGGAGGTAAAATAGTCCCCCAATCGGATCTCCGGGTGGGGACTGCTCAGGGAGGAGTCATCAGAATGGATAGAAACATTCTACGAGTCGGAGCGTGGAATGTTAGAAGTCTGAATAGGTCAGGTAGGTTAGAAAACTTAAAAAGGGAGATGGAACAACTTAAGTTAGATGTTGTTGGGATTAGTGAGGTTAAATGGAAGGACGCACAGGATTTCTGGTCTGGGGAACACAGAATAATTAGCACACAAGCTGTAAATGGAGTCACTGGTGTAGGATTTATAATGAACAAGAAAGTAGGGAAACGGGTGAGTTATTATGAACAATTTAGTGACAGGATTATTTTGATGAGGTTAGAAACTAAGCCCGTCCCAACCATATTAGTACAAGTATATATGCCAACGTCACAGGAATATGACGAAGAAATAGAAAAAATATACCCTGAAATTGAAGAATTAATCCAATATGTGAAAGGGGAGAAAAATCTAATAATCATGGGCTGATTGGAATGCAATAGTGGGAGAAGGAAAAGAGGGGAATACTATAGGAAGTTTTGGTCTAGGAGAAAGAAATGAGCGAGGAAGCAGGTTGTTAGAATTTTGTGAAAGATATAAGCTAGTAGTGGCGAACACACTGTTTAAGAACCATGCAAGAAGAATATACACCTGGAAACGTCCTGGGGATACAGGCAGATTCAGCTAGATTATATCATGGTCAAACAGAGATTCAGGAATCAAGTACTAGACTGTAAAGCGTACCCAGGAGCAGACATAGACTCGGACCATAATGTGATAGTAATGAAGTGCAGGCTGAAATTCAAGCGAATAAGAAAGCAGTATAAGCAGAACAGACTGGAAGTGAATAAACTGAAACAATCTAGCACAAGAGAAAAAGTTTGCAGAAATGGTAGACTTAGGTCTAAGAATTAACTGTGAAAGGAGCTCAACCGAGGACGAATGGAATGCATTAAAGACCGAAATAATGAAAGCTGGCAAAGAAACCTTAGGCATTTAGGGAACAAGCTGCCCGAAAACCTTGGATCACAGAAGAAATTTTGCAGCTGATGGATCAGAGGAGAAGGTATAAAAATGCTCAGGATGAAGCAGGAAGAGAGGAATACAGGCCATTTAGAAATCAAATAAACAGGAAATGCAAAAAAGCAAAAGAAAAATGGCAAGAAGAAAAGTGTGAAGAAGTAGAAAAGGAAATGGTCGTATGTAAAGTAGATGTTGCATACAGGAAGATCAACCAGAATTTTGGAGAAATAAAGAAAAGAGGTGTGAACATTAAAGCTGCCGATGGCAAACCTCTTTTAAGCTCAGATGATAGAGCTAACCAATGGAAGGAATACATTGAGAAACTGCATGATGGGGACGACTTGAACAATAGCCTAATGGGAAAGGGAGATGATGTTAACACTGATGACTTAGGAGATCCTGTTTTGAGGACAGAATTTAATAGAGCTCTGAATGACTTGAAAGCAGTTCGAATTGATGAGATCCCTGCAGCCTTCATTGAAAAGAGAAATCTTTTAGTTTCAAATATTGATCTAGGAATTAGAAAAAAAAAAAAAAAAAATTAAAACTCTATGTGTGGAGCACAGCACTTTACGGTAGCAAAACATGGACTTTAGGAATACCGGAAAGGAGGAAAATCGAAGCATTTGAAATGTGGTGCTATTGAAGAATGCTGAAAATTAAGTGGACAGACAAAGTAAGAAATGAACGAGTTTCGGAAATGATGGGTGAGAAAAGAAGTTTATGGAAGAAGCTTACTGGAAGAAGAAACAGGCTGGTAGGCCATATTTTGGGACATGCTGGATTGATTAATTTGTTAGTGGAGGGAGCAGTCGAAGGTAAGAACTGTAGAGGAAGACAGAGATTGGAATATATGAAGCAGATAATTGAGGACATGGGTTTTAGGGGATATGTAGAGATGAAGAGTTTAGCACAAGATAGGAAGGGATGGAGGATTGCATCAAACCAGTTGAAAGACTGATGACAAAAAAAAGGTCCTTAGATTGAGTGGTTGGATTACTATATTAATCAATAATAAAAATAGTTTCCTCAATAGGTTTGAGTTTCATTTTGTAAGAAATTGTCATGTTTCAGTCCCCAACCCCACTTCCTTGACACCAATATGAGCTGTGAAAGTGTACTATGAAATTAATTGTGATAATTTGTGCTGTGCAAACTACTAAACGTGATTAAATAAATGTTGTTGCCCGAAAAGTAGTTCGCGATGCATTTCATGTGTTTATGTGTGTATACATAGTTTGATTTTGTAGTGGCAATATTAATGGAAATGTTGGTAGGTTGAAATTCTGTGTGTACCAGAAGTGAACAAACAATTTATTTATTATTAGTAGTTAGCTTCTGACTTATGAATGCACTGATTTTGCTAGCAAAATTATATAGGCCACTAACAGCACAATATCTTCTAAGTAAGCTAAGAAACTATGAGGTCTTTTGAAGTGATAATTTTTTAAAACATTCTAAACATTGACTTCGGCTATTTTTAAAATTTCAGATTTTTGTGGCGTTTTTATTCTGGTCCAGGCCGCATTTCAACCTATACCACAAGGATTAGTAAAAAATAAAATAAAACACCCAGTCTGTATGTGCAGTAAAATTATCTCTGGGTCCAGTCTGCATCATAACCGGCAGTTCTATCATTACTGTGGTGCCACAATCTGGTGATGAATTCTTATAGAGCTCAACGAAACAAATCGAAAATAAAGAATAAAATTTTTTGATATCTCGCTTGGTTTTCGGGATACAGCATGTTAAAAATCAGGTACAGGTATAGTTCCTTGTAATTTTGGTGACTTTTTTGTTTTGTTTCAGTCCCTATTTCAACCTAACAACAATCACTAGGAAGAAAATGAAACCCCTATATTGCATTTACACAGTATAAATAGGGTGATTTCGATGATTTTTTTTTCTGGTCCAGGTCTAACCTCACATTTGACGTACAATATCTCGAGTAAGTGAAATATCAAAATAATTTATTCTTTATTTTCGATTTTTCTCTTTAAGTTAAGTACGAATTCAGCATCAAATTTGGATATGGCGAAAGTTTTCTTCTGGTCCAGGCCGCATTTCAACCTAACAACGTCAATTTTAAGGTACAATATCTCACGAACTAAGCGAGATATCGAAAAATTTTAATCTTTATTTTCAATTTGTATCGTCATGTTACATAATAATCTATCATCAAATTTGACTTTGGGGACATGTTTCGTCTGAATTTCAACCAGAAACTCCTGTCTTGAGACAGTATATCTCGAGAACTAAGCATGTATTAAAAAATTTTATTCTTCATTTTTGATCTGTCTCGTCGCGTTACATAACAATCCATCATCAAACTGCGGTGCCATGGTTGTCTTATGATTCCCTTGAGGTCTTTGTGCCTATCCCCGTATTTCTACGGCCAAGCAATATGGCAGCCTCCCCACCCCACTTCTCTCTACCCGGTTTCACTCCAGTACGTGGTGAATGTCCCTTGCGCCGTCTCCATATATTCCTTCCTCCATGGTGAGCATATGCACAGAAACCTGTCACCGCTACAAAAACGGTAAAGATATTTTGCCAGTCAAATGAACTCAGTGTGCACGTTCGTCAACCCGTTAATGGCTCTGGGCAGTGAATCACTTTCCGACGAACATTCTGTGCTGTGTCAATAAGAGTGAGCAGCTTGATTCGATACAGAAAGACACTGTCTAATGATCCTACCGATTAAAAACTAGTAATTTGTTAAGACAAAGACTTAATGGCTCCCAAGTTAAATTGAAATAAAGATATTTGTTCCTATAAGATTAAATTTTTGCTGTGCACAATTTTGTAAAATATTAGAATTTCGTGTTAGGTTTCTATATCAAATTTCAGATTTCACATGAACTTTTCATTATTGTTTGTTTATTATTAATGTTTTACGGTTCACATTGACTCGGTGTTGATTTAGTGAAATCCTTGATTATTTACATTTTAAATAAATAGTAACTACACCAAAGTCTGTAGGCCTCCAAAGTTAATTTAATAAATATGTCAGGTTATGGCTTTCTTAGTGGTGAATGACCGAATATCAGTTTGGGGTCAGAATTTGTATGCAGTCGGGTTAGCAGACTTTTAATCTTACTATTCGATCCCGAATATAGTCGAGTCAAACTGTAAATTTCAATACATGAAGAAGAATAAGGTGGTTGATATACCCACAGGATCTTACACTATTGATGACTTGGCAAAATATTTGACTTAGCACACTAATAACGTGAAGATTATCATCAGAGCAAAAAACAATTAGGGAGCGTGCATAAATCATGTAGCTCCATTTTGGCCTCCTGTGAACCCTCCCTCCCCCCCACGTAGCTCTATGTGGCTTTTGACTCTAACCCCCCCCCCCCCCCCCACACACACGTAGCTTTTTTCCCTTTTGATTCCAGGAGACATTTTGTACTGTTTCCTCTTGTCAGACTATTGTAAATTACATATGGAGATAATTAACTGAGGGAAATAAATATTCACACGCTGTTGCGAGTTCTATTTCTCATTTTAACTGTGAAAAATGTTATGAAAGGAATGCTACGTGGTCTGGCTCTGAACCCCCCCCCCTCCCCCCACATAGCCTAGCGTAGCCTTCCAGCCAACCCCCCCCCCCCCCCCCCCCCGGACCGAGCCACGTAGTTTGTGCACTGTTCCCTATCTAAGAAGTAAAACATAAACTCTGGTGGAAATTGATTTCACTAAACCAAACTCAATTGAATCACTGCTCGGTTTTTCGAAATGTGTGTTAAAACATTGGTTTCATACCTCTGACCACACTGTGCAGATATTCAAAGTTAATCCTACCCACATAGAGTGCAGTACATGTACAAGCAATTACGTCAACAGTAAGCTATGGCACATACTGTATGTGTTTTCCCCAGAATACAAAGTTGTAGAAATACCTGCTAATATCATATATCTGCCCCATCACTATGAAAACTTCCAGCAATATCCTGATAGTAGTTGACCAGGACAGTGAATTGGTGGATTTCAGAGGCAAGACCATTACTGGAAGACTACATATAAAGAAACTGACATAATGGGCGTTCGCTATAAAAAGGGGAACACGATGCAAACAGTTGTCAGTCGCAAGTCGACAGTGAAACGGTTAGCACTTGTTAATGTACTCTTCCCACGATCTTTAGGACATACAGTCAGAAATGGAAAATGTGATATCCCCATTTGTTTGATGGCTGTAGTAACTGTTTCCTTCTTCTGTTAAATTTTTGTCTCCTTACTGATTTCCTTAATATTTCCGAAGTATATTTTGGTTTCTTGAATCTTCAGCTCTTCCTTTGCTAATTGACATCTATATTTGGGCTGCGTAGGATCGGGAAATCATATGGGTTTTCTTATTGTTCTATTATAATGAAATAATGATTCCGCTAAAAGTACATGTTTACTGTAACATATTTAACAGAGCAGTTACAAATGAAATGCAGCTGTGAACTTCACAAGATGTAATGCAAGCAGAAGCTAGGTTTCTGACTGAAAAAATTCTAAGTCAGATAGTCAAAAATAGCTACGATCGATCGTGACGAACCAAGGCAGTACTTGCCATTTCCGTAGATCATAAGCTAGTGATAAAGATTTCTTGTTTGCTGGAAACTGAACTCAGCTGATCATGCAATTCCAGCCACGCGCACACATAGTACACTGGGCTGAACCAGCATATTTCTGGCACGCAGCCGCTGAAGCTAAAGTTTTTGTGAAACTAAATAAACAATCCGAATTAATAAAATATATCCTCTAAAATTCCTCTCACATCTTTAAGTATCGTGTCTCACCTCGTGCACGGTTCTGGAATGTTAAAAGCTGTGATAATTTCTAAACTACCGGTTTGCTTGGCATTAGGAAAGGTTATAAAATTATGAATCAACACATGAAATGCAAAAATCGTCAAAATAACAATTAAATAATGATCTAATTGACTATAATCTGTTCCAACAAGCTTGCTCTTGGAAAAATTAGTTTGCTACCATTTGGCTCATGAATTTTGCGAAAGTGTGGAAGAAATGTATGTATAGAACACATTTCGACTGTAAGTAACAGGACTAGTACCTATAAACAATGTTGGCTTCAAAGTGGTTCATAATTAATGCTCAAGTGTATCACTTTATTGAAAACAGAATTTTTTAATTAATACTCGGTTGTGATAGCTCAGATGTGATATACCAAATTTCTGGACAATTCTTAATTTCGCCAAAGAAATGCTTAATGTTTTCTAAAAGCAATAAATCGTTCGCCATGCTTGGGGAGCACCCATAAACTACGTGATTCGGTCTAGGGTTTCGGAGGGGTTGGGCAGAATGCTATGCTGAGCTACGTGGCTTTTCATTCATATTGCTTGTCACAGTTAAAATTAAGGTACAGAACACGCAACAGAATGTGAATATTTATTTCTGTCATTTAATTATAGTCGCATACAATTTACAATAGTATGACAAGATGCAAAAGTCATGCAAGGCTACGTGGGGGCGAGCGGTGTTTCACAGGCAGCCAAAATGGAGATACGTAGTTTATCCAAACAAATCGTATCACATTCAGTGGATTTACAAAGATGGTTCGACACGTTCTATATTTCTTCCAAAAGTGAGACCACACTCGATATCAACTATATACATTTGAAACCCTGAGGAATGTGCTTCTTAATCCCAACCGCAGTGTAGCATCTACTGGTAAGGAGAAATCAAAAATACAATACAATATACCATAAGTGAAATCATAGTTTTATCACAATACAAAAAAAAATTTCCATTCAACTTAATGTGATTTCTGTAGCTTCTTCTAATGACGTTCATTGTTAAATGCCTTTTTCAGTTACTTTTGATGGATATTCTGTGCAGACTTCTGAACTAAATACCAGTGTGCGATAATGATGTTTATATTTTTTTCAAAGAATAAATTTTCTAGATTTGCTTGAAAATCTCTCCGCCATGCGGCCGTGTCAGTTGATCATAGATGAACGAATTTTTGACGGCGTAACGTGCCATCATCTTCAGGCTGCGTCCGCTGGTCAGCGCAATCCAAAACGCGACTGCTGGTTCCGGCCGCGTTGGTATTTATACCCTGCAACCCATCCCCTCCACTCTCACCGCGGTGCTCCGATAGCGACGGTGGGAGTGGTACGCTTCAGCGGGTTGAGCAGTGGCCATCAGTCGTATGCCACCTCCGTCGCGCACTGTGCCTTGGCTCTGGTGTTTGCGGAGCCACTTCAGTGCTGGGTTCCAAGTTTGGCTTAGTTGGAACCCGTTATCTTTGTTTATGAAGTTACTCCGTAGCCGGATCTCAATGGCTTCCTTGTACATAGAGTCCCAGAAGTGAGATGTGTTTCTCAGAACTTCGGTGTCCTCATATTTAATAGCATGCCGTGTCTCTAGACAATGTTCGGCAATTACGGATTTTGACGGCTGCTGCAGCTCGGTGTGGCGTGTATGTTCTCTGCACCGTTCTTCCATCGTACGAATGGTTTGCCCGATGTATACTTTTCCGCACTCACATGTTAGAAATGACCAAAAATAAGGAATATTTTCCTAATGTCATTATTGTTATTGGTATCGAGGTTATTTCATAATGATTTTATACAAGTTGTTTGCTGATACAAATTTTGAATAATTTAAATATACACAAATCTCTCATTTAAAAAAATTAACAAAAACATAACTGATGAAAATGAAGCAATCTCTTAAGTCCTGTCACGGTCGCCATGTCGCAACATCTACATCCATACTCGGCAATTCACAAAAATTGTGGGTGGCAGAGGGTGCTAAGCACCAATCTTAATTCTGTGTATTCGAATCCCGAATAGCACGAGGAAAGAAAGAATACATAAAAGCATTAGTACGGCATCTAATTTCTCGAATCATATCCCTCCGGTACTGCGACCCTAATAGGTTGGCGGAAGAAGTATCTCACTGCACTCGTAGGTCATAGAATTTCGCAAATTCTCCAATAAATTCAAATACAAATAATGTCGTCTGTCTTCCAAACGATCCCAGCCAAATCTGTGTATCAATTCTGTGATGCTTTCATAAAGGGCTGTAGCAACCAGTCACAAATCGAGCGGCTCTCCTCTGTACCCTCTCCACTGAGTCAATCAGGCTTTTGCAATATGGATTTCAAACTCCACAACAGTAATCCAGATGCGGACGCAATAGTGTTTTATACGCTATTTCTTTTGTATGAGCATTACAATCCCTCAGAATATGACCTATGAATTGCAATTTAGAATTAGCTTTGCCTACGACGGAACTTATGTGCAAGTCCGATTTCATGTTGCTTTTTTCTAGTACCCCCAGATACTTCAGGGAATCAACCGTGTCAACAACTGAATTGTTTACTTTGTACTCGTGAGCAAACTGATTCTTTTTGTTACTTATTCGCCTTGCCTTGCACTTTTTGCATTTAAATGTAAGCTGCCATTTACGGCACCATTCGGAAATAGCATCCAAATCGCGCTGAATTTCTGAGCAATCGTCAGAGCACCTTATTTCCCTACAGATAACTGCATCATCGGCAAACAATCGCAACCAGCATTAAACGTTGTCACCGAGATCGTTTATAAATATTAAGAAAAGAAGTGGTCCTATTACTCTTCCTTGAGGAACACCAGAAGTAATTTATAGCTTAGGAGAGGCTTCCCCATCAACAATGACATACTGTGATTGATCAGTTAGAAAATCACATATCCATTTGCAAATATGTTCCAATTTACCGTACGCTCGAATCTTTGCTAAAATTCAGTTGTGTGGTACAGAAACAAAAGCTTTCTGAAAATCCAAGTATATTGCATCAACTTGTAAACCTGTATCGATAACTTTCATTACATCATGGGAAAATAGGGCCAATTGAGTTTCAGGCGATCTCTTTTCCTTATTGTAACTCGTTCTCATCTAGAAACTTCATAATGTTAGAGCATATGACATGTTCCAGAATTCTATTGCATACAGATGTTAGAGATATGGGTCAATAATTTCTAGGATTACTCCGAACTCCTTTCCTGAAAACAGAAATTACCTTGGCTATTTTCCAGTCACAAGGTACTTTTTCTCTTCTAAAGAATTACAGAATATATCTCACAGAAATGGTTCAATTTCCTCCGCGTATTCTGAAAATACTCTTACCGTTATACCATCGGGACCTGGCACTTTACCCCACTTCAGGAGCTTTGATTGCTTTACAATACCTACGACATCAATTTCTATTGGATACATCTCTAATTCTACATGATGTGGTAAAGTGGGAATGTTTTCCATGTTTTCACGAGTGAGTGAATTTTTAAATTCAGTGTTAAATATGGTAGCCTTGTTACGGCTGTCGTCAATTTCCCTACCGTCTTGTATTAGAACTGGTTTATTTTTGCCACTACAAGTAACTTTTTCTTACATACGACCAAAATTTCTTAGGGTTTTCGGTGAGGCTCTTAGAGAGGGAATTGCAACGAAAGTCAGTAAAGGCCTCACGCATCACTTTCTTAACATGCCCCATATCTCATCTAAATTTGTCCGCTGCATTGTCCTTCTTGATCGTGCATGTATCTTCCTTTGCTTTTTAAGTAACGTCACGCGTATACCATAGTGGATCATTCCCTTTCCCGATTGTCCGTTTCGGTATGTGCAAGTCCATACCTTCACTTACTATACGTCTGAATCGATGCCACATCTCTTAAATGGTGCCTCTTGCTACTATGAAAGTATGGTAATTATGACTCAAAAATGTTCTAAAACACTCTTTTGAAGCCTTTTCGAAACATTAAACGATCCTTTCTTTTTTCTTTTTGCGTGTGGTTGTTAATTTTATTGTAGCAATTACAGCCTTGTGATCACTTATTCCCGTGGTAGTAGAAACATCCTTGAATAATTCAGGCCTATTTCTAACGAGAATGTCTAAAATATTTTCATTACAACTTTGGCATTGTGTTGATTCAGTTACGAGCTGCTCAAGATTGTGATTTGAGAAAGGTCTAGAATGATTTCGCAAGCTGCTTTAGCCTTGCTACCAGTAACGTGAACGTAATTAGTCCAGTCAATGTATGGCAAGTTAAAGTCGCCACCTAGCATTGTTGTGTGGTCCGGAAATTGACGAGCTATATGATTTACATTATTCCTTAAGGCCTCGGCAATAGTTACGCCTGCATCTGGTGGACAATAGAAGGATCCGATCAAAAGTTTTGTCTTAGCTACATTGAGCTGAATCCATAAGATTTCGCAGACAGTATCTACAACTATTTCGTTACATGGGAGGTACTATAGTAGCCGTCACGAAAATAGACCTGCGAAGGTCAATGCGTCTCCATACAATGTTGCAAATTCTCAGAAAAACCAACTTTCAGTAATATGTGCTGAAAAATTTTAAAAAATAATACTGAATATGTGGAACTAGGTGATGTGATTTTTAACTCGAAATATTTACATGACTAATTAAAAAAAAATAAAAACTAGTTCCCACGAACTTTACGAATGAAAATACTTTCTTCACTTCAACCAACTGAAAAAGCTAAACCAATGATAAAAAATACCTGAAAAAATTTATGCGGCTTCCCGAAAGTTAACAGATTAGCAAAGAATATTTTATATTCATTATATAGCAAAGAATGTTATAAAAAATTTTTAAAAGTTATACGAATCTCTTGTTTGTCCCTTGTGTGTAATGTAAAAAGTTGTCGCTGACTAACTTCCGTTCTGTTTGTTCACGTGATAACTTCCAGTGAGAAAGTTTGTGAGAAAATATTGAAATTATTTTTAGAAAAAACAGCAGCATCTTTAAACGAATCCTTCCGGTTTGTTTAATAATTTATCTGCACGAATATTATCGCGTTGCGCTCGCGTCCAACACTGGCCGACAGCTTCCGTCAATTATGACGCGAGAGATACTTGTAGCTACCATACCTTCTCAAAATATTCAAATTCAGGCTCATGTAAGAAATATTATCTTAACAGAGAATTACATGACCAAATACACATAAAAATGGTTTCCTGAAAAATCTTTTCATCTTAATAAAAATAAAGGTAACGCAATGTCTGCTTTCAATAAATTACTAAATTACTAAAGAAATGATTGAAAAACTTACAAACTGGCTTATTTTCAGAGCTGTGAGCCATTATCCTCTCCATAACTTATTCATCTTCGGATTCATTGGACTGAAGATCACTGTCGCTACTCTCTCCCAGCTGTATCACGAACTGATCCATTTCTGTGTCCCTCGCGCACTGTTTGACATAATCAGTTTCTTGTAATCTTTCTGAATGCCTTACACAATTTGCCCAATCTTCTTGAGTAATGCTGTCTAAAGCTTCGTGTGTAAGTCGTTCGACATCGGCAAGTTTGAAGGTCGTGTTCTTCTTAGCGACATCCCGTTTTACTTGTGCCCAGATGAGTTCGATTGGATTATACTGGCAATGATAGGGTGGCAGGCTAACTATTTGATATCCCATTTCATTTGCCAATTGATCCAATTCAAATACCTTCTTGGCATTTCGAACTTGTTCTTTACATAAAAGCTCATCCCTAGTTTCATGGGGAAAAAATTCAACACCATTCTTACGTAGCCATTCAATAATAATATCTCCCTTACGCCAGTTTGAAGATGGTGGTTTGTCTGTTTGAATGGAATGATAACTGGCATTGTCCATGACGATAATGCATCCTTCTTCCAGCGAGCGACACATATCACTAAACCACTTCTTAAAAACCTCACCGTTCATTTCTGTATGGTAATCCGATAGAGTCGAAATTTTTCCGCCACGAAACACAAGTTTGGCTCCTGGTATGAAACCTATATGTGCAGAACCAGCATGTACTATAACAAGTCGACTTCCTCGGCCAGTAAGAACTTTAAGACCTCCGTTACCTCTCGAATCATGCAAAAATTTATTTTTTTGTATGGTTTTGGTTTATGTAAGTCTCGTCCAAATAAACAATTGGCCTAGTGTCCTTTGTTCGCAGTGAGTTCATTGTTCGCAAAAACTTTGCTCTTGAAGCAGCAATATCACTGCGTTCCATTAAAAATTTTCGTCCATCGTTGAATTTCCAAAATTTAAACCCCAGTCTTTTCAGAAGACGAAGAACGGAGCTTTCTGAGCCTGAATAGCTGATTTTACGGGCGAGATCAGACCGTATTTTCATAGCCGTTTGGTATTCTCCTCTGTCGTAGTACTCTAACACAGTTCTGCGAACTACTTCTTTATTAAAATCATCCAGTTCAGTGCATTTGTGTTCCCGCCTATACTTCTTTCTTGGTGATTCAAAAACAGGGCTCAAATCTTCGGTTTCTGCCGAACTTAATATACCGACGATACGTTGTACCGACTTCTTCGAAATACCACAAGCCTCCGCTGTCAATGCTTGTATCTGAGCAAAGTTAATGTTTCTCCTGGCTTCTTCGTTGTGGGAAAGGTTGCTGAAATACTTGTAAACATTTGCCACGACAACTTTACTTTGCTTTCTGATATCTGGACGACCTGCACGAACACCGATATTACTTCTTTTCGGTAATGCACTGCATGTAGCATTCTGTTCTACAACGTCACTCATCATAAAGACAAAATAATAATCTTTAAACTAGCAAAACAAAACCGACCGCAGCGAAATCTACGAACCGACTGGCAGTGGAAGAACATTTGACAACACCGCCGGCTCAACTGAGGGTAAAGGGGGTAGTGCAGGCAGGGGATGGAGGCAAGACTGTGTGACCTTGAGTGGACTAAATTGGTGAAGCGGACTATAACAGCAGTAAATACACTGCCGCCATGGAAATGCAACCTATCCTTAAGGAAAACGTTCATGCTGTTATTAAAGATTTCCGCGGAACTTATATCCGGTTTTAACCAACTTTCTGTGCCTATTATGATATCAGCCTCTGTATTACGTATAACGTTTTTGAGTTCAGGCTGTTTATTACAAACATTTCTGCAGTGAACTACTAGAACTTTTAATGGCAGAGATTCTTTTAAGTTACCCCTAATATGCAGAATTACATTTATTTGGGCTGCCCGTAAGTGAATTTCCAGTTCAGGGTCAGCCTCCCTCAGCCTAAAAAACCCCCCCACTGCACCCCACACAGCCCCTGCCACCCATGTAGCCGATTCACGTGTGTAATTCACACCTGATCTATCCGAAGGATCCCTGCATGACTCAATCCCAGGGTGAAGATTGAGGATTCTGCAGCCATGACAATCACAGAAATGCCATAGTCTCTGGTTCAGCCCCTCAGCACGGCTCTGAACTAGAGGTCCACAGTCAGTTCTATTGAAAATGCTGCAGACAGTTAGCTAAGCCGAAATCTTGCGGCCAATGGCCACAGAATTCACCCTTTCTGCAAGTTGCCCAAAGGAAGAGTTTTTTTTTTTTTTTTTTTTTAATCTGCTTAACGTCTCTCTAACAGCTAGGTCTTTAGACGGGAAAGGATGGGGGGCAAGGAATGGGAAGGAATTCGGCCATGGCCTTTTGAAGGAAGCATCCCAGCATTTGCCTGGAGTGATTTGGGAAACCATGGAAAACCCAAATCTGGATGCCCGGAAGGGGATTCGAACCGCCGTCCTCCCGAAAGCGAGGCCAGAACGCTAGCCGTCAAAGGAAGAGAGGATAACCTCCGGCCCTAGGTGGCAAGCATCATTGGTGCCAACATGAACCACATTCCGCAGCTGGCTACACCCCATCTGTTCATTGGCATCTGGGGTGGCCTGTTCCACATCAGACCCCCTGGAATACACAATGAATGGATACCAGATTTCATCCCCGACCTATTCACCATTTCCCTAAGGAGCTCGATAAACCGCCTAACATTAAAGCTACCGACCACTAGAATCCCTTCTGCAGTTTCCCAGACCTAACGGGCTGGGGGGCTGCAAATTCACGGGGTGACGATTGCAGGACTGAATCAGTTCCAGACAATATGTCGAACTGGCTGGACAGTCGTATAAGCTCGCTTTCCTGGGAATCTGGCTTGTACGACTGCCTCCACATGCGCCGTCGACATCCAGAAACCACACGCCAGTCACCACCAGGTGACCAATGCACAGACTCCAATGTTTAGACTGCAGGTAAAATGACTGGTAGGGGAGAACCTGCGAGCCGCTTAGCTTCTACAGAGTCACCAATACTAGATCTACTTCACTCACTTGCGGCAGCTTCCAGCTGTGTAACTCACGTCAACAAAGCTGCAAGCTGGGTGCACAGATCAGCCACCTCAGCCTGCATCTGCACACAACTACCACAGTCCCTACACATGGTATGTTTCGTCACACAAAGAAAAAATGAGAAGTATATGGAAAAAACCAGACTCACTAAGCGTTCTCAATAGCAGGCTTTTTTGGTGGTAAATAAATATACAAAGCTGAAGCTAAAGCTACATACACACTTTAAATTTACCCAGAAGGTAGTATTTCGCATAACGGTTACCAGCGAACGACTGACTGCTGCTGCTGGTAATCAAATATGCAAAGATGAAACAAAAACTATCTGCACACTTGAAATTGTTAAAGAAGGCACTACTTCACGTAACGGTTGCTGAAGAACGACTGACTGCTGCTAAACAAATATGCAAAGATGAAAAAAAAAGCTATCTACACACCTTAAATTAAACTATCACAGAAGGCACCACATCACGTAACAGTTACCGAACAACGAACATGCTTGTTGCAATATGAAATAAGTAATTTTATACACAGTATTAATAATGTATATTTTGCTATTTATTTCCTTTTTGTTTGTTCTGAATTCCTCTGATACCAATAACAACTTTTGACCATGTTTAATATTCTTGAATTAAGTACCGAGCATGGTGGGTGAACGGTTAATGTTCTGGCCTCGCATTTGGGAGGACGTGGGTTTGAATCCCCATCTGGGCATCCAGATTTGGGTTTTCCATGGTTCCCCAAATCACTCCAGGTGAATGCCAGGATGCTTCCTTCAAAAGGCCATGGCCTAATTCCTTCCTGTTCCTTGCCCCAACCCATCCCACCTCTAATGACCTTGCTGACAACGAGGCGTAAAGCACAAGCACACAAAAAATTAATTAAGTTCGTTCCGAAAGATTAGCAAGTTCTCTTTCTATGCAAGATCTATCAAATTTTCTCTCCGTATCTTCCTCACTATCTACTATTATCTCAAAACTTCTCAATCCTCTGCTCGATTATGATAAGTCTTACTCGCTTAACCTCTCTACCCACAATCCCTTCACTTCATCTTTTTCCAGATATTCTATATTTTCCAACGTATCAAAGCAAATCATCTCTATTATACCTGCTATTCATTTTATTAATTCCTTAAACTTTTATTTTACCAATATTACGGCCTTTATCCATCTAAATATGTAACCATATTTATTTTAATGAATTGCTATGTTACACACTGCCTGGCTCCTGACACATTTTCTCCCAGTACATAAGTTAAAATGGAAGACAATATTGAAATGCCTTACCTGAAATCCATAAAACTGAAATTCATATCTATCAACCATATGCTAGTAACACTTTACAATATTGAAACATAATTACTCTGAGAAATTTGTCAAATAAGGAAAATAATTGTATTTTGAGTATATCATAAAATAATTGTATTTTGAGTATATCATAACCACCATATTTTCCAATTAGTTAAAGATGAGGGGGTGTAATCAATTATCATTATTATTATTTTAAATTTATTCTCATGATCAGGACAAACATTTTGCATAAAACAAACAATATAAATATTCACAATTATTATCATACGTAGAAACTCTTACTATCATGACACGTATATTGTCTTAGCTTCATCAGGTACTTGTGGAACAGTAGCAATTTATGCATTCTGAAATGCCAATGAATAAAAACTAGGCTTATGCAGTACAAAATACGAAACAGCAACCTTAGAAAGAAAAAAATAATTTACATGCATACAATTATACAGAGTTAAATGGTTTCCTACTATTATTTTATCAACTAACTCATAAAGGGTTCAACCATCCCCAAAATATATGTAGAATGGTGTCCCTCCACATGCATGAATTACAGCTGTTCTGTTAAACCGAACCCAGTGGTCAAACAGTAACATTTGGGCCTTGCATTCGGGAGGACACTGGTTTATATCCCAATCCGACCATCCAGATTTTGCTTTTCCGTGGTTTTGAAAGCACTACAGGAAAATGATGGGATGGTTCCTTTCAGAAGGCCATGGCCAAAATGCTGCTCCTATCCTCTCTTGCCTCTAAAGACCTTGATGAAGTGTAAAACCCTAAGCAAAAAAAAATTTCAACTGTACTTTTCTTCAAAGATTCATTTTATTACCATTCATAATATGTTTCAGCGATATATGTTAAGGATGAAAAAATGTGCATATTACATAAGCATTTCATCATGCTTATAAGCACTGGTCATTTGACCTTTTGTTTCCTCACCGAGCTCCATATTTTCTGTTTATTCTTCACACACTATACTTCATTTGATCTCCAATAGCAATGTATGAGTGCAACCGATAAAATCACCTATTGTACCTACCATATGTAAACTGTTCTATTTAAAAAATTATTTCGCAAAATATGAGAATGAAAATGATAATTAAAGTAAATAAAAATATCAATTACTTTGAAAATACACATTAAGAACATTGTATTTTAGATGATTTATGGGCAACAACTGTAGTATCTAATGTGCATGGGGATTTTCACATGTGAATATCACAGAAAATAAGGCCCATTTCACAGAACAACTGAACCAAGGCTACCTGGGGTATACCCTTCAACATTCATTCCAAATCCATTTTTTTTTAAAGTGTTGTGATCCCCTTGTTAGTAATGTCATTTAGAGGGCATTACATCAAGTCTTAGTGTAGTAGTTAGCCTAGTTACACCAACAAGACAAATATAATAATCAAATATTTATTCAAAATGATACTACCATAGATTTTTATGGAAAAGGTATTCTACAATTAATTCTATGGCATAAAGAGGGGAGATGTATAATGGGAGAGGAAATTATAATGGAAATTTCGAATAAAATATTATTATGTTCTTGTACAGTAGGACTCAAGCTGTTCAGATTTTTTTGATCAAATAACTTTATGGGTTTAAAAATCATAGTCATTATTTGATAAAGGGTTGTTGGTAGTATCACACACAACACAGTAACTATGACAGAAATTCAAAGCCAACAAAATATTTCAGTGGTAGGTATAATACTGTCATCTATTCTAAGAATCTGAATGACTTGCTTGAAATGAGAAATTTCAATTTGATTCTGGACTCCAAGCACCCCAAAGTTAACTCAGAAACCTTTCAGGACATTCTTGTTCACTCAAAACAGCAAACTACATGTTTCTTAAGCAACATACAGTATTCAGCCACACACAAAACCTATGCAAAATATATATCATTCTATGACAGTTGTTATTAGTATATAGTTTCTTAATAAAAATGTGAGAACAAAAAATCCAATCACACAGGCACTTTCAAAAATAGGTGTTTGTGCCAGATTTTTACTTTTTACTGAAAAATTTTCTTTTGATCACATCTAAAAACAAGTCAGCCATTTTTCTTTTAAAGTTTCTATACCATTCTGTCACCTGAACCCTTCTGTCAACTTTCTCTTCCAAAGTCAATTGAGATTCCTGTTGAAGTAAAACAGACAGCTGATGCCAATTTTTCAAATAAATTATGGGGGCTTCATTGTCCTTTAAAAGCCTTAATGGAGCATTAGAGGAAGAGTCACAATTTCCTGGAGTAACCACATCTTCTACCACTGGTACACTACCCAAAGACATTGCTTCATAAATGCGGTAGCACTCTGTGTTTTTACCAACTGGACTCAGAGTTAAATCTGATTTCAGTATGGATGTCATGTACAGCTTCAGTGTTTCTGGAGTTTCAAGTGGCTGCCATCTAATGAAAACAAAACAGTCACAGTCAATTTTATGCAAGAATCACAACCAGCACTTTTGTAACTACAAACTACTATCAAGTATATGGACAGATATTGAATAACTGTTCTTAAGAAAACCATCCATGCCACAAATGTCTGTTCTTAAAATAATAAAAAATAATGTCTTATATAAATTAGGAATAGTACCATGAACTGCAAATAGTCTCACATGATGATGCTGCTGCTGCTGTCAACACTGGCCAAAAAGACTCCATTTACAAGTATTGTAATGCTTAACTTGTATAATTGACCTATTTTAATTATTAAAAAATTAATTAAATTTATTTTTTAATAGAAATTTCTTTTTCAACAGAACTTCTTTTATGGCTGTGTGTAAGGAAGAGTGTTGGCATAATCTGACGAAGTTTTGCACTTATATACATTACCTTTTGGTTAAAACTGCATTTTTTTAACCAGAAATTTAGTCTTCCAAAGTATTCAGATAAAATTATCATACTGAGGTTGGATGCTGTTATGGGGGCTAGGGGTTGAATCTATATGAACTGCAACTTATCATGTTATATTAATCAATGCATGTACAGCATAAAGGCAATGAAGAACTGGCTATTCAAAATTGTCACAAACTTCACTCCAGACAAAATTCTTAGATTATAGGGGATGGAACATATGTACCTCAAATACCAAGGCTGATGAAACTGGATAAATGTACAAGGATTTTTTTTAAAAAAAGAGTCTGTTTGTGAATTAGAGAGAGAATGAAGTATGATAGCTGCAGTGCACATGCACTTCAGTTCCCAGCAAGCTTTGCGTGTGTTTAGATGGTATTTGCAGCTATATTGTCTGTATGCTGTAGAAGTTTAAGAAGATTAATCCATCTGCTGACTATAAGGTATGATATGTAACTCAATTATCTAGTCCAAGAAATTTGGCAGTGGCAGAAATTTACTGTAAGCTTTGTAAATTGTACGACGATAATGCTACGAGTGCTGGAAAGTGAATGCGAATGTTCATGGACAGGTATGATGAGCCATGCCCAGGACAACCTCTGATTCCTGAAGACTTTCTTTGTGACAAGAACTACTAAATTTGAGAGGACTGACAATTAAAAATTTCAGAGTCATTCATTGATTTTCAGTACTTAAAAGAGTTTCTTGGGGGTCAACAACAATGACGAAGAAGTGACAGCTGCAGTAATAGATGGGTCTTTTTCACTGTTGTCAGATTTCTTAAGATCAGAATTAAAAAATTTGTTGAACAGTATGACGGAAATTATGTAGAAAATCCTAATATTATGCACAGCTTAAAAATAATCGTGAATACCTGGTTAAATCTATTATCATCAGAAAAATAGCTTCTTACATTTCTCTTTTTTATATAATATAAATAAAAGATAAAGAACCACCACAAAGTGCAAACGAAATGACATTAGTGGCACATGTGAACATTAGAATAGATGTAGAAGAATCAGCAAGAAAATTCCTTTTTGTATGAAGTAAAATCACAAGAAAAACATAAATATCAGATTAGATCTTACAAACAGTAATCTTTATTTTAACATTGGAGCAGAAAACAATGCCTTATGGCAACCTTAACATGGGAAGGCCCACCATTTACTGAAGTTGAATACAGGAGGGCTATGACAGCAAAAAGGTCAACACATGCAAAAAGTATATTATTTCAGATAATGTGTGAAAGAAGATGGAACATATGGCTAGGCTGATGTGTGTACCTGCAGTAAATCTTGGCACATGAATGAAAAGCTTTTATTTATTTTTTCTTATGGCTTTACGCCTCATCAACATCGAGGTTATTAGAGGCGGGATGGGATCTGTGATAAGGAACGGGAAGGAATTTTGCCATGGCCTTTTGAAGGAAGCATCCCAGCATTCGCTTGGAGTGATTTGGTGAAACCATGGAAAAACCAAATTTGGATGTCCGGATGGGGATTTCAACCTGCATCCTCCCGAATTCGAGGCCAGAACATTACCGCTCAGCCATCATGCTTGGTATGAATGAAATGAATTCTTTGTTTACTGTTGGGTTTGCAGTGATTGTAGAGGATGATGATTTCTAAAATCATGGTCTCCTTGCACTATCCCCACTTTGGCTAACAGAAATTTCATTTACTACACTTGGCAAGGTTTACACAAAAGTTGACCTAGCCATGTATTTCATTTTATTTCTCCCACGATTGATGGATCATCTAAAATATTGGGTTTTTCTCCCTCTTTGCAATTGCCTCCTGCATTCAATCTTGAAAAAAATTTAACATGAAACAGTGATATAGGATAAAGTAAGAATTTTTTGAAACTATACGGTATGCTGCACTTTATGGAAGTGATGTTAAGAAAATAAAGGTTTAGAATATTTAAGCAGAGAAATAGGGATGTAGATTTGCAATAGATATCTGGAAATCAGGAAGATGTGGATATATTAATAAAACTGGAAAACAAAAAAAGTATCAAAACACAACTCTGAAATAAGTATATCAATATCGTAAAACATATCTTCACTCGTTATTGAGGAAGAAAACAACATTCTAAATTGTATATACTGTAACCACATCTATATGAGAGCTCTTATACAGACTACATTTCTTAACTGAACAGTATTAAACAGAAGTAGCTTAACACTAATCATGAATTTATGTGAAGACCATCAACATAATAAAATACTAACACTTTGCGCTCTTTAATATAGCAGACATCTTGATAAGAGGATGCTTTAATTACATCAACGAGGACCTGTCTTGAAGAATTCTCATAAATCGTTCCCAAGAAATTACAATGCAGAGCTCGTGATGAAAGGAGATCTATTTCCTCTGGTTTCACATCAGGAAAACCACGATATCTGAAATAAAAATTAATGCAAGAAAAATAACATAAATTTACAGTAATAACAAGAATTTTATCACTATTCTCTTTAATTTGAGAACTTTTCTTATGCTTTAATTTTATTCATATTTTTAGTAGCTAAAAAAATAATTCAACGTTCCCATAAATTTAATAATAATAAATATAGAACAATATACATGTAATGGTACATCACTCAACAATATGAACTGCCAAAGACTGTGGTAAACAAATAACAACAAAATACAATGATAAAACCAATTCACAGCAGAACCTACAAAACAATTCTTATTAAATAGTAATAAAAATAGTGGTTGTGACCGATTAAAAAAAGTAAGTAAGGAAAGAGAAAGACAATTGCTTGACACAGATGGCAGCATTAAGGTGCAGATTCAGGAGCTAAGCAAGTTTCATAATTCATCTTTCATCAAGAAAGAATGTGATGTGCTCAATGCAGTGACTAAATTTTCTAGCTCCAACCCTATAGAGCAAAATGGCTTATATGCCTGCCAATTCACTTTTTCTTAGTATTACCATGTGTTGCGAATCTGTACCTTCCTATCTTCATCTGTAATGAACTATATAGCACTTTTCTCATCCTTACTTTAATATGATTACACACACACACGCAAAATCTATATGGCAGGGCTGCAGACAGTTACAATAAGGAAATGGAAGGTGTGTCAAAATGTAACTTAAAAGAAAAAATATATATTATGATTGCATGTACAGAACAAGCATAGGCCATTATGTTATTTCTTCTTTAATGGTCTTTCTCTCTCTTGTTTCAGACTTTCAAATTATTTATCACCTTTAACATTACCTACTCTCTCTCTCTTTTACAAAAAAGGGAAGTTTGAATATAAGTTCGATTTTTTAAAAAAATCATTAGAGTATCAGAAGAAATATGCTTCTACAGCAATATGTTAGATCTGTGATACATACATTAATAATGAAAACCAAAACTAAAAAGAAGATTCTCCATGGGACGAACAACTGACGATAATGGCATACATGAAAGTAGATGGCGCACAATTAAATTACATAACATACGGAAAAGAAAATCTAAAAATGAAATGGTGGCTGATGATGACAATGTACCCAGGAAGAAAGAGAATAAGTGCTGCTTACCATCAGGTAGGAAGACAGAGAAACACAAAGCAAGAGGCCAAGTACAAAACTGAACATTTGGTGCTGGATTTAGGACTATACAATGTAAGTACATTGATATTGCCTAAAGCTAATGATTAGTCATTAGATGTGGGGAAAAGACTGGGGGCATGGAACTGGAAGGAATTCAGTCATCATATTTTTAAGGAACTATCCCGGCATTCACCTGGAGTGATTTGAAGAAACAATGAAAAACTGAAATCTTAATGGCGAGACGGAAATTTCATCCCATGTCCTCCCGCTTGCCAGACTTGAGTGTTAATGATCACTCACCTGACTTGATCCCAGAATCAAAGAAGGCACTTTCAACTTATTATCACGAAGCAAAATTAAGAAATTCAGATGACCATAACAGAATATGATCCTGCACGCTGTGAATGCCAGCCTAACTGTTAGGCTGACATGCCAGATGGTTCAATGAAATTTATGTGCTAGGACCTTCTTAACTGAAAACAGCAGTGCAAGTAACAAAAAAAAAAAAAAAAAAAAAAAAAAAACTAAAAAAGGAAGGGGGTCGGGGCATAAACTAATAAATCCACAGACCCACAGTAATTCCTTTATTATCTTCAGTTTCCATATTTTTACCAGTATTCGTTATATAAATACTTTCAGCTCATGTTACGATGTTTCTAAATCAGATCTGTGGCGAGACAGTATTAAATCAACTGCAGGAAGAAAAAGTGGATAAGAAATGGTAAAGTTAATATAAGGATTAATTAAAGATTCTGACAGTACTTTTTTTTTTTTACTTATTGCTTCACGTCTCGTCGACGGCTAAGGTCATTAGAGGCGGGATGGGACTGGGGACAAGGAACGGGAAGGAATTCGGCCATGGCCTTTTTGAAGGAAGTATCCCGGTATTCGCCTGGAGTGATTTGGGGAAACCATGGAAAATCCAAATCTGGATGCCTGGACAGGGATTCGAACCCGCGTCCTCCCGAATGCGAGGTCAGAACATTAACCGTTCATCCACCATACTCGGTTTCTGATTGTAGCAGATGAGTCTGAGAAATAAATAAGATAAATTATTTGTAAGGCCCAGTTGCTCCACAAAGCTTTGTTGAATGGGAGGCACACAGAGTAGAAGCAGAAAAATGATTGTTAAAGGCAGTCTGAAGCTGGCAGTTTCGGATGCCTGACACAAAGTTGTAGAGCAGCATATTGTAGTAGCAGAGCGGGCCAGGCTTCCTGTTATTCATTATTAAGTGGTCTAAAGCAATGTAATGCTGTCCTTTGAGTATTAACTATCCGTGCTTAGTGGAGAGCTGTGAGTTAGTAGAATTTTATGGTCGACACAGATTGCACAACGTAGTCGGACCGTAGCGTGGTCAGAGTCTGCAAGCTGAAAGCAAAGAAGTTTCGACAGCCTTATCCATAGTCAAAGTAATAAACTAATTTGGTGGTGGTGGTGATGGGGAACGTGTATGCTATGTGTTAATAAAACCAATGTGAACTTTAGAGCAACATGTGTAATTATTTCTGTATAAAGTCAAACCTGCAAGCGTTAACAATCAGAAACAGTAACAGCATAGCATCAGTGGCAAACCTCATTATCAATTATCACTTGTGAATATGCCTCCACGTGTTTTTTATCGACACAGTTTGTTCTCCATCACAATACAATTATTATATTCCAACAAATATAAGATCCAGCCCACAAACATTACCACTTTTTGTGTCCTGTGTTCCATCCTCATACTATTGTCAGAATTGGTGAGAAAATTAATTGGTCAATTGTCTACAACTGATATCCAACCACATCAGAAATTACTGAGGAACGAAACTGATTTTCAAATTGACAAAATGGCTTTAGGAAAGGATACTCACGTGAATCTCAGTGTAGTGGTTTATACGAAGGGGTACCAAAAAGTAAATGAACTGATGTTGTAGAGGGCACAGTTTTTGTAAAACTGATTTTTGCCACTGAAGGATTAATCCTTCTGTCCCTGAGTCAGTATATCAATTGTCATCACAAGAGAAGGTTGTGTTTGGCTGGTGTTGAATTTTTTGTGACTGCTGTTTTGTGTGCTTATCATTTTTGCGATAGCTGATTCTCATGAACAGTGTGTGGCCATGATGGTTTGGTTCCTGTTTGAAAAAACTGGCACAGAAACTATTGAAATGTTGGAAATGGCAGACAAGAATAATGCTATGGGGGAAACCCAAATGTCTCAGTGGTTTTCCCAATTCAAAAGAGGTGAAATATCAATTGATAACCAATCTCATTCTGGGCGGCCTTCAACAGCTCGAACCGACAGAAAGTCCCAAAAATTTGCAAAAATATCCTAAAAGATCAATGACTTTCAATTAAAGACATTACAGAGCTTTCTGCAGTAACTTGGAGCTCATTTCAGAGCCTTTTAAGTGAAGAGTTGGGTATGATAAGGATAGCTACCAAGTTTGTGCCTCAACTGCTGACTGCACAGCAAAAATAAGACTGCTTGGAAGCATGTTGTGAATTAAGGAAGAGCTCCAAAATAATTCAAACTTTTCCTTCAAGGTCATCACAGGTGACGAATCCTTGTGCTATGGTTATGATCTTGAAATGAAACAACAATCAAGCCAATGACAGACTCTGAGCTCACCTCATGCCAAAAAAGCAAGACAATTGAAATAAAACATAAAAGACAATGCTCATTTGTTCCTTTGATGAGTGAGGAGTTGTCCACTCAGAGTTTCCCTGGATGCAACAATGTGTGACAGAAAAGGCCTGAT
Organism: Vandiemenella viatica; assembly: GCA_031002005.1. Taxonomy (NCBI): domain Eukaryota; kingdom Metazoa; phylum Arthropoda; class Insecta; order Orthoptera; family Morabidae; genus Vandiemenella; species Vandiemenella viatica. The sequence continues at coordinate 274,156,807 of CM061921.1, read as the reverse complement.
TTGTGGTAATTGGGCGACTGGTTCTTCCATAGCAACAATGCAATACTCCTGCTCACACAGACCTCTCTATGCACCGATTTTTGTAAAAAAATGCCAAGACCTCTGTGGCCCACTCTCCCCCCCCCCCCCCGCACCATTTCACCAGACCTTGCCCCCTTGAGACTTCTTTTCATTCCTTTAAATGAAAAGACACATGAAAGAAAAATGTTTTTCCAATGTAGATGATGTAAAGAAAAAATCAATGGAGATACTTTCAGGCATCTCTGAAGAGGAGTTTAAAAAATGTTTTGAACAATGGAATACAAGATTGGACAAGTTTATAAGTTCAAACAGAGAGTACTTTGAAGAAAATTGATTTTATTTTCTCAAAAAATTAAATACATGAATTAAAATAAAATAATTCTTTAAAAAAACATAAAAACTGCCTTCAAGAAAACAGCACTAAAAATTTTAAAACAACAGTAACCTTGCTTAGGAAAAAGTAAATCTACATAGACAATATTTTACATTACTGTCATTGAAATTTTTACATTAATTAGTTATTTTTGGAGTCAGTGCCAGCTGTCACATTGCGAAGATCGAATTACTGAACTTCTTTTGGTGCTAGAGGTGAAACGAACAAAAATTCCCAATATTTTACAGCATTTCGTGAGACAGATAGTGTTATTGCGGGAAACAGCTTAGGGAAACAAATTAAAAGTATTTTAATCCTTGGCTCGGCCTTATTGGTCATCCAGACATATCTCTCGTGCTACAGTGTCAGTTTGTAGGCTGCATCATGCAGTAAACAATTTACAGTTAGTATAATATCGGCGTATCATCTGTATGTTTCAGTTTTGTTGAAACATGTTTCTAATATTAATTGTAGGTAAGCAGTAACATGATTTTTACGTATTATTGTTTTTATCTTTTTGTTTTTCTTGCTTTCACTGGCACCTACTCCAAAAATGACTAATTAATGTAAAAATTTCAGTGACAGTAATGTAAAATATTGTCCATTTAGATTTACTTTTTCCTAAGCAAGGTAGAAAGTTATTTTAAAATTTTTAGTGCTTTTTTTGAAGGCGGTTTTTATGTTTTTTAAAACAATTATTTTATTTTTAAATGTTTAGTGGTATTATACTGTGTTTTGTATTTTAAATATGCCGCAGCAGTTCCCATTTTGCGAACTTCCTGGTAGCTCAGGGATTAAAGCGCTTGCTTTCAAAGAAGAATTCTGTCTTTATATACCACAACAACTTCCATAACGGGATGAATTGGGTGTTGTGTTAAGGAATGTCAGTTTACATTTTGGTCCAGGCTATGTTTCAATTGTATCATAACATCTGTTAAAGCTGCTGGTCGATAGCTGAAACATGTAACATCTGGGCATTAATACATACCACATACAGAAATCTGTCTCTGGAATATATCTGTTTGCTCCAGCTTTACACAGAAAATACAGATTTTTAATTGGTTTTCACCATGTGAAAGCTTGGGATCCAAGTTGAAATCTGAAGTACATGTTGAGACATTATGACACATTTATTTTATTAATATTATTCCATGACTTAAAAACAGCTTAAGTGATTTTGACGGGATTTAAAACTGTGGATTTTTGTTAAGAACATTGGAAATTGTAAGGGGTGAGGGTAAAGGGGAAGAGGTATTGGGCTTTTGTATACCAAATGTATACTGCCTTTTCTGATTGATTTAAAGTATCAGTGTGTAAATTTCTGTTGATATCAGGAAAACTGTAGGTATGTATAAAAAAACAATTAAGGGGTGTGCAGACGAAGAGTAGTTTGGTTTCTTTAAAGCTAGTGTGGGCAGTATTTTTCTCTTTGTTTTAAGGTATACATGTGCAAATTTCCATCGAAACCAGATAAAAACTGTAGCTTTGTGTAAAGAACATTTGGGTAAGGGAGTGAGGGGTAGGGTTTTGTAAACAGAATGTAGACACTATGTTTCTCTTTGTTTTTAAGTATACATGTGCAGTTTTCCATGGAAATCTGATAAAACTGTGGGTATCTATAAAGAACATTGGAAATTAGGAGGGGTGGGGTAAAGGGGAAGAGGGGTTGGGCTTGTGCAACTTAATTTAAACACAATTGTTCTGTATGTTTTAAAGTATACGTGTGCAAATTTTCTTCAGAATTGGATAGAATCTGTAGATTAAAGGATGGAAAGGAGAGAGAGGAGTTTGGACTCTCGAAACCAAATGTAGACAGTATTTTTCTGTTTGTTTTGAAGTATATATGTGCATACTTCCTTCAAAATCAGAAAGAAACTATAGCTTTGTATAAAGAACATTGACAGTAATTAAAGGGGTAGAAAGGGGGATAGGGTTTGCATTTTTGTGAAAGTTATGTGGACAGTATTTTTCTTTTTCTATTTGTTTTAAAGTATACGCATACGAAGTTCCACCGAATCGGATTAAAATGTGGGTTTTGTACAAATATTAAGGAAAGGGGAGCTAGGGTAGTATTTCTGATTTTTTTGTCAGAAATCTTATGCATAAAAAAATTACACATACTTGCACCAACTTTGACACGAAATCTTCATAGTTTTCCAGTGGAAAACTGTGAAGATTTCATGTCAAAGATACGCCGGGAAAGCCTCGTTTCTCATATGCACCAACTTTCATAAATATCGGTCAAATGGTGTCGACTGTAACTTTCTAAAAAGAAATTCACAAAAATCAAGGTGGTGGAAACGGGGTATGGGGTTCAGTTTTTGAAAACCAAGAGTTGGCATTATTTTTTTTCTTTGTTTTATGGTAAAAATTTGTTAAGTTCTGTCTAAACCGGATAAAAAGTGTGGTTGTGTATAAAAATTAACCGGTTTAATGGGGAAAGGGGGTGGTTTTTAGATCTTTTGTTCAGACACATTCTTCGTGAAAAAGTATATATAAGCACCAACTTTCATGGTAATCGGTCAAACGATCGCGACTGTAGCTTTTTATAAAGAACATTGACAAAAGTTAATGGGGTTGAAGGAGGGAAAGGGGTTGAGCTTTGGCAAACCAAATGTTGACAGGAATTTTCTCTTTGTTTTAAAGTATACATGGACAAAGTTCAATAAAAATCAGATAAGAAATGTAGATTTCTATAAAATTAAGGGGTGTAAAAGGAGACATGGGGTGGTTTTATTTATTTATTTAATTTTTTTTTGGTCAGAAACCTTCTCCCTGAAAAATTACATGTATATGCCAATTTTAATGGAGACCAGTTAAATGGTGTCGACTGTAGCTTTGTATAAAGAACATTGGTAAAAATTTAGGGGGTGGATAGGGGGAGAGGGCTTCAGTTTTTTCAAACCAAAAGTTGACAGTATTATTCTCTTTATTTTTGACTATACATGTCCAGAGTTTCATCGAAATCGGATAAAAAGTGTGGGTTTATATAAAAATTAAGGGGTGTAAAAAGGAGAGGGGAGGTTTTTATTTATTTATTTTTTGGTCAGATTCTCCATGAAAAATTACATGTATATACCAACTTTGATGATAATCGGTCAAACGGTGTCGTGTGTAGCTTTTTATGAAGAACATTGACAATAATTAAAGGGGTGGAAGGAGGGAGGGGGTGGAGCTTTGGCAGACCAAATGGTGACAGGATTTTTCTCTTTGTTTTAAAGTATACATGGGCTAAGTTCAATAAAAATCAGATAAGAAATGTAGGTTTCTATAAAATTAAGGGGTGTAAAGGAGAGAGGGGTGGTTTTTTATTTTTATGTTTTTGGTCAGAAACCTTCTCCATAAAAAACTACATGTAATTGCTAACTTTAATGGAGATCAGTTAAATGGTGTCGACTGTAGCTTTGAATAAAGAAAATTGGCAAAAATTAAGGGGGTGGATAGGGGGAGAGGGGTTCAGCTTTTTTAAACCAAAAGTTGACAGTATTTTTCTCTTTATTTTTGGGTATATATATCCAAAGTTTCATCGAGATCGAATAAAAAATGTGGATTTGTATAAAAATTAAGGGGTGGAAGGGGGTAGAAGGGGTGGTTTCTCAATTAAATTCATATGGGACCACTTTGGTGGTATACCCTATCCACTAAAAAAAATTCATTTAAATCGGTCCAAAATTGGCGAAGATATCGCTGAACATACATACAAAAAGAAAAAAAATACAGATGAATTGAGAACATCCTCCTTTTTTTGAAGTCGGTTAAAAATAGTTCAGTTTCTTTTGGGTACCCCCTCGTATGTAAGATATTTCAGAAGAAATGGACAAGGGAGGCCAAACTGATAAGTGTAGCTCTTGATCTTTCTAAAGTATTTGCCAAAGTGAACCATAAAGTGATGTTAAATAAGGGTAAAAACATTGGAATGGATAGAAAAGGGACTTGCTGGGCAAAGGAATTATTAAAAGGCAGAAAGCAAAGTGTAAGGGTGCATAATGTAGGATCAAAAGAAGTGGTACTGAAAATGCAGTGCCACTGGCTATTGTATATGGACCATTGCTATTCATTGTTTTAATGAAGGATTGTGTTAATGTTTTACAGTAAGAAGTAAGGCTGTTTGCAGAAGACAATATTATATAGTAGAATCAAAATAGGAGAAGTCTTAATAGCAGCAGGGTGACTTGAACATATATCTAACTGGGTGGGTCAGCATGGAATGGAGATAAGTGCCAAGAAGAGTCAGTTTATTAGGCACACAGAATAAATAAAAAAAGGATTGTTTATGGTTTTTGGGTAGGAAAGGAATTGCTTGTTGAAGACTAAATACTTAGGCATAACATATAATGATATTTAAACCAGGCAGAGAGTAGGATTTTTTTTGTTTACTTATGGCTTTACACCTCGTCGACATCATTCGAGGAGGGGAAGAACTGGGGGCAAGCAATGGGTATGAAATCACCCATGGCCTTTTTGAAAGAACCAACCAGGCATTAGCCTGGAGTGATTTGGGGAAACCACGGAAAACCCAAATCTGGATGGCCAGTTGGGGATTCAAACCTGTGTACTCCCGAATGTGAGGTCAGAGCATTACCGCTCACCTACTATGTTTGGCAGACATAGTAGGAAGGGGTTTCAAACTTTTACATTTACTGGAGAGGGCGATGAAGGGGATATACCACAATAGTGAAGGAATTGGGTTACAAAACTTTAGTCAGACCAATGCTTGAATATGGTGTCATAGAGTGGGCCCCACATTTTGGTATCAATTACAGGAGTTGATGGGGGTGCAAAGAAGAGAATGTAGTTTTGTCGGTAGAAATTACTGCAGAACACAGTCAGTGACTGATATGACAAGGGGGCTGTAATTAATTGTGTGTGTGTGTGTTTTTTTTTTTCTTTTTCTTTTTAACTGGAGTCCCCCCCCCCCTCCTACCTTGGTGAGATTTGGTAAGATGTGATGGGACCGCCCCTCCCCCTCATGTGAGATTTAGCTTATAATTTTTAAATAATTAAATATGTATGTATATATTTGATATAATCCTGGGTAATATTTTGTATGCCTAGGATTATTTTGTAATACAAAATATTATCTGTCATAATAATGTATATTCTCTGAAGTTACACAAGATTTTTACCGACCACATTCCCCCTTCTCTCTTTAAATGAGATTTGGTGAGATTTTGGTGTTGAAGACACAAGAAACAATTATAAATATTTTCTGATGAGTAAAACCTTCATCAAAACAACAGTGGGTAAGTTACTTTTAAATGGGAAGACTGATGGATAAGCCCCGGATTTTTAGGATCTAAAAAATCAGTTTTAGGTTTATTCAAGTCATGTTTTAGGCTTTTATAGGTTTTTAAAATTCTGATTTAGGCATTTACACATTTTTAAGGGAAATAAAATTTAAAACACGTAATATATATTGTCATAGTGTTAAAAACATTGTGACTTTATTGTCAAGTACTCCTTAAAAGTTCTAACAAGACATTGCTCGTTCACATTAAAACATGCGACATCAACCACTATTATGTTCAAAACATTTTGTCTTTATTGTGGATTGTCAAACACTCATTTAAAATGTCTAATATGACACTGAACAATGAAATATTTTGACAGATTTTCAGGAGTAAACCCTCTTCTTTCTTCCGTTAAAATTCTCTTGAATGCAGAAAAACTACGCTCCACGTCACATGAGGTAAGAGGTGCGAACTTCATATCAGCGATTTCTTTAGGATTCCAAGGCAGTACTTCGTGTTCCTTTAGTCCAGAGAGAACACGGCCTATTTGTTCCATCCTCTTGAAATCTGGGCTGCGGGCTAAAACGGCCTCCAGCTTCTTAGCTACAGACACCCCAACTGGTCCAGGAGCCACTTTGGCCCTCACTTCTTGGATGATTTGAAGCGCTTCCGTCAACGGTAGAGTGCCGCTTTCCAACTTCTTGATTGAATTTTCTAGGTTGTAAAAATTTGCCTTTATATATGTCAACTCCTGTACAGCTGGTACTGAGTGTAACACTTTCTTTGCATTTACTATAGCAACAGCTTCGCTTTCAACTAGTACATCAATGACTTCCGTGATGCTCTCATAGTTTTCTGCATAATATATTGCGGCTGAGAGCCAGGTCCCCCATCGTGTTACTACTGGCTCGGGAGGGAGGGGTATTGATGGAAGCTTTTCCCTGAAAGTAACTACTCGACTTGGTGCTTTCAGGAATATTTTCTTCACTGAAGAAATTATCTCGTTAACTACAGGGTGTTGTTCCAGAATTTTTTCAGCTACCCGGTGGAGCCCATGAGCTAGGCAGGTGACATGAGCCATTCGGGGATGGAATGCCTTCAAACACTCCCCTGCTTTTATCATATAAGCTGCACTGTCTGTCACCAACAACCGCAACTTATCCTCGTGTTCTGGATCTGGCCACAACACCTTTAACGCATCCCTTACAGTAATTGCCACAGTAGAGTGGTTTGTCATTGGAAGTTCTCTGCACATAATGACATGGGGTATACTCGGTTCCTCACATGCGAGCTTGCCCACAACAACGCTGGCTATGTATCTGCTGCAGGCATCTGTCGTCTCATCTACACTAAACCAGATGAAGTGGTCAGCAATGTCTAACCGTATTTCTTCAATTGTTTTCTCATACAGCTGAGGCAAGTAATTCTTTCTTAAAGTGGATTCATCCGGTATTTTTAAGTTACAAAATTCTTCCAAAAATGTTTTTAGGACTGCGTTCTGGAGGGTTGCAACTGGTATATTAGCGGCAGTGAGAGCTTCACATAGACGCAGGTTAAACGAATATTCTGTGCCCAACTTTGAACTTGTAATGAAACTCTGCTTCTGTTTAGAAGCATTTCTTCTGGTAACATTTGCCAAATGAGTTGCTGAATTCTGATGCTGCAGTACGTGGGATCGTTTTTCTGCAGGCACCTATACAAAAGGCAAAAATAAAAATAGTCCACCTGAATATAACACCCCGGATAATACCCAGTTAATATTATAAAATTTCATTCTGCAGTATAGACTCTACAACTTTGTTACTTTAGGAATGAAAACAAATCAAATATATAATTTTTTTTAAATCATAAAAGATATACATATATAAAACAAAATAAACTTACTGGTTTTACACATGCTTGACAATATATAATTTTTCCATCTGTAGAAAAGTTCTTATCCCTTCCAATCCATTCTCACAGGAGACTACTTCTTGAGGATTTCTGTTTAGGCATGATTGCTTTTAATGAAAGAACTAAAAATATCTAAGCCAACACAATGTTTTAATTTCCGTGTTACCACTGAACGATGACGGTATACAACAGTTAATTCCTGAGAAAGCGTTTGCGCCCCTGAAATTGTTAAAGTTTAACACGTTATGTTTAAAACTTGCTTTGTCGGTTTGTTTCAACTGATTGTAAGCCTTTGTAATAATGTGAAATTGCCGCACTGCATTGTTACAGCTTTTCTCAATTTTACCGTCAACAATGAGCTTAAAACATATCATTTAATACTGTGGTGAATAGTTATTCAAATTTTAAAATAAATCAATTTGTTTTACACGTTAAAGTAGTCCGTTTACCCTCCAACTCTCGGACTATGCGAGAAATCATTTCTATACCGCTTAAATTTGCAGTGTCTTATATAGCTGGCAATGGTGACTGGCCGGATCGCCCAGGAGACATTAACTTCGATCGATGTAGAAGGAAACGAAATTTTTGAGAACGAAGGGGTGAAATGAAGCAGTCGTAACCTATCAATAAGGCACTGCCTTTGCCAGGAGGTGGAAAGGAAAACTCCGGAATACCATTCCAGAAGAGCCGATGGTGGGATTCGAATCCAGGGCGTCTCCCGAGTCCAAATTACTCGCCCACGGCCTGTACCACTGAGCTAATCCGGTAAGTCATTTGTTTTATTTAAGTAACAAAATTACAGTCGGACTGGATCAGTACATTGAAATAGGTCCGTTTAGGTTCTAAAAACCGAATTAGGTCATTTTAGGTCATAACATAAAAATTAGGTACTTTTAGGTCCTATTAAATTTATGAATATTATTAGTTTATACAAAAGACGAAAAAGAAAATTAAAATTTCGAGAATATTAGGTTGGGAACAAAATAGGTTCGAACCTAAGAATCCGGGGCTTACTGATGGATATTGATGAAATGGGTAGCCAGTCATTTGGAAGAAATGGGGATATTGCAGACTCCATGGAGGTAAGATCGAAGGGAAGGGATAGACTAGTGTAACTTATTTACTTGAGATAAATTACTTAGGTGGTTTTCGGCACTGATGTTTATCGCTTACAAAAAATTCTGTTGCATCGGTTGTACATGAGGAATAAGTTTTGGAGAAAAGAAGCAAGAGTACTACAGAGAGGGATATGGAGTGCTGCATCACCAGAGAATTGTACTGCTGGAAGATAAGGTGCACTAATTCTAACGATTCTCTATAATACAAGGCATGGAAGATAGGATGGTGTAACAGCCAGAAACAGAAAGCTTAATGGTGAAGGGTATATTGAGAAAAAGATAGATGTGCCTGAAAAGGAGATGGGACTTATCCAACTGAAAGGTGAGGTATGTGCGTTTTAACAGTTATTCTATACCTCCTCCTAGACTTCCACCTGGTGCACTCTATGTTGTTCTGCTGATGAAGTGGTCTAAAAACAAAAAAATATAATGTGTTTGAACGCTGTGTATGTGTGTAAATGCCACCATGTTATAATTTAGGTGAGTGAAGGTTCTTATCTGTCATTTTTAATTTGCTGATGAGCATCTTTTCCCCCCCTTAAAAGCTCTTAGCTTTTTGGGTTCTTGTGAATTCAAATACGAGGGCCGTTCAGAAAGTAACCTCCGATCGGTCACAGTGCGGGTGGTGGGGGTAGTCGCGACGCCATCTGTGCATTCACGAACTCAGAAGGTCAGTCAGCATCAAGCCATGGTCGAGTGAACGTCGTACGTGCGCTAGTTTAGTTTTTGTGGCAGTTTGAAATGTGTGCTGCAATAGAAAACCCCGCCAAATGTGAAGTGCGTGCTGTCATAAGGTTTTTTACAGCCAAAGGATATTCTGCAGCAGCTATTCATCGTGAGCTTTGTGCCGTGTACGGACCAAGAGTTATGAGTGAAGGAGTTGTCCATGAATGGGTACGTATATTTAAAAGTGGACGAGAAAACGTTCATGATGAAGAGAGGAGTGGTAGACCGTAATTGGTGACTGACGAACTCATTCAGACAGTTGATGCAAACGTTCGTAAAAATCGACGTTTCACAATGTCGGAGTTGTCTACTGTTTTTCCGCAGATTTCTAAGACTCTCTTGTACGAGATAATGACAGCAAGATTGGGTTACCGTAAGTTCTGTGCACGATGGGTGCCCAAAATTCTTACCGACCACCACAAAACTCAAAGAAAGACTTAGACTTTCTGTCAAGTTATGAGGACGAAGGAGAACCATTGCTAAACAGAATCGTGACCGGTGACGAAACCTGGATTAGGTACGTGAACCCTGAGACAAAAGAACAATCAAAGATGTGGGCACATTCAAATTCGCCTACCAAACCAAGAAAAGCCTTGCAAGATTTTTCTGCCAGAAAACTGATGGCAACGGTGTTTTGGGATGCCAAAGGGGTGTTGTTGGTTGAATTCATGGAACGTGGGACGACCATTAATCAAGACGTGTACTGTGAAACACTAAAAAACTTATGACGGGCTATACAGAACAAACGCCGTGGTATGCTGACTTCTGGTATCGTTTTTTTGCACGATAACGCCCGTCCTCACTCTGCTCGCAGAACAACGGCCCTTCTTGAGTCCTTCAAGTGGGACGTTAGCAACCATCCACCTTACAGCCCAGATCTGGCGCCAAGCGATTATCACCTCTTCATGCATATGAAGAAATGGCTCGGGTCCCAGCGGTTTGATGACGACGAAGAGCTCAAAGATGCGGTCACAGGCTGGCTCCAGGCACAAGCGGGTGATTTTTATGCAGAAGGAATTTCAAAGCTTCTGAAGAGATACGATAAGTGCTTAAATCGCTATGGAGACTATGTACAAAAATAGTGCAAAGATGTAGTTGTAAGATGTATATATTAAAATATTTTTATTTAACTTGGTGTATTTTTTTAAATCAACCGGAGGTTACTTTCTGAACGGCCCTCGTATACTGACGCAAGTCAGTTAAATTATTACGATAGTATAAATTTAACAAGCCATGGGCACACATTTAGATATTAACCCCATGGGGGCATATATGTGTTGAGAAGCCCATATTGTATCACTACTGCACTATCAAATAATTCAGCTTAAATTTAGCTGGCAAATTAGCACTGTATGGCAGGGCCGGATTAAAATGGGGCCTGTAGCAAATGTGAAGAAAGGGCCCTTGGTTTTCACCATCTGGAGCAGTAGTAAAGCTAAAAAAAAAAAAAAAAAAAAAAAAAAAAAAAAAAAAAAAAAAAAAAAAAAACTGTAGGCGCAGAGCCCCCCAGAAGGCGCAGGGCCAGGGCCCGTAGCATTTGCTAACTCCTGCTACATGTTTAATCTGGTACTTCTGTATAGTAACATATGCATAGCAGTAAAAAAAAAAAAAAAAACGATAGTAATAATTTTACACAATAACCTTTGGGAAATGGAGGAAAACTATTGCCTACATCAATAAAAATCTAAAGATACATTCAATAAAATAAAATTTAAAGAACAGTGACAGAAATACCATAACAAGCATCAAAAATATGTAAACGCTTATATAATTTGTGGTTTACCAATATTTCTCCTTTCACACCAGTTTCACTGAAGGGAAACAGTTCCTATTCTAAAAATCATCATCATGGATTGTAATATTTTATACAGTTACTTACACAGCAACCCCAAGAGGCCATTGGTAGAATTGCTCATTATCAATTAGGGGAGAATCATAAGTGATGAACACAACATCAATCACTCCACCTCGTGACTTCATATATGGCAAAAGCCAGTTATTGTTACAACTTTCATCTCCCAAAATAACAACAGCAACATGTGTTACACTTTTGTATGATGGTATATAGTCCAGCCATAGTTTTGAAACAGTTATTTTTTCTTCTGAACGCCCATTCAACACGAGAACAACATTTTCAACTTCTTTTGGGACAGTATTTTGAATAAAACCTGGTCCTGATCGAAAAGTAAAATTTATGTTATCAATAACAATAAAACCTGTCTGTACCAGTCCACCTTGAATATTTGTAATTGTTCCACCGAGAATATGCTGCCATAAATACTTGGCTATTGCAGCTTTGCCCCAAATTTCTACCTCATATTTAATGTTCTCTTGGTCATTCCATGTGGCAGATATTAATTTTTTTATTTGTTTGTCAACACTGTGATCTGCATCATATGGCATGTTTGACTTTCCTCCATTATCTAAAATAAAAACAACACAGTACAACATTAGCTTTTCCACAAAACAGACTCAACTGCAATAAACATGTAAAATTGTTAAGTACTAAATTGATTGTGTATGCACTGTTCTAAAACAATAATTTAAATGGCACAGGTGTAGGACCACTGTTACAGGAAAGATTAAAAACAAGTTATTGGATTAGTGTGACATTAGGTCAGCTTTGTGTAGCAATGATTTAAGAATTCCTGAGTAATGTGACTGGAGAATTTTTTTTGGTATTATATGATAAAAAAATATTGACTCATGCCATGCAGAAGAAATCACGAACTGCTGTAATTGGAGCTGATTTCAATATATTTGAGTTGACAGGGAAGGAAGTGAAACAAGGTTGTTAGTAATTGTATTGACAGCAGAGCCGATTGTAAGCAGTGCACAAGGTCTGACAAAGTAAAAAAAAAAAAAAAAAATCCAGTATGCACCCACAACAAAAAACAATAATATAATCTTGACAAATCAGTTTCAAAGCAGTAATTTTGAAAGTGACTGTAATGGCATTCAGCATTAAGGTATGCAACACTTTTTCTAACAAAATGACATGAAGAAGGATGTGAAAGCAGCACAGCATACCTGTGTAGGGTCAGTTCAAGTCTTTATCACGACTGACTTCTCTTACACTCATCCATGATGCAGATAAATCTGGATGTGGAAAAACTCTTAGGGACAAACTTAGGATCTGTCATAGAGGAGGTTCCTATGGACAATAATGGTGGGTGCGGCTTGCAAATAAGAGGGGTTTCTAATATAATGTTCTCGGGTGACTAGACGAGCTAACTTGATGTTTGCACACGATATTTTGGCTATGAAAATCATTGTCACCATCTTCTGGTGAAGTGACCAACGTGATTATTGCTTTCAAGTTGCAATGAAGTCTTCATAGGTGTACCACAAGATTGTGTTTTGAAAATATGATATTTCATTGGCTAACTCTGCCATCTTCTTCAGGTGTAACTCCACCTGTACCAACAGTCCATCGGCCTGTGAAGATGGTGTTGCACCCAAAGACTGCAGAACCAGTGATTGAAATATGTTATCAAAACACAAGCTGTTGGTACAGCCGTGAAGACTACATACAATGATAAAGTCTTGGTTCTTACAGGATTCAAGGTGTTTCCCACTATTATCTAGGCAAATGCTCAATCTTTGTCTTAGAATTACAATGCACACAAATAAATCATTTATAACATAGATTGCATCTTATACAGTTTAAAAATAGATGATGACACTTTGGCTCCTCAGATTGGTTAATCGAGATAAATCCAAAAACTCACAAGTGATCAGAAATAGTAAGGGTTTCTGCAACTGCATGGGAAAAAAATAAGTTGATGGTGAAATGGAGACCACATGCACTTAGATGGAGTTCAAACAGAACCTTTTCTAGGCTAAAGGCATGAACAGAAAAATAGCCCTATGTGACAGGAAATTATTTCAGTATTAAATTTATTTTATAAGTGTTAATCCTTTTCTTGTGTTTGTTGCTACCCTGTTGCAGTCATTTATGGTAAGCGTTGGGCCTGAGCATGGAGGGAGTGAGAAGGAATGAGCAGTAATGCTCCGACATAGCATTTGGGAGGACGGGGGTTCATGTAAAGCAAAATATGGATGATTAGTGCCAGAATCATCTCTGTGTCCTTGCAAATGCCAGGACCAAACATTACCTCTCATTAATCAGGTGTGGTATGGATAAAGTGACCATGAGGCAGCTAACATGGACATTAGAGGACTTATCAAAGAGGGCACATGTAGGAATAATCACAAGAAAGCACAGGTTCTAGAACTGCAGAAATATTTTGGGGATAGCTAAAGTATATTGGAAAAGGGATTTGTAATCGTGGAGATGAAAACAGAAAAGTTCAGAGAGATAACAGAAATGGTGGAATGTATGTTTGGTACAAAACAAAGTATAATAAGTTCAGAACATATACAGTATGATACAGAGGAGAAGAAGCTGGAGCCTTAGTTTTAAAAAAGCACAATACTGAAAGGAAGCAGCAACACTTTAGGAATTAGGAATTAGGAATCAGAGAGTTGTAAAAGATAAGGGTGAAGTTAAAGATTATACAGACAGGGAAAAAATATCAAGCAACTAGTTTGGGGAACATTAGGGAAAATCATACACAGAACATCCGAACACGAGTTTATCAATGTCACTAGTGATGAGAGGACTAGGAAACCAGAAACATCTCTGATGATGGAGGCACGTGGTTGACAAAAGCATAAAGCTCCTGATATAGATGATGCTACTATAGGTGTATGTACAATACATGGAAGTATTATTTAGACTGACTCACAAAATATACCATTCAATAGGAAGTTCGAAATTCTCCAAAGCAGTACCAGTTCTAAGACAGAGGGGTTTTATAAGACTGAGAACTAGAGGCTTACTGGTTTTAACTCAGTGATAGACATGTTGTTGGAAAGTTTAATATCAAGTTACATCTACAGAGTATGTGGGGGGAAATTTGGCTTGTCACAGCATTAGATGTGTTAACTGATGAAAATTTCAGTTAGTGGGATAAGTGCTGGATAATACAAATGAAACTGACAAGCAGGGGCGTAGCTAGTATGGGGCTAGGCGGTGCAGTGCACCGGGGCCCCCAAGAGCAGTTCAGAGGCCCAAGAGCCTTCATGGCAAACTGGCGACATTTTTTTTTATTTAGCTCTACAGTCATCTGAGGGGGCCCATGAGACACAGGAAGCCCCCTCACTAAGGGCCCTCTCACTGCTCAGGAGAGCCCCGAACCACTGCTCAGGGGGCCCCTAAGCACAACTCAAGGGCCCCATCCTCAGCTCAGGGGGCCCTTACCGGCAACACAAAGGAAAAAAAAGGTCGCCCATCTGGCCTGAGGGCCCAAAATAAATTTTTTGCGCCGGGGCCCTTGTTGACAAGAGATGTTGATAGTATGACTCTGGGCCTCTCCAAGCCTATTTAATAAATAGGCATATGAAGGAAGAAACAGGAAGCAAAGAAAATTAAATGCAATAAAGTGGAGATATAGGTAAGAAAATTATGTGCAAGATAGTGTACTGGGAATGTCTGACTGTGTTAACCATGGATTAATATTGCAAAAATGGAATACTATGGTATATACTGAACTTCAGGTAAATAGCTTAATTCAAACATGGAAAGCCAAATGCAATAGGTCTCCCTTCTTCATCCTAAAATCTGTGAAGATGTTCTTTCAGACTGAGATAAAATACAACATGACATTCAAGAATATCCTAGGATGACTCCTGTTTTTTTTTTTATTATGCATCAGCTGGACCTAAGAATAAATTGTATCTGAAATGACTTTTACAAAATTCAGTTCTGAATTTTAATGTTTAGATTTTTGTAACATATAATAGTTTCTCATTATTATTATTATTCTATATGTTTGCCATGACATGTTCCACATCCCATACGTCCTTCCACAGCAAGGATACCAGGAAATAAAAAAATATACACGACAACTGTATGAACGTAGATTATCCCGGTATATAATTGCAATGAAGTCTTCATTGGTGCACCACTGGATTGTGTTGTGAAAACACAATATTTCAACAACTAGCTCTGCCGTCTTCCTCAGGTACAAAAACATCTGTCAGTCAGCCGACTAGTACAGACAGGCCCACCATAAGTGGGCGTGCACTGCGCACAGGTGGCACATCCAGGGGGGCGGCAAATCGAGGGATCAACTGTTACCACTCCATTATTGCCGCCGGGACAGTAGCAGGGCTAAAAAAAGGCCACCGCCAAAATAAATTTGATAGGGGGCAGCTAATTAATGTTGCGGCGAACTTTTTTTTTTTTTTTTTTTTTAGCTCAACTGCTCCTTCAGGCAGCGACACTTGCGGTGGCAACAATGGGGGTGGCAAAATGATGTTTGAAGGAGAAGCATAGTCGGTATTGCACAAGGGCATTCAAACAGCTGGTGGCGGGTCGAGTACAGATGTTTTTGAACCTGAGGAAGACGACAAAGTTAGTTGTTAAAATATCATGTTTCCACAACAAAATCCAGCCATACACCCGTGAAGATTTCAATGCATATAAAACAATGAAATTCGATTCTGCAGAAGAGTTGAAGTGTTATATTGTTTGAAAATGATATAATGGTCTGCAATAAGTCTACTTTAATAGGGGAATGCAAACAGCTAAAGGGGATTGATCACTGTTATAGCTGGTATTCACAAAATCAAAACAAATTGACAGTAATCACACAAGTATGTTTTGCATCATAATTCAGGTAACAGACAGTAAGCATCACAAGAAGTCCATGCAACACAAGAATTTCATTCGGAATTGTGTCAGGGCTAACAGAAGGTTATAGTAAATTTGTCACATAACAGTAGTAGAAGTTTATATAAAATAAATATGCAAATGTATAAGGAAGGAGACCTGTGAAAATGAGGGCATATGAAAACCAGAAGTCAGAATATTATTAGCAAACTGCAAGAATATAATGAATAAAATTTTGTAGCTTATAGATGGTTATTGGGGTTGAGCTTTGGTTGAAGCAAGGTATTCTAAACAATGAGTTTTTTTTCTGGACATTTCATACAAATCTACATCTGCACTTTGCAATTCACGAAGTTGTGGTTAGCATAGGATACTTTGCACCAAAACTAGCAAATTGTGGAGGAACTGATGGAGTAGTATTTATACTGGCAAATAATTACTATAATAGTTTGTAGATATTTAAAGTTGATCAGCATGAGATTATTGGAGATATTTTTGAGGAAACGAAGAAAAAATAAAGAGTAACTACTGTTTACCAAGTGGGGATGAATAAGTAATATGAGACTGTTGAGGAGAAAGTTACTTCATATTCAGAGTTATAAGGAAGGAGTAAAATGGTCATAACTGTTGGAGATACAAATACCCACGTGGAAACAGGGAGTGGAATTAATAACACCAGGAAGCAGAGATTTGCAAGCACTTTAATGTGGGAAGTGTCTTTGCACATGTGGCAGAAAAAGTACATGAGGTCACAACAGTTTGAATTTTTTCTCAATAAAGTTTGAGGAAAATTATATGGAGTCCCAGACGACAGAGGAAGTAAGTGATCACAAGGCAGTTACGAAGGACATACAGGAGTTGACTAAATCAGTAACCAAGAGGGAGGAACTAAGTGCAATTATAACATGGCAAGAGTTCCACAATTCAGTACGTATTTTAGGGGAAGTTCAATAGGTGGAAGGAAGTTCTTCAACACAAAGAGGAAACGATAACAATTTAAAGAGACAGTAAGAATGGTGGAAGAAATTTTTAACTGCAATGGCAATTTCACAACACCCCTTTCTTATTATATTTATTTTAAATTCTTTGAGCGTAATTTATGAACCTTAATTTCAAATTCTTTCAGTGTTTTTGGTAAACTATTCACCACTTCCCTTGATAACTTATCCTGATCTACAAAGGAAAATTCCGTATAAAAACGACAGAAAGAGAGACTAAGCATGGCGGGTGAGCTATAACACTGGCTTCACATTTGGGAAGATGCAGGTTCGTATCCCCATCTAGCAATCCAGAATTGGATTTTTCATGGTTTCCAAAAATCACTCCATGTGAATGCAAGGATGGTTATTTCAAAAGGCCATGAGGAGTAGCAAAAAACCTACATAGTGCAGTAGGGTTTGCTTAGAAATTCAGCGTGATCTCGATGTTATTTCGAAATGATGCCACAGATGACAACTTACACTTAACTAAAAAAGCTGCAAGGCCATATGAAAATCTAACAAAAAGAATCAATTTGTTAACAAGTACAAAATAAACAATTCAGTCGTTGAAATGGTTGATTCCCTGAAGTATTTGGGTGTAATAGTAAAAAGCAACATGAAGTGAGACTTGCACATAATTTCCATCACAGGTGAAGCTAATTCTAGATTACGATTCATAGGTCATATTTTGAAGAATTGTAACACTCATACAAAGGAAATAGTGTGCATTCACATTTGGATTACTGTTGAGCAGCTTGGGATCCATACTGCAAGGGACTGATTGACGCGTTAGATAAAGTACAGAGGAGAGCTGCTTGATTCGTGACTGCTTGCTACAGCCCTTACAAAAGCATCACAGAATTGATTCATAGGTTGGGCTGGAATTGTCTGGCTGACAGAACTCGTCATTTTCATTTGAATTTATTGTTGAATATGGGCAATTCTTTGATTTACAGGTGCAATGAAATACTTCTTCTGCCAGCCTATTTAGGTTGCAATAACAGGAGGGTTAAGATTAGAGAAATAAGATACTTTGATGTATTCTTTCTTTACTCATTCTATTCACCCGCCTCTAATGACCTTAGCCGTCAACGAGGCTTAGCACCCTCTGCCACCCACAATATTTGTGAATTGCAGAATATGAAGTAGATGTAGAGGTATGTGAGGAAGCAGAAGCGGTTGGAGGTTGGCACATACTGGTGATAAGGCATGTTTAAATATTGGGAGAAGATTTAGAAACAGAATATGGAAGGTAAGAAAGGACAATGACCACAAATTGGCACTTATGTCAGGGATAAGCAAGTAGGAAATATTTCCCTTATGCGGAGGGGAGTTGAAGATTGGAAAAAAAGTTACCATAGAATGTGAACAATACGTTAAACTGTAAAGGATTGTAAAGTAACAACGTATATGAATCATAACTAAGACTGTAGGACAATCATCACAACTAATTAAATAATCACATTATGGAAAGGAAAATTAAGTCATTACTTACAAAGTTAAAATTAGGAGGGCTATGGTAACAAGATAGCCACAACACAATATTTCAGGCTACGCCTTTACTCATGCAGACAAAAACTAATCAACATGTGTTCTAAGTAAGAGCAAAGCACAAAATATTGTGTTTCTATTATGTTCTTTTTTTGACACAGGACTTTTGCCTTCCATTTTGTTAAGTGATAGCTTTATATTACCTTTCTTTCCATATTAATATTGCCCAGCAGCATTGCTTCCTGCTACATAATAATAAGGGATATAGCAGTGTAAGTCATAAAGATAGTATAACTTGTAAGGTACACAAATGGAAAAATAAGGATTTCTGCCAGCAACCGTTTAATCATAGTTGCTGATGGATAGCATAAAATACAATTATGCCGAAAAAATCAGCAATAATAAACTAAAACTGTTTGTAGTTCATACAATCAGATTATGAAAGTCCCCAAACCCTTTTATAAACATTAACGTCCACAGAAAGCCCCATGATGTACCCCAAAGAAACTTATGCACCTCCAGGTTTACCCTCCTCAGAATTTGGTGTATGTCAGGTCAGTCACGCAACATTGAACTTTCCGTATCCCCCAGAGCCAATCTCTTATATTGGGATATAAGGAAAATGGATGTATTGCATGGTACCAACTCCAGCTTGGAACACTGCACTGCTTTAAAAGGTTGCTCAGATGTTTTTGCAGCAGGGAATAATCTATGATAGCTTCATTAATGGTGAATAACTATTTTTCATGTAATACTCATTCCTCATACAGAAAACGTTATATATGAAATGAGTCTAGCAGATGATAAGAATAAATTCAGGAAAAAATTGAAAGAATTTTTAATTGACAACTCCTTCTACTCTGTCGAAGAATTTATTTCTAAGGTATCTAAAAAATAACTGCCAGTAGCTTGTGTAAATGTAGATTACATAATTAATTTACCACGTATGCTATGACTGTCGTCTTCTGGTGTATGTTTTATTTTGTTATAGAATTGTTTAGTGTACCATGTATGCTATGACTGTACATCTACTGGTGTACTTATTATTTTGTTATGCAACTGTTTATCTGTAAATTGACAACTTTCCACATCCCACAGAGCCAGTCTCTTATATTGGGATCAATGGAAAATGAATGAATTGTATTGAGTATTTTGCTAGCCAAAAACCATATTAATGATAGAGGACTGTAAACAGTTGCAGGGTGATCTGGACAGGATATCTAGTTGGGTTGGTAAACATGGGATGAAGATAAATGCAAAGAAGAGTCAGCTAATTAGATACACAAATAAAAAACAAAAGGTTAATTATGAATATAAGGTGGGGAAAGAATTGCTTGCTGAAGACTTGAAATGTAAATATCTTAGCATTACATTTGATAACAAGCTTAACTGGGCAGGACACATTGGACAGGTGGTAGGAAAAGGTTTCAAAATTCTGCACTTGTTGGAGAGAGTGATGAGGGGATGCACGAGAGAAGTAAAGGAATTGGGTTACAAAACTTTGGTCAGACCATTGCTCGAATATGGTAGTGTAGTATGGGACCCACATTTTGAGTATCAAATACAGGAGTTGGAGAAGGTGCAAAGAAGGGCTGCTAGATTTGTTTCTGGAAATTATCGCAGAATGCAATCAGTGACAGATATGATAAAGGAGCTGGAATGGGATTCATTGCAAGACAGGAGGAGGATAAGGAGGGTAATGGGAGGTTACAGGGTGTATACTGGCGATGAGGAATGGAAAGATATTGCAGTAGGTAAGAAAAGTAGTTCATGGAAGGGAAAAGATGACCATGACCACAAGTTGGTACTCAATTCAGGCACAAGGGTGCGGGAAGATTTTCATTTTTAGGTAAGGATGTCAGGGATTGGAATGAGTTACCAAGGGGAATGATGAATAACCTACCGAAAATGTTAAAAGAATTTAAAGTTAAAATTTGTAGAGGGCAATTG
>CM061921.1:274107659-274135345 GCA_031002005.1 Vandiemenella viatica | reverse complement strand
GAGTTGGAAGGTGTGCAAAGAAGAACAGATAGATTTGTTTATGGAAATTATCGCAGGGCTCAGTCACTAACTGATATGATAAGGAAGCTGGGTTGGGACTCGTTGGAGGAGGGTGAAGAGAGTGCTGGGAATGTACAGGGGATATATTGGTGATGGAGCTTGGGGAGATATTGGTCAAAGAATTAGGAATAGTGAATGGATGGGGAAAAGCAACTATGACCACAAGCTTGCGTTCAATTTCATGCATAAAGGAGTGGGAAATTTTTTTTTTTGTTGGTGAGGGTACAGGGATTGGAACAAATTACTATGAGTAGTGATGAATAATTTTCCAAAAACGCTTGAGGAATATTTAAAAAAATATGTAAATAAAAAAGGGGCAAATGGATGACTGAGGGAATTACCACTGGGGTGTTAGATACATCGCAATTAAAATTAATAATAATAATGAACCAATCATAAATTAAACATTGGTGAGGGATGAATTTTTTGTGGCAGTATAAACATTTATTTTGATTTAGAAAAAAATGTTTCACGCATTTTTTTCTGCATAGAATGTGCTTTCTTTCTCAATAAAAAAATACTTGGTTGCAGAATGTTTATATAACCTAGTCTAATGCTATTTTTATTGCACCCTTGCTTCAACAATCAGATGTATTCTTACTTTCAGAACAGATTTTTTCTAAAATATTTATTTTATTTCTTGCATTCACACCCATTATCTTTTTTTTTTTTTTTTTTTTGTTTGGTCAAGGTCCTTGCTAAGTTTTTTGTTTTTAATAGTGTTTGTTGAAGCTATAGGATTTATAGCCGATTATTAGTTTTTCATTTTTTAAACAGGTTTATTCATAACAACCACATGCTATTTGATTTTTATTACTTCCGTTGATAGTATTGCTCCAGTTACATTTATCAAGTTGTTATATTTGTGTGGAGGTAGGTTTCCTCTTAATTTGACGCATGAAAATCAATTGTGACATGCAAGTATTTCCAAAATAATGACCTTAAGTATGTTATACTTACACAACACTGCATTTTGTGCATAGTGGAGTATAAAAAGGTGGCACCTATCTCTGTACGTTTTGTTTGATTTATGGTCCACCAGAGCTAGTTCTCTGTAACAATATAAATAAAGCATTTTTTGAAGCCAAGTTCTAACGTGAATAATATTTGTCCAGGGATCATATTAACCTGTCCACTTTCATTTTATATCATAAACTTCTTTATATTTACTTCCACACAGTTCTTATTTATTATTTCAGCACATAGTTGTATCATGAACTTCAGTAGACCCTCTTGTGCACTATTGGTTATTTGGTTTGTGTAGCCTTTGCTGAAGTAAATAAATGTTACAACCTTCTGGTTCTCCCTCCACAAATTCTTACAAAGTATATACAAGTGGATCGTACTTGAGTCATTCATACAGTATACCTGCCCTTGTATCACAGATCTGGTACACAATTAAATGATTACGTTTTGATTTTCGACTCTGGAAATTTATGTTGAAGACCTTATCTACTTTCCAGAATTTAAAGTTTTAGACCTTTTAATACTATGCAGAAATACTATCAATGTAAATAATAAATGATTCCAAGACTAACACTTTGCGCAAACTTCCTTTAGTGGAGAAATACAATTTTAAAAAAAATCAAAGAAAATAGTAAAAAGCAAGCAGCTGTTAACGAAAAAAGTGTAATGCACAATTACACAAGCATCTCAATTATTCCTTCAAGCAAATTCGTTAATTGTGTGACAAAAGAAAGATTCAGACTCAAACACAAGCGAATTAGTGATTCACTCGTTCTGTAATCATCTGATTACCGTGAAAGCTGGATCAAGAAAAAACATCGTGGCTTAACTTAAGACTAGGATATCCCACTTTCAAACTAGCGCCTTTCGATTGTTCGCCTTCTGTTGGCAGCTATTGCATTTAATAGTGGCTTTAAATGGTAAAGAGGCTATAAGCGCTGGCGACACGGGTAAACAGCTGTCGTAACAAGTAACAAAAAGCATCATCAAGAGGTTTACGATGGTGGATGGATTCTGAGAACCATCGTGTGGTTGCTAAGTAATACATTTTGGACCCTGTCGTAAATAATATCTGCAAAGTAGAATTAATAATTGTCAGTAGTAGCGACATCCATTAGTTGCTATCGCAGTTAATAACGGAAAAAAAGCTGTTTGTGAGGGCGGTGTCACCTAATGGTCACTATCGCAGCTAATAAAGGCTTTAACTGGCAAAGACGCTATAAGCGCTGGCGACACGTTTGAACAATTGTCGCTACAAGTAACAAAAAGCATCATCAAGCAGTTTACGATGGCGGATGAATCCTGAAAACTGACGTGATGGTTGCTAGTCATAGTGAGATGATAAATTTTGGACCCAATCATAAATATTATCAGCAAAGTAATATTTATCATTGTCAGTAGTACCGACATCTGTTGGTCGCTATTGCAGTTAGTAACAGGGAGAGAAGCAATAAGCCGTGACTGATGCGCTCGTAGCGGGCAGTTGATGAACAATTACAGCGCTGTCAGAGGATGGTGTTGCCAGTTATTTGAATAACTCCAACTATCGTTTTGGCTGCTACCTGTAAAACAGCTTTTTTAAAATAGCCGCTTCGTTATTTGCGACACATCTCTAGTTGTAAGAACGGAGACTTTCCCGGCGTATACTTGAAATGAAGTCTTCACGGGGGTGCCGCCGGATAGTGAAGCTGGATTGGTGGTCATTACAGGAAAGGAGGAGGCTGAAGAGAGTGTTGGGAATGTACAGGGTATATTTTGGTGATGGGGATTGGAGGGACATGGTCAAAGAATTAGGAATAGTGCATAGAAGGGGAAAGACAACCATGATCACAAGCTGGCGCTCGATTTCATGCATAAAGGAGTGGAAAAATTGTCTGTTGTTGGAAGGGTGTTAGGGATTGGAACAAATTACCAATTGAAATGATGGATAATTTACCAAAACTACTAAAGGAATTTAAAATTTGAAAATCGGAAAAGTAAATGGGGAGGAATTTAACACACTCATTATAAAAGATAATTTTTAAAGAAATAATAGAAAAGGGGTAATTAGACGACATGGAGAATTGCCACGGGAGTGGTAGCTCCATCGCAACTAAGAATTAATAATAATAAAGTTTCAACAAAAGTTATTCAAAGCGTTCCGAAACTGTTGCAAGCTTAAGGTGAAACTTCTACAAGTAATGTTACTGTTAAAATAAATTCCATTACTCACCACCGTACACCTGTATTTTTGCCATGCTAAAGTATCTCTGGTATGGAATGAAGTCTTCACGGGTATACCGCCGAATTGTGTTGTGAAAACAAGATATTACAACGACTAGCTTCGCCGTCTTCTCAGGTGAAAAAACATATGTACTAATCGGCTGACCGACTTATACTGAAACAGCTGCCATATCATAATCGTCCAGGAATTCATTATTCCCGAAGTAAGGGGAAGTTATTGGAACGTTGGTCGCATCTCCTTCCATATTGTCTCTGTGGTTGTCCTAATTATTGATGTATCATTGGGCTGTCGTCATTGTGGATGTGATGTCTGGTAGTGGTCAGTCTGATTTCGTCATAGTTATAGAAATGGTCAACGCCGCCAGGAACGTCCTCTTGTTGACTATTTTGTAGTGGGTGAGCCCCTGCGATGCGAAAACAACAGAGCGATGATCTGTGTGAACAGCTCAGTGAGCTCAGCGTCTCGCCGGACTGGTGATTGCGGCAGGTGTCACGTTGAGTGTCGCTTCTGGTGGTGTAGTCTCGGTCAGACGCAGGTGGTCACGCGTAGTGTCTCGTGTCGCTGCTGAGCTCTCCGAGCATTCCTGTTGTTCTGCTGTCGCTGGTGATTAGCCTTTTTTCCAGTTGTATATTTCTTTCATGGCTGGTTCCGGGCTGCGTATGGAGCTCTCGTTTCCTCAGTTGTTTTCTATGAAGTTGCTGTTTACGCGAGCAGCATCCCCCTATAAAGCTGTGTGGCTGGCCCTGCTGTTGCAACAGATGGCTTCTCGACGTTGTACCACACAATTTGCAACTTTGTGGCCACCCCCACAGCGGACGCACCTTACAGGTTTGGTACATTCGTAGAAGTAATGTCCAAAATTCTAACGGCGGAAACACTAAATAGGTGTGCGTGGTGTTCATTCGGTGGTCTTTCACGTTTGGGCTGCGGTCTTCTTGAAATCTCGACTTGATGGCTTGGACACGTGGTAGATGCCCTCTTCGTGCAGTGCGTTGGTGATTGCCGCGAAGTCCAATGGGGAGGACGCAATGAATTGCAGTGCGTCATGGGTCTGCCAGCCGAATAAGGGTAACGCTGTCACGCCCTACAGCTGCATTAGGAGGTTACTGCAATTACCAGAGTGATTAGCAACAATAGGAATTACAGTTCTCTCCATCAAGTCGGCGGCTTGTTATCTTGTTTGCTCCGACGATGAAGGCGACAAGGAAGACGACATTTTTTACAGAGTGCTTGGAGCAGGGGAAAGCAGCACGTTGAGGATCTCTGCCACTGACAGGGAACTTCGCTGCATAGATACTTCCTCTTGGGCTTGAGTTGAGTCTGGCGATATTTGCTTTTCCTCTATACAGAGCAGACTAATAGCTTTAATGAAAGTCTGAAGAGCTTGTTTTTAGGCTAACAGGTTTGCTGGCTTGGCCACGTATTTCGTCATGGTATTCTCTCCATCGGGTAGTAGAGACAGCTCCGGTGCCGCACTTCCCTATATACCCAACGGATGTGTCCGCGCCCCAAGTACGGCGGCTGGCTTTTTTTCTGCCTCAGTGGCGTGTTTGTGAAAAATTCCGCTACCAAGTTAGCTCTACTTTGTGTCACTCTATTTTGGATGAGATAGTTTTGGAGATTCTTTTTATTACTCTTTGAGGGGAAAACATATCTATGGTTCGACAAAGATGATCTTATGTGGAAAATCCATACAGTTTTCCTTTAATCACATCAGTTCATTCTGCCTGATATATAATACTTAATTGTACTTAATAGAGTGTCAGTGCCTTGGTATTGTTGTGCCAAGGATATGGAACCTTTCATCAATTTGTCTGAATTTTTCTATTTTGTCTTAAAATTATTCCGTTTGTTTGAATATTTCACATATATTGGATGGATGCCCGCTGTGTCATGAAGGAGGTCAGTTGGTGTGAATCTTTATGCTCTTAATATTACTCGTAGGTATCGTTTCTGTAATCGCTGGAGGTGTTCTATGTTGGTTTTGGATGCTGTTCGCCACACCTTGCATCCACAGAGGATGAAGGGGATGATTGCTTTGTAGATCCTAAGTTTTGTTGCTATAGCTAGTTCAGCACTGCACAGTATTGGAAATATTGCAGTGTTTTTTTTTTTTTTTTTTTTTTTTTTTTTTCTTGTCTAATATGTGTTTCCGGAAAGAAGCTTTTTCCACAGTGACTAAAAGGTATTTTGTGTCTATTAAGCATACTACTTCTCGGTCCTTGATTGTTAATTTTTGTCTATTATTGGCCTTTTCCTTCTAAAATAAATTACTGCGCACTTGGGTGGGTTAATTTTCACTTTGTTGATTCGGTACCATTTCTCTAGCTGATGGAGGCCGTGTTGTAGGTGGCTGATGTTTAAGTTGTGTCTTCTGTCAGATGCATATGTAGTCGTGTCGTCTGTGAATTGTGCTATTTTTATGTATGGTGGCATTTGTATGTCGTTGACGGTGATTTTGAATAATACTGGTGCCAGGACCAAACCTTGTGGTATGATGGTCGGGATAAGATGGACTGAAGAATTTTGCCTTTTAACTGACACAAACCATTTCCTGTTTTTCAGGAAGCTTCCAAATAGTTAGATATAATAGTGATGCATGGATGTCTGTGTTCCTAGATTGGTGATAAGATTTGCATGCCATAATTTATCGTAGGCCTTCTGTATATATAGGAACACAGCCGCTGTCGAGACCCTGAGGTTGAATCCTTTCGACACGTCTTCGGTGAATCTGATAAGCTGACTTGTACTCCCTACTCTATTTTCAAATCCAAACTATTCTTTCCATATTGTCTTGTCAGTTTCCGCCAATGGGCAGCATGCATGTAGATCTTCGTTCCGGCTCACGGACCATAGTATGAATCCATCTATGGCGGCAGCTGGACAGAGGTAATACGCTCCCTGCTGAGTTTCGCCAAGGCTTGTTTCAACGCCTCAATAAGACATTGGCCACTGTCTCTATTGAAGGTATCGGCCAACCGACTTGCAATTGCTTCTTTGACTACTGAATCCCAAAACTACTAAGTTCCTATCTTAATGTTGTTGAAGTCTACCCTTTTGCCACGTGATCGGTGATCGCTGATTTGCTGTATTGTCCTGGGCGGAGATAGCGTTTGTGTTCTTCACACCGGTTTTATACAGTTGGGATAGTTTGGCCGGTATAATTCTTTTTACACTCGCGCGGAATGCTGCAAATTCCTGGAACATGAAGACCAAGGTTATCCTTAACTGAACGGAGATAGTTCTGTATTTTGGTTGGTAGATGGTAGAAACATTTTATTCCATATCATGAGAGAATTCTACCAATTTTCCCAAAGGTGTTTCCCGCGAATGGCAGAAAAGCGGTGGCCTTAGGAGTATGTGGGATTAATAACGTATGAAATTCAGTCATATATCGGGATATACGACGAAAAATAAGCTATACATACTGAGAGATGATAGCCAGGAAATCGGTCCCCACAAGGCTCATAACCTTAGTGAGTAGAAGGTCACATACTTGTAATACACTCATACTGCCTTGTACTGCATTCTTTGTTTGAGGCAAATATTAGTTCGAAGCAGTAGCGGCTCGTCGTTAAAGGCTCTGAGGCGGAGCCGCCCCAATAGATATACTAAAATATGTTTTTAAATACAGTTACACAGAATTTAAATTAACAGGAAGCATTTCCAGAATTTTCCACATATGTTTAATTACTGACAGTCAATATTTTTGGTAGTGTTGATATAAAATAATGTTTCTCAAACGGCTAGTATTTTTAAGGCTGCGCCTTTGGACGCCATTACATTGCATGTAGCGGAGTAATGGGGGCGTGGCTTTTAGGGAGCATTGATCCTATGGGTTTGCTGTAGACTCAGACTGCAGAGCCTAAAGGAGTTGTACCAACCCTATCATGATTTTCTTGTAACGCTAGTTACAAAGTAGGGAAATCAGCAGAGTGGTTGAACTTCCACTCTCGAATCCCTTGTCACTGTATCTCCAGTTTATGCTTTCATGCGTCATTAATCGACGTTAAATATTTATATTTTGATAATGTAAAAGCTACTTTTATGTTTTGAGCGTTGCTCGTTGTACCGGCACACTAAGTTTGTAAGCATTCCGCTAGAGTGCACTAGAATACAGTAATATAAGTTTCACCATCTAACGAGGATTTGCCGAACGATTAGATGAAATAAGGGCGTGAAACATATCCTAAGTTGCTAAAGTAGTTTACACGAGAAAGTGTGTTATTTGGAAGTTTCGTTTTGTGTATTTTGCGGTTGAGCCTGAACTCCAGTGAATTATATTTTCGTTTTTGAAAATAGCTGCAGTTTTTTGGCACTCTGAATGAACAATATGAATTCGGTCTGCAATTTACTGGAGAAAAATTTGAAATACGAGCTTAGAGTTAAAGTGAAGAATCTTTATGCGCCTAGACCCGAGATCAAGAACAAAAACATTGCATCCCGGTAAGGGTATGTTCGCAATTTCAGCAGAGCAATGTATGATGCAGGTGAGTGGTTGTGTGGTTGTGAAATGAAAAATGAATTTTTATGTTTCTCATGTCTCGTTACGAATTGTAATGACAACGCTTGGACAGGGAATGGTATTACAGACTTGAAAGAAATTTCGTGCAAAGGTGATAAAACATAATTCCAGTGAAAAATATTTTATACAATCATATGTCCGTTAAATTGAACTGCCAAAAATACTTATTTTAAGATAGAACTGTAGGCAAAAATATCTGTACGACTCTCGCCACCGGGACTTTGACCACAGGGGTAAAAGATTCGTAGAATTCACCAGTATAAAAACCACGAACCGCCACTGGTTCGAGGACAAGATAATCACGAGGATGGTATTGTTTGGTTTGTGTGCATGGAGTACGTGTGGAAAGTCAGTAAGAAAGAAGCATGAACACTCTGTAATGTTTGTCAATGTTTCATGTCGGCGTATGACCCGAGACAAGAAAATGGGGGGGGGGGCTGATTATGCAAGAGATGGCAACACCATTGAACGACGCAGGGGATAATTGGCATGGCCTGCATTCGGAGGACTTACCTGCGGGGACTGGAAGAGGCAAAACGTGGTGACCCAACGGGAGGAGTGATTATACAGAGGAGTAGTGTGGTCGTGAAGCAAGGTTTTATTGTAAACCAAGGAATCTGTGGTTCGTGTGGAACGAGTTTTCAATCACGGTAATGCTCCGAGTTTTTAGTGGAAACTGCATAACTATTGGTTTTGATTACAACCTGAAGCGGCCCCGTAGTTAACACTACCGAAATTTTCTCTAAGACTAGTCGGTGTAACTGTGAATAATACTTTTCTTTTTGTGGGCTCATTTTCCCGTTTTAAGTAATTAATTTTTTTTTTTAATCTTTATCGTAGTCTTTTGTTGGAATTTTATCTGTTTTTATAATTATACTAAATTTGTCATCTTGTTTTAATGTTAATATGAGGGTAAAATAAATGTCTGATTTTCATGTTTTTCACAAAATCAAACCTTTTCATTATATTTCATTTTCTAAGAAGTTTTTATCAATAAAATTCATAAGAACAATAATAATAAAAACCGAGCGTGGTGGTGTAACGGATAGCGTTCTGGCCTCGCATTCGGGAGGACGGCGGTTCGAATCCCCGTCCGGGCATCCAGATTTGGGTTTTCCATGGTTTCCCCAAATCACTCCAGGTGAATGCCGGGATGCTTCCTTCAAAAGGCCATGGCCGAATTCCTTCCCATTCCTTGCCCCCATCCTTTCCCGTCTCTAAAGACCACGTTGTTAAAAAGGGACGTTAAACTGTTACAAAAAAAAAAAAAAAAAAAAAAAAAAAAATAAGAACAATAATAGAATACCGTTAGGTAATACGTACTGGACCCATACCACAGCGAGAAATAGTTAAGGGAAGACCATCGTCATGTTTTTTAAAGATTTATTTTATGTTATCATGAAACATAGAATATCAGTACTGGAAGTTCCTTGTGAAAAAGAATGATCGTGTTGTTCCGTTATTGTATTTTGATATTTTTGGAACAAAACGTGAAGAAATTATAGGGTGATAAATGATTCGATGACTGATACGGATGTTTTCGCTGGAAGGCATACCATAAGTATAGAGGCACATAAGCCAAATGCGCCGAGATAGGCAATGTAAATGAATGTGGGTCATACGGTACTGTTAACCACGATCTGGAATATTTAACAACACTCCATTAAATCGACATGGAGTTAGGGTCTTATTATAAGACATAATCATTACACCCGAAGCTTATAGATAACAAGTACTGAATGCTCAATTGTCACAACTATTATTTGTAGGCATGTATTATTTTGGTGTTGTGTTTGAGCTAGACATAATGGCGTCGGGGTCTGCGACCGTTGGTGATAACATTATGGTAATTTGGAAGTGAATTAATAAGGAAATTTGATAAAATTGTGTAACACTCTGGGGGTTACGTATACAATTGATGTCGCATAATTCATTATATGTATATCGGGTGCGGAGTACGTGAGCACGCTACCAGATGGCACCACAGGCGCATTGAACAACCTGCTAGCGCCACGGCGACCCCAGAGAGAACTACAAGGCGCATACTTAAGGGACGACACAGCGGCCTCTGGACACTCCTCCAAATGGGGGGAGATGGACTGCAGGGCAATCCTTCCTGCTAACCCCACTGCAGGTTCTGTACACTCCCCCAGATGGGGAGAGATGGACTGCAATCCCTACATCCCTAAAGCCAGAAATCCAAACTACCCTACTACAGTTCAAGACCACTCCCCCAGATAGGGGCAGTTGGACTGTAATCCAGATTGGTCTCTTGTCCGTCCAGAAACCAAACAATGCCTGACAACCCAACTCCTCTGAATGCGCGTATCCTCTTCTGGAACGCATGCGGACTGAAAAACAAAAAAGCAGAATTGGCGGCGTTTATGGAGCGGCACGGTCTCCGTATTGCTCTTATAAACGAGACACACCTGGGCGCAAAAGATAGCTTCCACATGAGCCAATACCGTTTGCACCGTACTGACAGGCAGAACGGCGCACGGGGTGGAGGCACGGCCGTGATTATAGGCACGGACATAGAGCAATCAAACTTAGTACTTCCCGAGCTCGAGAGGATCGAAGCCACAGCCGTTAAAATCCGGTTTAACGGAGCATACACTAATCTTATCGCAGTCTACAATAGGCCCAATAATATTAGCACGCGTGATATCAGTAGGCTACTAAGTACCGCACCTACAGTAATAGTCGCTGGAGATCTAAATACCAAACATCGTAGTTGGAATTCGCAGCGTCAAAACTCCAACGGCAGGAAACTGTACGAACATTCACTAGAGCACAATTATCTAATACTGGGGCCAAACGAACCGACGTTTGTCCGCCATGCTCGGAGACAAAATCCAGACGTGTTAGATATAGCCCTCCTCAAGCCGCACATACGACCTACAGGTTGTAAACGATCTGGATTCAGACCACATGCCACTCATACTTAACACTGAAGGTACACCGCAGAACACTGACAAGCGACGGATGCTAAACTATCGACGCGCCAACTGGACTCTGTTCAAGGAGGTGTTAGATAGTCGCCTACCTGACAGACACGAGATTAACCAACAACGCATTAATGAGTCTGTTGAAATTCTAACTGTTGCCATACAGGAAGCTATGGCGAGTAGCATCCCTGAATCAACCCCACACCAGAGACAAATGGCGCTACCTGAGGCAATTACGGGGTTAATCACAACTATGAACAGGCTCAGGAGATACTGGCAACGTACTAGGCGTCCCATTTATAAAGTGCATATCAACAGACTCAAAGACATAATTAGTCGTAGAATCCAGGAGTACAAAAATCAACAATGGGGGCGTCTGCTCTCGGAGTTGAACACCGACACCTCTGACCGCTCCGTGTGGTCTTTAGCTCGTCACTTCACTCGTGAAGCACATCATACACCCACTCTACAGGGGCCGAACGGACTTGTCTATTCTTCCGAGGGCAAGGCGGAGCTGAT
The DNA here is from genome assembly GCA_031002005.1 of Vandiemenella viatica. Lineage (NCBI taxonomy): Eukaryota > Metazoa > Arthropoda > Insecta > Orthoptera > Morabidae > Vandiemenella > Vandiemenella viatica. The sequence goes on along the minus strand of CM061921.1, from coordinate 274,124,103 downwards.
GGCCACAACACTCGCAGCGTCTTTTCGATCAAACGTAGATCCCTCCGATCCTGCGTTTACATAGGAAACGGACCAGATGGTGAGACAGCTGTTAGCCCAACCGGCTCGCGAGTATCCGCGTAGGGCAACTTCCGACGAAATTTCATGGGCTATACAGCACTCGGACGCTAAAAAAGCACCTGGTCCGGATAGTATTCAGAACCGTGTTCTTAAACAGCTCACGGGGAAACCGATAGAGTACCTTACAGACATCGCGAATGCCATCTTACACAACCACTATTTCCCCGACCGATGGAAGGAGGCCAAAGTGCTAATGTTCAGAAAGCCGAGGAAAGATCCATCTTCACCCAACAACTACCGTCCGATTAGCATACTCAACTCCCTTAGCAAAGTTGTTGAAAAAGTCATACTCAGACGCCTTATACAACACATAAAGGACAATAACATTCTGAAGCCGGAGCAATTCGGCTTCAGAGAGCACCACTCCACAACACAACAATTAATGCGTGTTGTTGAGCATGTAACAAGGGGGTACAATTTGTCTGCGTCTACCGGGGCTGTGTTCCTGGACATTGAGAAGGCGTTCGATCATATTTGGCACAACGGCCTCATTCGTAGACTCAGTGACGACGGATTCCCGAACGGACTGGTGCGCCTAATACAATCTTACCTCATTAACCGAACGTTCCACGTCTGCGTTGACAACAAGAACTCCACACCTCAGGAGATACACGCAGAAGTGCCTCAAGGAAGTTTAATAAGCCCTCCGCTCTTCACAGAATACGTCAATAAAGCTCTGACCACAGCCAAGACGATGCAAGCTATTTATGCTGACGATACCACCTATCTTGCACAGTCACAGCAACCATCTCATATAAACAGTAGATTACAGCACGCGCTTAACGTAGTCGAACCTTGGCTCACACGATGGCGAATTAAAGTCAACGTAGCTAAATGCGAGGCACTCCTATTTACACGAAGACCTAAGCAAAAACGCATTCACGAACACTATCGACCGCTAAGAATACACAATCAACCTATACATTTCCGGAACGAAGTTAAATATCTTGGAGTCAAATTTGACGCGAAGCTAACATGGAAGCTCCATATAGAACACATGGTTAATAAAGCAAACATTAGACTCAAACAGCTATATCCTATGCTAAACAGACAAAGCACACTATACCGAGGTAATGCCCGAACAATGCTTAGCACTCATTCGGCCACTCATGACGTATGCAGCTCCGGTCTGGGGGTACGCCGCTAAGTCTCACATTAGGAGACTGCAATTAATTCAAAACAAAGTACTCAGGATCATAGCAAATGCTCCTCGGGGAACACGAACAACAGACTTACACCGAGATTTCCGACTCAAGCCAATACAGCAAGTAATTAAGAAGCTTGCCATAAATATGTACGGGAAATCCCAAATGTCGCGAAATCCTTTTGATACGCACTATAGGCAGTTACGATCACAGCCACAGATTTAAACACCCACGGCCGAAAATATTGCTCAACAGATAGGAAAAAACTAATGCATAAACAAGTAAGGAATCTGTCGACTGCATCAAGGGCCACTGGGGTTATGGTCCCATTCCCTAACCAACCTGCAAAGTGATCACTGGGCTAAGGAAAGTGGTTACAGTGCGATCGCAGGTGCAGAAGGCAGCCACATACAACAAGAAATCAATCCACAAACAGCATTAGTACAGTATCCGGCGTGGTAAACACCGCGGGGGTGACGGATGTCGTGGCAGGCTAGCGCGATGCATCCTGCTCCAACATTTCCTGGAATGAGCATGGTGGGGTTGTCTTTCCCGGTGGCGATGACACGTACTGGCGGGGGTGGTCATGGCGGTGGTGTCCGTCATCGTCCTAATGCCCGGGCAAGTCGGGGGTGGTCATCTAGAAGCACTGTGGCTGTCGCCGCCGGCGAAACCCTTATCGTGTACTCCCGGGATGAGGAAATGCTCTGCGCGTTGCGGTGGTTACGCTCTGGCACCCTGGCGGTGCGAATCACGTCTCACCAACACATACAACACCTGTTGCGCACAGCTGTTACTAATATAACGATTTGGCATGTTCTAGGACCATCTCAACGGCAGCGACGGCAAGCGGCACCACCTGACAACCTCAGCGGCGGTGTGTGGACCAGCTGTAGTTGTTGCATGATACCATATCCTAACAAAACTAACAAACCCTTCATACATCCAACCTTGTAGCATAGAATCTGTCGCGGTACTGGCAGTATCTTAGCCAGCCGCTCTTATTCCCTACCTAACTATCGCAGAGGTTTTTTTCCCAGGGGTAAAACCTTGCCACTTTTTTCCCTCTGCCCTGTCTCTTCTTTCAAAAGTTTCTGTCTATCTTATCCGATGGATCCATGTAAACGGGCGGACGCCTGGATGCATGGAATACATCACAATCCCGTTCCTGTGATCACCTATAGAATTACTAATTTAATGCATGTGCAGAGGCGAGCAGTAGATAACAGGAAGGCCGCCATGCTTGGAGGAACGGGTTTTGGGTGCTCCCCCCCCCCCCAAAAAAAAAAAAGGCAGTCGGCAAAGTGCAAAGTTTGTCGTCAGCGCGTGCAGACGTCTCGTCGAGCAGCTCCAGTTGCGCGCGCACCATGCGAAGGAAGCGCCGCCCACTCTCGCCCGACGCTACGCCCACGCGCCACCAGGCGGCACCACGAGCGCCGCGGGATATACTCGCCGCACAGTGGTGGAGGCCGGTCGACTCCGGACCGCTCCGCTCGGGGAGGGGGGCGACTGGAACCGACGCCTGGTGCCACGTCTGGCAACCAGGAGGCGCCACGCGAGCAGCATCGCCAGCTCCTGGCTGCAACTGACGCGCCGTGGCAGTCTGCGCCCCGCAGGGCTGGCAAAGGTTGGCTCGAGCACTCCCAATGTGGAGGAGCGCCACGAGGGTGCCCCACGTGAACAGCTGGCACTCCCGGCGGCACGCAGCTGTGACGGCCAGTCATTGTTACACAGCGACGGCCAACCCATGCACCTATCCGCTCTTTTTGGAGTGGTGGACCGCTCAACGCCGTCACCTGACACTGTCAGTGAGCGCCCCGCACCGAACTTCCCTGCATCAGGAGAATACAGTGGGAACTCGAACCATTCAAGCGGCCAAGTTACACCGTCGGGGAATCACCCGCAGACCTGGGAGACGCATCATGGTCTACTATTGTGGATGACGACCACAAGTATGAAGTCGCCTACCCACTCTATCTTCAGTGTACCAACGAGACTCAGAGATTCCGTATCAAGGCGCTCCGTTTCTCACTCCAAGAGTTCGAGAACTTCCTCGCCGAGAAAGGAGAGCCATGGACGCTCGAATTCCGGGTGCGAGTCTGGAGCAGAGTGTATGTTTGGGAAATTCCCAGCACAGCCAAACAAAGGCGTTGTACACTCTGCAACGAGAAGTACTAGCGCCTCGCCAAGCCAGTCATCGATGAAGGGAAGGACTGGTCGCGACGATTACCATTCCCCTGCATCTTCGCCGAAGGCTTCGACTGCGAACGGTACTTCGAGGAATTCTACCACATGTTCTTCGCGTCACCGGTCCAGCCACACAGAGCAGCAGTGGAGAACCGTCGCCCACCAACCGGAACAACGAGGGGACCAAGCTACTTTCCATGGACCAGCCAACTATCCGCGAAGGGTCACTGGACCAGCTACTATATGCGGTCCCACCCACACATCACGGCGCCATGAGGGAGGTGCTCCACCAATTAGCCACCATCCCGCCCAGCACATGGTCGGCACTCGCTGGCTTTCTGGCTACCAGCCCCAACCAGGATGACTTCAAGTCGGCCATGGAACACCTTGGTAGCCAGGAGCCGGCCACTACCACCACTACCCAGGAACGTGGGGTAACAGATTCCATGCCACGCCCAGCCGCCGAGCAGAGCCAGAACCCGAAGGCCAACACCCACGTGCCAACCAGTCGAGCCACCAGGAAGCGGGCAAAGCGACCCTCCAAGAAGCCAGCTGGAACCGTCCATTGTTTCCACTGCCAGCGTTACCGGCACCTGGCAAAGGACTGCCGGAGCCAGGTGCGCTGTGTACAGTGTGGCGGAAATCACAGCGCCACGGTTTGCACACGACCGCGTGATGCCACACCAACGTGTGCGAACTGTGGTGCTGACCACGCCGCCTGCTACGGAGGCTTTCCAGTCAGGAAGCGACTTCGATCCGAGGGAGAGAGACCACCCCAACATGGCCACACTCAACCAGCAACCGGAGCGGATGTCAGGGCAGCCGACCAAGCCAACAGGACATCCCGCGGCCAACAGATGAACCGGCGACCGACGACGAACAACTGGTCCTCATCGCAGCCGTTGACGGAACCAACGAGCCATCTGCAGCACAGGTGCTGCGACCACGGAGAAACACGAGAAACCCAGCTTTGGAACGTCATCCAGCTGCTCACGCAGCTGATCACGGCGATGATCCCCAGCTGAAAAATGAACCCTGAGGGGGTTTTAATATAAGGGCGCCAAAGGCGTCCATAGCCCATTTTTTCCCCCTAATGCGAATAAAAAGAGAAAGGCAGTCGACAGATTCGCACCCACCCGCCGGGAAGTGAACCAGGTTACATTACTTGTCATTGTGTATTGTGAGACTGAGTCTGTAATAAACTTGGGCCTTGTACCGGCTTTGTTCCCGTAATCACTGTCCGAAAGATATCCAAAGCCTCCATTCGATGACGAGCCATCTACATGGATCGGGAATTACATTCAAGCAGACTCCTATCTTCTCGGGCAGATCCGACATCAGAAGACGGATCGCCCCCGGACTGAGGAGAGCTATGGAATAACACAGCTATGTGCTGCAACATTTCAAGCCTTGTTGGACGCCGAGCAGCAAAATCCGATGGAAATCGTCACGGCAATGAAGTCGCCTACAGCCAGCACGTTCTCAGAATTCGACGCAGAACTACCGGCAGCGAACCACGATCCTCGCGCGCAGTAGTGGATCTTTGTGTAAGCGAACGACCGCTTCAAGGAAACGTGTGGACGGTGACCATCAGCCATGCACTCTAGGGATCAACAGCCTTCGCGGGCATCTCGTGGCCACTTTTCTAGCTCTTCCGCGCAAGATACGACCAGGTAATATGCGCGGCCGGGATGCTGAGCACCAGTCAGCAAGGTCAAACCAGCATGGACCAGAGGTATATAGCCTACGCGGACAGTCTGGTGTCGACACCGACAGCAAGCTGGCGGGGCCTCTCTGAAGATCAAATAGCAGTGGCTAATATCGTGGTTCACCTGGCTCAATCACAATACGCAGCATACAACACGGAACACTACCCGAGACGTGCTGATGCGAGAACTACTAGCAATAACATGCCGGAAGAGGAAACTAACTACGGACATGCACAAAAGCAGCCGCATAGCACCATTCTGAATAACACTACCTGGTACCACAATGCACGTGTTGGGGAAAGCAGTTTCACCGATCGAAGATATGCCGAGAGCCCCAAGCAGAGCAGCAGAGCCACTGCCAGTCAGCCATCAGCCAAGCAGCCTGCAACCATTGTGAGCGGAGAGGACGTCGTACAGCACAGCGCCCACGAGAGCAGGCGCCTAGCGGAGAGAGAGCTCGAGGCAGCGGAACAGCCGCCCCCATTACCGCCAACAAGCAAGTAGAATGACTCGTCAGGAGGGATGCTGAGCAAGAACGGTGAGTCTCTTCCATTATTTTTACCTCGGGGTAAAGATCACCGCTACCAACTTGTCAGGAAAATAGATACACCTGGCAGTAGTGTCGCTAGGCCTGGACGGAACCCGCGTTAACTACTAGCTACAGACCTGGAGCCAGACAAAGATGATATGATCATAGAGACGTTAATCATGTGCTTTCTAACCACAAGCTAGTAAACAAAATATTACTAGGGCGAAAAATCTTGGAAAAAGGAATCAACGCCAGAGTCACTTTTAGTAGAAGCCGAAAAGCGCATAAATGTAGCAAATGCGGGAGAATGCAAAACAACCCAGTCACCGGCAATAAAATCACAGATACCCCACCCAAATATCGCCCTCCCCACGCTAAAGTGCTAGCGTGCTAGGCACCCCTCATAAGTAACGGGCTACACGTCAACACGTGCGTATGGGCGTATCGTTCATTCGACTCTTAGAGCCGTGCCGCATAACATAGTGTCGGCCCTATAGCATGACACCAAGCAACAAAAAGACCGTAAGGCAGAAAATACAAGAACTATTACACGCAAGTATGATCATGGCGTGCTCCTCGCCATTTGCTAGATCTATATTACCAGCCCAAAAACACTTGTTCCGACCGCATGTAAATAGATTATAGGCAATTAAATGGCAATAGAATCACAAATAAATTTCCATTACCATTTAATTGAAGACCAGATAGCAAGAATTGGAAGAGCCATATGGTTTACTTGTTTGGATATGCTGAGGATTCCACTGGAAAAAAATAAATACATCAGGTGGCAGGTGCAGTTTTCCAAAGGACAGTCATAAAAGCCTCAGGTCCACTAGCGCACACCTTTGCAATAGCATACAGCGACGACACCGTTGTCATCACGCGGACAAGGGACTTGACCGTTTACGGCATACTCTGAAAATGGTAACTGCGTTGGTTTCTATTTGAATGTAGCCAAATGCACATTTCTTAAAAGCCAAATCGAATACTTAAGATTTGTCGTAAGAGAAGGAAGAATGAGATAGCTGCGCTCGGTAAACTACTTCTCCGCAGACCATCACAGTTGCGACAGTTAATAGGACTAGCCTCTGATTTTCGACAATTCAGTCCTCAGTTCACCCAAATCAATACTCCACTATTAAAGCTCGTTATAGGCCACGCCAAGACGCTAGACTGGCAAGCAGATCATGAGGAAATCCGTCAACGGACCTACCTCACAAGCGAGCCAGTGCTTACCATATTTGACCCCACGCATTCAGTCGAACTCCATACCGACTCCTGTGCTGAAGACTACGAAGCTATATAGCTGCAAATAGTGGACGGCAGACAGAGGGTCATTGCGTACTTTAGTAACTGCACAACCAACAAACACTTCCGCCATTACCTGCTGGAGCGAAAATTCAACACAGTTACCGAATTCAAGGCGGTCAAAGCAGCCAAAAATAAAGCGGAATTGTCACCTACAGTACACATAGGGTGAACATACCTGCAGGTCTTCAACGTCGATATACTGTACCGGGAAGGGAACCGAATGGCACATGTCGACAGCCTATCCCGAAACATAGACGCGCCCGCTACTAACAATATCAACAAACACGGAGCGCACAAGAAAATATAATTAACAAGGTTGTCGGACAATTGGTTATTCGCAGCGAAGGAAAAAGACCCGACGTACAAAATACGAGGCAGTATGATACACATGAAAATCCAACGAAATCCCCATCCTGCCCCGCGACATCAGTGGTCAGTCACCAATAATGTACACGAACCGATAATGCACCAAGCTGGAAAAAGACGCCAGAAAAAAGCGCACGAATACTACTGGTTTGAAGATATAGTAAAATGGATCCACCATTTCGCCGAAAACTTCATAACTTGCAAGCTATCAAAACCAAAAATGGGACTCATACAAGTTCAAGGCATCCAACCACAACCGAACTTACAAGTATCCCCACTATCGCACGAGAAGCGCGCCCACAAACCACCAGCCTGTAATTTCAGGAAGTTGTCTGACCTGTGCTTAGACATCTGGTGCCAGATATACACAGACGGAAAAAAAAATCCCAACACCAAGAAAAAATTATTGTAGAGTAATGAAATTTGGACAATGCATTTGTCAAGTTAACATGTTTAATTGATTAAATTTTCAAGATCACAGGTTAATTTAAGCTCAAGAAAATGGATTTCAAATGTGAAATACTGTTAAATTAATAGCCGGTGTAACCTCCAGAATTTTGAATGCAAGCCTGCAAACGTGAATGCATTGTGTCATACAGGTTTCGAATGTCACTTTGTGGTATGGAGTTCCATGCTTGTTGTACTTGTGCTGTCAATACTGGGACGGTCAGTGCTGGCTGTGGATGATGCTGGAGTTGTCGTCCAATGATATCGCATACGTGTTCAATTGGAGACAGATCTGGTGATCTCGCAGGCCAAGGTAACATGTCGACACTCTGTAGAGCACGTTGCGAGACAACAGCGGTATGAGGGCGAGCGTTATCCTGTTGAAAAACTCCCCCTTGAATGCTGTTCATGAATGGCAGCACTACAGGTTGAATTACCAGACTGACGTACAAATTTGCAGTCAGTGTGTTTGGTATAACCACAAGAGTGCTCCTGCTGTCATAGGAAATTGCTCCCCAGACCATGACTCCAGGTGTAGGTCCAGTGTGTCTAGGCCGCAGACAGTTTGGTTGCAGGCGTTCCCCTGGCCTCCTTCTGACCAACACTCGGCCATCACTGGCACCAAGGCAGAACCTGCTTTCATCAGAAAACACAACAGATCTCCAGTGTTGGTCAGAAGGAGGCCAGGGGAACGCCTGCAACCAAACTGTCTGCGGCCTAGACACACTGGACCTACACCTGGAGTCATGGTCTGGGGAGCAATTTCCTATGACAGCAGGAGCACTCTTGTGGTTATACCAAACACACTGACTGCAAATTTGTACGTCAGTCTGGTAATTCAACCTGTAGTGCTGCCATTCATGAACAGCATTCAAGGGGGAGTTTTTCAACAGGATAACGCTCGCCCTCATACCGCTGTTGTCTCGCAACGTGCTCTACAGAGTGTCGACATGTTACCTTGGCCTGCGAGATCACCAGATCTGTCTCCAATTGAACACGTATGGGATATCATTGGACGACAACTCCAGCATCATCCACAGCCAGCACTGACCGTCCCAGTATTGACAGCACAAGTACAACAAGCATGGAACTCCATACCACAATGTGACATTCGAAACCTGTATGACACAATGCATTCACGTTTGCAGGCTTGCATTCAAAATTCTGGAGGTTACACCGGCTATTAATTTAACAGTATTTCACATTTGAAATGCATTTTCTTGAGCTTAAATTAACCTGTGATCTTGAAAATTTAATCAATTAAACATGTTAACTTGACAAATGCATTGTCCAAATTTCATTACTCTACAATAATTTTTTCTTGGTGTTGGGATTTTTTTTTCCGTCTGTGTATATGGAAATCTACCAAGGACTTGCCGAATCCATGTCACGCCGAATCACTGCTTTTTTTGTATTCCAGAGGTGGACCAACATGTTATTAAGCAGGTGGTCATAATGATTTGACTCATGTATGATAAAAATTCTTCACAGGTGTTCTGCCGGATAAGTTCTTCTGCCCTACACGACGTTTCGACAGCTTCCTCCTCTGTCTTCATCAGATTGACTGAAAGACGAAGTTGCTACTGGTGAACAAGTTGTTGACGTGTCGTCGCAGTAGCAATTTCGACTTTCAGTCCACCTGATGAAGACAGCAGAGGAACCTGTCGAAACGTCGTGTAGGCAGAACTTATCTGGCAGAACACCCGGCAACAATTTTTATCAGCAATACGCAGGGAACGAATCAATTCTCACATCATTAGTGTATGTTGATTTTTTCCTGCAAGCATATTTGTAATGGTGTTTTATGTTTAATACAGAGATAGTGAAGTGTGAATGATGACGGACGAATCTGATAGAGGCATTATTGTTAAGAATATAATGAGAAGTACCGGAATGTCACTCTAAAATGATTATGATAGGTGGATATGATGATTTTAAGTTATATAATGTTTTGCTTTTTAGGCGTGACTGATTTAACTTACCATGAAGGGATCCGATTGAGCAATACAATTATCCGGGTTTGTATATAGTGTAGTAATAGGTATGTAACATCTTGGCAGACTGTTTGGATAAAATTGGCATACTACTGAAACAGATAAATGTAGTAAACCGTAAAAATTAGTGTCAGTGCTACACATGAGTAATAAAGACTACACCAAAGTTTGTTAAAATACTATGGTGTTGGGGCACATACTCTGTATCAAAAATAATCATACGCCGTATCGAGTGCAGAGGCCTGTACTGTATAAGGAGAGGTCGAGAAAGGTGGTGTCTGTACACGACGGACGGACAACGGGAGGAATTAACTACATGGATAGACTTTAGTGGCACGAAAAATGTAACAGTAGGCTGAGATGGGTGTAATCCTCTACACCAGGTACAACCTTTCGCCCCCCCCCCCTCACCTTTAATAATTCTCGGCTAATTTATTTATTATCGGACTTCTCTTTGCTGGAGATTGACTGCATTCACTTTAAGCAATAGCAAAGTAGCAGGGGACGGGAACAATTACAAAAATAAAATACGTGGATAAATAATGAACCACACCAAATCAAATTATATTCTGTCCAACTTAATCACATTGGTACAAAGGTCTGCACTCGAAATTTGAACTCGTATTCAATCAAACAAGTTCGTAAAATTGTCTGGTAACCAACAGTCACTAAATGGCCGCCATACACTTCATCTTCGTTTAATTCATTTCATAACTGTAGCAAGAATGAGTTCTATGGCAGAAAAACACACAGAGAAAAAGAGAGATATCTGGATCCCGATTGAGCAACACTGAGGGCCCTAGCAGCAGCAGAGCCATTCTCGTCTTCCTGAAACAAAAGAAAGACAGTGTATGCTGGAGGTTGTTGTCTTTCGACATTTCCTCCGCGGGGTTAGTAGATGGGGTAAGAACTTTGCTGTAGGTTTGTTGGTATTGTTGGCTAGTTTGTAGTTGTCGTCGGTGTTTTTAGTCTATACAGTCAGGTCCAATGGTCTTCTGTGTCGGCCGGGACGGAATTCATACCGGCCGAGCACGCTGATCATCGGGTTAGTGCTGGTTTCCGCTTTCCTGTAGAAAGCAGTGGCCAGCACTCGGTATCGGTCTCTCAATGGCATGATGCCGGTGGCTTCATTGAGAGCCGCAGTCGGGAATCGGGGGGGGGGGGAGGTGGAGGGCACGTTTAAGTGCCCTGTTTTGGATTACCTGCAGTCGTCGCAGGTGGGTGTGAGCGGCGTATCCCCACACTGGGCAGGCATACTCCAGAAGAGGCCTGACCAGGGTGAGGTATATGCGCACTCCCAGGGACTGTGGCAGTGCACTGTTCCTGTTTAGCAGGGGGTAGAGTTCGCTCAGCCTGGCGCTGGCTCTTCTCCTCACATCGTTGATGTGGGTGCGCCAGGTGAGCTTGGAGTCCAGCATTACGCCTAGGTATCTCAGTGAGGTACTCCAGGGAATGTCGGATCCGTGCAGTCTCAGCAATGGGGCCGGTTGGCCGCCGTTGCGTGGACCGTACTTCCTCGTGAAGATGACTTCCTATGTTTTGGTGGGATTGACGTCGATGTGCCATCTCCTAGCCCAGGCTTCCATCTGTTGGAGGACGCCTTGCAGTCATGCAGTGGCAACGGCCTTACTCCTGCTACGGGTGATGTAGGCCGTGTCATCTGCATACGTGGCTGTCTGTACGCGATCTGCCGTTGGTACGTCAGCCGTGTACAGGGTGTATAGCATGGGGTCTAGGACTGACCCCTGGGGGACCCCTGCAAGGACATTTCTGCTGCCTGACTTGACTCCGTCCACCTTGACATGGAAGGTGCGGTCAAGCAGGTAGGACCTGATAACTTTACCAGCGGCCCCGGGAAGCCTTGCTGGTAAAGCTTCAGTAGCAACCCAGAGTGCCAGACCGAGTCAAAGGCACGCGCTACGCCCAAGGACACCATAGCGCAGTAGTCTTTGTGGACAAAGGCATGGGTTGCTGTTTCCACAATGCGGAGCACCTGTTGGGTGGTCGAGTGCCCGTTGCGGAAACTGAACTGGTGGTTGGGCAGGAGGCTGCTCTCTGATATGAAGGATTGCATCATCCTCAGGAGCAGCCTCTCAAAGACTTTGCTGATGGATGGTAGGAGACTGATAGGTCTATAGCTCTGGGGGAGACTGGGGTTCTTCCCGCTCTTGTGGATAGCAACTACTTCAGCATGCTTCCACCGTTGCGGGAAGACCCTTGTCCGCAAGATGCGGTTGAAGAGATCTGCTAGAAACGAATGGGCTTCCGGAGGCAGATTCCTCAGGCATCTGTTCCCGATCCCGTCGTGGTCAGGAGCCTTGTTTGGCCGGAGCCTTGCAAGACAGCTGACCACCTCCTCAGGGGAGACGGGATCTATCTCCTCGTCTCCGTCGTCAGCTTGCAGGTAAACGTGCAGACGGTCTTCGGTGTCTCTCAGGACCTGATCGTCTGCATGCGTTTCGGATGGACGGAAGTTACGCTCGAATCCATCGGCCAGGGCGTTTGCTTTGCCCTCAGGTCGATGGATGGGACCGTTTGCTCCTTCCAGGGGGGGGGGGGGGAGGGAGATCCTCCACTTCCGCCTTGTGAAGCTGCATGTCTGGGCCCACATGGTCCCGTCGTCTGGGGTAAGCGCCGAGACTCGGGCTTCCCACAGTCGGTTTCTGTGGTGGGTCAGATCCGCTTTCAGTTGCTTCTGAAGGCAGGTTTAGGAGTCTCCGGGTGTCGGGGTTGTGGGTAAGCTTCCACTCCTTTGCCACCCTGTTCTTGTGCCTGATGGCAGCAAGAAGGTGGGGGGGGGGGGGCAAATGGAGTGTTGGGAGTCTCCTTGAGTAAAGCGGGGTGGAGACTAATATGGCCTCCTGCACCATTTCCTCAAAGACCCTGGTCGCTGCGTCAACGTCCTCTACACTCTTGTCGGCCAGTGAAGAGGACAGCGACTGTTTGAAGCTTCTCCAGTTGGTTTTACGGAGGTCGTGGGATTCTGGGCGCGAGTCATGCCACTCTCCTGCGTCCACTTCCAATGTCACAGGACAGCCGGTTGCGGTTCTTCCAGTGACAAGACCTGTCAATCCCCTAGTAACTACGATGTCTAGGACGTCTGGATGACACCTGGCTCTACCTGCAGGGTAGTTCGTCGGTTCATCCGGACCCCAGACATGCATGTCTAGTGTGTTTGTCAGCCTCCGTAGCTTGGTGCCTGCCACGTTTCGGACCCTGCTCTTCCAATCGGGGTGCTTCGCGTTGAAGTCACCCCCGAACAGAACCTTGCCCCTAATTGAGGCAAGTGCAGTGAAATCCACTTCCAGGGTGTTACTGCAGCCGCGAGAGAGTTTGGGGGTCGGTAGACTGCCACCACTGTGAGCCTTCCCCCAGCGGTGGAGATCCTCCACCCCAACAGCCTCGATGGTCTGCAGATCAGGTACCCTTGCTTGGCAGTGGGGGATTCCTCTCCTGATATATATCGCTACGCCTCCCACTGCGGTTAGGCGGTCGCGACGATAGCAGGAGTAGTTTGCCACTGATGCTCGAAGTCCTGGCTTGAGGTGCGTCTCACTAACTAGACACACATCAATCTCCTGCTCTTGCAGGAAGTGCCTGAACTCCAACAATGCTGTTTGCATTCCACACACAGAATTTCAGGCTTCTTATGTTAGGCCGTCTATCCATGGTGGTGGCCGGGGCCGTCCTCACTGAAGCTTGGACGCTGCTTGTAAGCAGGTCTATCTTCAATACGAGGGCTTGCACCGTCATCGTCTGCAGCATTTCACGGAGTGTTTCCATGCCGCCGACCGAAGACGATGTGGTATTTGTCGGGGGGGAGTTTCGGGTTTCTGCTCTGCCCCTCTATGGGAACAGAGGTGTCAGCAGGGGCCTGTTGCAGCTTGGGCGAAGGTTTGATTCTCGATGCGGCGGTTGGCCGCATTGGAGAATGTTTTCTTCGCCTGCTGCGCGGGCTTTTTCTTGTTGGTAGGGTTTCCTCCCTTTCGGGGGGCTTCTGCTGGGTTGGTTTGGGAGGCTGGGGCTTCTGCTGTGGAGGCCTTTCCTGCTGCGAGGGCTTCTCCTGGACAGGAGTCGTTGGGTTCACCGAGCCTTAAATACCCTTTGGGTAACTGTAATTTGGATTGTCTGATGTCTTTTTGGGAAGAGCACTGCCAACATTGATTAACTTTCCAGTTGCCGTGTGTACAATCTCTGCCAAATGGGAGAATACATTGGCTTCCACAGATATTATCCCTCCCAAAAGCCGCCTTTTGGTGCCCATAGGTTGGCGACGGAGGCATAACCTTCTCTGCGCCAACGGAGATGGCAGGAAGGGGGTAACTGACCTGTAGGCATCACCTTGCTGCTATAATGGCAGCTACAGCAGCCCCCTTAAATTCCTAAATAAAATCTACTACTTGCCTCACTCTCGATACCGCAATTTGAAATTCTTAATTCTATTCTTTATTAACTATTTAACCCTACCTTTTAGAGATACTACTTAGTTATTAACTCTTTTACCGCGTGTATATGTCTTGTGGCATCACACATGGGACACAAGAGGGCATCGCCTTTTCACAATCGAGTCAGTGACTCCCAAGGTAGCCGTTTATAAACTATAACTGTAGATGCTTTTGAGGACAAAAGGACGTGTGAAGTATGAATCAAAATTTTGACAGTGTAAGGATCTAAGAAGCATTTTTTTAAAAAACAAGAAGGAAAGTTAGTATAAATCAACTTGTAAGTTAGAACGTTAAGGGTGGTTCGCTTAAAGCCATGATTGAATAGTGGTGGAAATTCTGAATGTTTGGACTCTGTTGCTCGAAGTACACTTGACACGCTTACGGCCAAGCAGTGGAATGGCGTGTTGTGAATGCGGGACACCGAGTGATTGTAGTAGCCAACAGCGAAACATGATGCTTGTTTAGCAAACTAAAGTTAAATTTTAGTGTGTATTTCACATAGTCAATTGCAAGAGACGAGCTGTTTCCACAATTTCGTGGTTGGTTATAGCCATATCCAGCCAAGAATACCCCGGAAACTCCAGCTGAACTCGGAAACGTGAAGGAGAAAATGATATTATTTGGTGGATTGGTAAGATTCTGTTAAAACATAAGGATATTCCGCTCAAACATTCTGTTCAACTATGATCCAGACGAGGTTCAGAGAGTATATGGCTCGTACCTTCGGCTGGATTAATCTGACGATTGGCCTGATGAGAGCCATTGATACGAATTTAGCTGTCCATCATGACCAGCTGATTCGTCGCAGAGGAACAGAGTGAAGCCTGCCTATCTACACAGCTTCTGATGGAGCGATCTCACCTCATCAAGACATGGCACCTTCTACAGGTTTTTGCAGCATTATCGGTAACAAAGGCCGATAAGAACATTACCTAGAGCAAAGAGATTTCCTATACATAGTAACCGTGTAATCAACATTGTACCTTCCCGCACTATTAGTACACGACTAGCAGGAGCCGGACGAAAGAATTGTCGTCCCATGTGTAGGCTGCCGTTAGCATCACAACACAAATGATTGTGTTAGGAGTGGTGCTGTGACCGGGAAGCGTGGACCGCAGATGAAGCATTATGTTCTGCACTACTTCAGGTGACCATCGTCGGAGAGTATGGCGACGACCTGGGGGAGAGGCCTCATTCTTACAATGTTTTTGTGGTGTTACTCCTGGCGTCATGATGTGGGGAGCCATCGGATATGACTTCAAGTCATGACTGGTAATGATTAAAGGAACTGTGGGGACACAACGGTACTTCCTCGTGTGACAGTATCATGACACCATTTTTCAAAAGGACAATGCTCGTCCACACATGGCACGTATCCGTATAAACTGTCTGCTTAATGTTGAAGTAATCCCATGGCCAGCAATATCCCCAGACCTTTCCCTGACGGTATGTGTGACCGGCTTGGACGTAAACTCCATCCTTGTGCCAGTATATCAAGTAGCAGTACAACAATTTTCATCTAGCTTGCCTCAGAAGGTGCAATAGCTTGATGACACCCTTCCTACCTGTAACAGTGCCTACATCCAGTCCAGGGGTGTGCAACGTCATACTGACAAGTGGGTTAATACTGCCAAGTTCTTTGTATATTTCATTCAATTTTGTAATCATTGAAATAACGTTACATACCCTCTCAACCCATGTTGTTTCATGTCTTTTCCTCCTCCCCTTCTGGGTGCTTCACTTTTTTTTGTCAGGCAGTGTATATTATCTTTGTGATACTGTTGCGATGTTCATTTCTTATTTCTGACTACATTAATTTTCATATATGTATTAAAAAAATGAAGGATTGTAATTGTTTATGAATAAATCACAATGTTTGCCAGATATTAAATTCATGTTTGTTGTCATTTGAAGAAGCCCTTTTATTTAACCAATCAATAATTTATATGCTGATTTCAAACCATACTGAAGCCACCACATTTTCCGACACTTCCAACATGGTGCACTAAAAAGACCCCACAATACTGTAAACATAACAAGGATCTTTGGAAGCTTTTCATGGACCTGAACAGCCTCTGAGTCTGTGAACAAAGTTTGGTATGTTTTAAGAACTCTGAAATAAGTAACTAAGATCATCTACCAGGATTTCATGTCGGATAGAAATAACTACAGGTCTGATTGGAAACTTGGA